>JAUTXW010003002.1:0-517082 GCA_030620095.1 Kuschelorhynchus macadamiae
AAGATAAATTGTATAAAAGATAGAATCAGCTACAAACTGAAAACATAGAACGAGAATTTAATAAGATGAAGAACCAAGTTAACAACTTAAGAAATAAATTAAAACAAGAACATTTAAAAAGGAAATTAAACGATGCTGGGAAACACACAAAAAAGTATGGAACGTCATTAATGAACTATGTTCAAGGAAAAAGCAAAAAAGCAGCCATATATAAAAAATAAAACTCTGAATGGGAAAAATCTGGAAATAGAAATTGACAAGCCTCACGAATTTAATGAATATTTCATTAAAATTGGTAAAGACTTGGCCCAAAACATTAGAAATAACCCAAAACAAAAAATTAAGGAAGAAGAAGAAAAAGACTCAATTTTTATGAAACCAACCGAGTTAAATGAAGTACAAAATATAATAAAAAAAATTTAAAAAACCATTGTTCACTAGGCGAAAACTGTATTACGAAAAAAGATCTAACATTATTATTTGATTTTGTTGGACAGAAAATTGTTGATCTAACAAATGTTATTTTGGAAGATGGAATATACCCAAATGAATTAAAAATGGCAAAAGTAATACCAGTTTATAAAAAGGATCCAGAAATCAAGTGCCATTGTGACAGTTAATGAAACTTACTTCCATCAGAAACTTTTGCACCCGTATTCATTAAAGATGTTTAACTTTAAACCGGGTCTAACTTGACTGTTATAGGTTTAAAATGACATAAGCAAGAATTAAACAAATAATTTTTGTAAATATGATAAATACAAAATAAAAAATTAAAGGGCGTTAAATCTGGCGACTTTGAGGGCCAGTGTGTTGGACCATTAATTTCTATCCATCTTTTCCTATAGGTCCAATCTAAGTATTCTTTTCCGACTCTTGATTTAAGTGGGGGAGCGCCATCATGCTGTTCGTAGGTGGAATGGAACGTCTTCGAGCATCCTGTCGGGTATTTCTGCAAGAATTAAGCACATTTTCATAAGAGAAAAGCTCAATTACATGTTGGCCGATTATACCCAACCAAACATTTATACAAAAATGCCTCTTGAATTTCGTTAACAAAATGTGGATTTTCTATCCTCCTTTAATGATCATTTTTACGATTTGGCTTGCCGTTTCAAGTCAAAGGATATGATTAAAGAGCTGATGGTCCGTAGATGCTAGATGTATGATTATTTACGCAACAAAAGTACTTTATAGCTCCATATGTCTCTGGCTTAAATATTCAAAATTATGCAGTTTATAATCGTGAAAACCATTTGCAAGGCAGGTGTCAAATACAATTTCTAGCATATCCTTTAGAATACTATAAAACTGCAGCTCTTGCGTGAACATCATTCATTTCCTTTTCTAGAAGTAATGCTTAAATAATCATTATTAAAAATTACAAATTTAACAGTGAGGATCCAAAACAAAAAAAATAAAATTTGTGATATAAGTTCAGTTTCAATAACTGTCACAATGGAACTTCTTTTCCATGGTTTCCAAGTACAGAAATTATAAGAATAAAAGGAATTTGTACTGATAGGAACCAATACGGCATAAGCAAATATGTTTCTTTAGGGTAAGGGATCTACACTTGCTAACAATCGGCAGTTTTATTTTCAAGGTCAAGTGTAAAGATTTTATATTTTGGTTAGATAGTTTACATTATGTTTTAAACAATTGGTTTCAATTAATAATCCGGGCAAACTATGATTCAAATTTACTATTGTCTGGAAGTATTTGATAATATTTTGATTTTCACTTTCCGTTTTCCCATAATAAGCCAAGGGCGTGGAGTTTGGGACACACTTATATATTTATGTTAGATCTGGACAAAAAAAGTTGTAGAAATGAAAAATATGTATTTGTTTCAATCAAAATAATTTTAAGATATGTTAATAAAACAGATGTATATAAGGAAAAATAAATTTAAAAAAAAATCCTTTATAAGGAAGATCCCTTGTAACGAATGCCATAACACAAAGGTATCTAACACAGGTAATATATACTTATCTGGTAATACAGTAGAAATTGTAATACATTTTCGTAATTAAATGAGAGTTTTATTATAAGACGAGTTATAATAAAGGGGTACTTCAGTAAAAAAATAGCTAAAGTCTTTTTACCAAAAGTTTCCTCGTAATGAAACTTTCTCTTTATCAAAAAAAGTGACACACATTAACATTATAAAAGTGTATATAGTTATCACCAAAAAACTGTATGCATATTTGAACTGTGTTATATGTGTGATTGAATCCGTTACGAGGAAAGTTCTGGATAAAAGCCAATTTGCCGATTTATAAAATAGAAAAAGGGGATAGGAAGGATAATAATAATATCTGGCAGAAAGTAGCTTTTTCATTATTTTCATTCTATCAATTAGTGTTTATTATTATTGTAATATTTTTGTTTTCCTTTTTTTGTAGTTTGATTTCTTAATTTAAAATAATATTATATGGTCTTTTAATCTCCTTGATAAATGGAATTATAGTAAAGAAAAATTTTGGGATAAATCTATTTTAAAAAACTTTTTTTTTCTAAAGATAATAGCAATAATATATATTTCGTAAAGCTAGTGACAGAATCCAACGACACAAAATAGGGTGATTCAAAAATGATGGTCATTGATCTGCAACCTAAGGCATAACCATCATTTTCGAAACACAGTTTAATTAATTCAACAAATTGTAAATTGTACTGTCAGTAGATAGGCCTCTTTGTCCTGTTTTTAAAGATATCAGGTTTGATACCTTCATCTTAAATAAAAGTGAAAATGGAAAAGAATTTCGTCAGAAGACAAACGTTGCAGAAAGGCAGTGGCATATTTAGAAACTTCTTGGGGGAGGGGACAAATATTTAATAACTAAAAAAAAAGGTACTTGCTTTTTGTTAACACGAGATAAGCATAACCCCTATGAAAATCAGAAAAATGTTGTGTCGTTTTTTGAGCGAATAAAATTTGTGGTAATGCTTTAAAACATAATTTTTACTTCAAACATTTTGCTTGTGGCATTAGCTCTGAGATTGCCTCTTTCGCCTCCCCTAAATAAACCACTCTAAAGAGAGAAAGAGAAATCTTGTTATAAGCATTGGTTTTATTGTGCAACTTTTCTTCATTTTCTCGTTTAATTTAAAAGACAAAGGAATCAAACATACTAAACTTTTTATATTAATCTTAAGTTATTAAAAAAACTCTACAATGTTACGAATAAATCAAGAAAGATTATTAAGTATAACACATTTCCTTACGTTTTAGGTAATAACAATTCATTCAAACTTGACATGGGCACTAAATGACTTGTTTATAATTATAACTAGTACCGCTTTGGCAATGCGATTTAAGCAGATAACACAAAAATTGAGCAAAGAATGCGACAAAAATAAGGTAACATTTTTGTTTTAAGAGCTGAGAGAATTTCAAAGAAAACAAATAATAAAATTATTCGTAAAGTTTTGTACATTATTATTCAGAGGAGCAGGTGCATGTTTTTTTTAGAATGCCTGCATTACAGTTAAGAAAACATAAATGACGAAACCAAGATCCCAACAAATGTGCCTTCTATTTCAATTTAAAACATGTTTTACATGTGTTTTTTTTAACTGTTTCTTTTGTATTGTAAGCGTATCTTTCACGAAGGTGAGGTTTATGTTTAAGTGCACCAAACAATATTTTTGAAAAAAATTTAATGTTACGTAATTTCGTGACGCAAAAAAAATTAACACGTGATTCCGCAATGATTCTTGTTTCTTCACACACACACTTCATTCACAAATCACATTCATAAATAACATATTATGCAGAGTGTAATCCAAATTCTGATTCTTTTGCAAAAGTATATCCCTTCTGAGAACCCAATATATTTTCTTTTCAGAGCCAAATGATTCAAGGACCAA
Source organism: Kuschelorhynchus macadamiae (assembly GCA_030620095.1). NCBI lineage: Eukaryota > Metazoa > Arthropoda > Insecta > Coleoptera > Curculionidae > Kuschelorhynchus > Kuschelorhynchus macadamiae. Next base: position 3,877 of record JAUTXW010003002.1, read on the forward strand.
TACAAGAAAACTAACTTCGTTGATTTTGCCTATCTCCAGCTGTTTTCCAAATACGGGGTATCGAAAATTGTAATTTTTTCGTGCAAATTAATTATTAGCTCAGCTGTTTTTCGAAGAAAAACTTACGCACAAGTTAATTGTTACAAAGATAAACGAATGTATTTTTTTATTTTTCGCACTTGAATAACAATATCTAACTTTAATAACCAGTATTTAGAAGAGAATATAATATAATTACATAATCAGCTGCGAAAAATCAAAAAATAAATTTTTTTATCGTTCTAAACATGTCAAATTAATCTGAACACATTAAAAAAAACTAATACAAAGATAATTTGCAGGGTGGGGTAAATCCAATTGATCAGCAAATTAATAAAAAAAAAATGAAATAATAATTATTTTCTGAATCTCATTATTGGTCAGCAAGTGTGACATAAATGATTTTTCCCCTATTTTGACACTGCTCTGACAGACGTAAGTAAAAGTTACTCAACAAGGTATTGGTTGCCCTTAACGACAGGATGTAAGTCAACTTACATCCTTAGGGAAATAATAATCTAAAATTATTATAATTATTCACATTATTAACAAAATTTGGAAACACGTTTACTCGTTTCTTCTCGATGTGTATTACATTTTCTGACTCCACAGATCCTTCATTTCTAACCAATGTTTCTGTCACTGTTGAAGCACTGTAAGAGACTTCTGGCTGGATCTTATTGTGTAAAATTTTATTGGCTACTTCCTTTTTATTATTGAGGCTCTCAGCTACGTAACTTTCCGCAATAGTAACGGATTTCCATCCACCATGTCGCTTGATAGCTTATACATCAACTCCAGTATTTGCTAATAAAGTTGCCGAAGTTTTTCTAAAACTTTAGAAATTTCGCAATTTTACTGAATTGACGAAAACGTATTTTTCCCGACAGGCTGGTTTAAGCACTTTCCATTTTTATATCGCATAAAGAAGCGCGGATTAATAGTGGTCATGTGGGATCTTGCATCAATGCCATTTTGAATTATTGTGAAATGACAAACCTGAGTGTCGTCACGTTTTGTCACTGTAAATGTACGTGGCATTCCATTTTTGGAGTCAGGAATGGTCACAATTATGACTTCTTGACTTATTTTAACATTATCCATTTTCATTTTACAGAGTTCATTAGAACGGCACGCTCCAGCAACTCCCATTACCATTCATCAATAAGTATATATCATCGGGGGCTTCAAGCATGAACTTATTCACATCTTCTTTGTTAAACCCATTCGATTTTTTGGGTCAATAACCACCATTTTTTCCTTTTCAAAAATGCTCGAAGTTTTGGATATTTAGAAATATCTATATTTTCCTTTATAAAAAGGGTGGACTTCAACATCGAATACTCACACGATAACCTTGATGGGGACTTCAATATAGCAATTTCGTGGAAATACGCCAAAAACAAGGTTTCTGAGACTGCAGTAGCCGTCTTGCTTTAGCACCAATTCTTAAAGGATTTATATGCTGGTTCATACTTTTTTTTCGACTTTTCCGATAGTGGAGATAAACAAGCAATATTCGCTGATTCTTCTATGTCTGAAACATCCATTTTATCGACACAGAATCAAACAATTCGACTTCTTCAAACTTTTCGCTATGAATTGTCAACTTGCCTTTGTTAATAAAATAAAAACTGCTTATGTTGCTCTTTCAACGGATCACTGCTGCCTTTATAATTTAATGAGAATGCTATTGAATGTAATGATAATGAAAATCCAAAAATATATCCAGCATTTTCTTGTAAACATACAATAAAGGGAGGGGGAAAAATGTTATATATTATATGGGATGTAAGTACATTAACCAGTCTCGAACCTTTTTGCCAGCCCTCGCTATCTCGACTGGTAAATGTTACTTAAATCCCTTATAGTATAAATAACTATTATTTCATACTGTCTAGTAATTCTCCTTACCCTGTACTAATTTATGGCCGGTAAATCGACAATTACAGCATCTGATACTGTAATGTGACATATAGTATCTGATACCGTTATGTGTTGCCTAGCAACACTACCATGTTATTGTTATTAGGAAGCAATTATTTATCAGGTTTGACTTTGACGTTTTCTCACTTAAAAATATAAGAAATTAAATATTTGTTTTATTTATTTAATAACGACAAGCAAAAGACAGTCATAAATAGCAATGGAATTCAGTGGCGGCTCGTGTGATTTAAAAATCGCCGTTCAATATATTTTAATTCGGTACTCTTAAGCAAAAAAAAAAACGAATCTAACATTGTATATAATGTCGTATGCAATAATCAACATAATATGCAAAGAAAGGTCATATTTAAATTATAAAAAATACGTACCTACCTAATATAAATAGCTTGGTGAACAGTGTGTATAGTTTATTGTTTTTTTTTTGTGCAAAAATCATTTCGGGAAAACTTCAATCATTCGGGCATTAAAGGCTGTCTAAAGAAATCAATTCCATCTCAATGCTTGTCCATGGAAGCAAGGGAAGCAGTGATTCCCAAAAAAAATTACAAAACATCTAAAAAGTAATTTTTGAAATAGGAAACCACTAATTTAGTTTATATTAAAAATACTAAAATATTATCTTAATTATCAAGCCCATAATAAATGCGTCCTTGACTCCGACCGAGCCACAATAGAAATCGAATAGAACCTATGCGGGCCGCTAGCTTCTCTGCAGCCAAGTCCTGTATGTTTGATTTCCTGTGAATCGAGCCAGAGGTTATTGAACTTTCCACTGGCTGTTTGCAATTTTTGCATTTCAGTTCCGTGCTTTAAGTGGGGGCGGAAGCTATCGTTGGAGTAGGTTTTTTGTTTGAACGGCTATCCGTGTGTTGTGTGATACGTACATCGCGTCGTGCATGGTGCAATATGGAAGACAATAATACGGACGTGGATATGCAAATAACTTCGGCTGTTGGTAATAACGTTAAAAATGTTGGAGAATTTAGTAAGAAGAGTGTGTGTGAATGTGTGGTGTGTGTCTTAATAATAAAGGGATTTTCAACATGAAACTTCGCTGATAAGCTTCAAATAATTTCCAAAGGAAGGGCAAAACCGCCTATGAAAAATTTAACCACAAAAATGAAAAACTGTATTAAACATTTTTATCCGGAAAAACAATACGAACAATTTAAATGGCTAACAGGGTGTTCTGGAATAAAACTGGTTTTTCCGATTTAAACAATTTCCATAGAGCTGTAAAAAGACACATTATGTCCAAAGCGCATTTACAGGCTGTCATAAAAGAAGAAGTCTTCGGCAAAACCAGAATTGAACACGCCGTTAATAAACAGTTGGAAATTAGTCACCGCCAACACAATGAACTAGTCGATAAAAATAGGCAAATATTAAGAAGACTTATCGATGTTGTTTGTTTTTTTGGACAGCACGAATTGGGATTTAGAGGTCATGACGAAACAAGGGTTTCTTCAAATAGAGGAAATTTTCAAGATTTACTTAGTTTAATGGCTAAATATGATGATTGCCTAAAAAATCATTTAGAGCACTCTAGCGTTTTTCGCGGAACGTCGAATCGAATCCAGAATGATTTAATTTCCGCTATTGCAACCATTATTCTAAAAAGAATTAAGCAGGAGATTGGCGAAGCGCGGTTCATTGCTATCGTTCTGGACGAAACAACTGATATAACTAATTTTAGCCAATTATCTATAGTAATACGCTACGTTGAAACAGACGGAAGTATTCAAAAGCGATTTTTAGGTTTTAAGAATGTGTCCGAAAATCGTACAGCAGATGCCTTATATACCGTAGTTTATAACGTTACTAAAGAAATTAATGAAGAGAAAAAATTAGTTGCTCAAAGCTATGATAGAGCTGCTGTGATGGCAGGACAATTAGGGGGTCTGCAAGCTAAAGTTTGAGAAATTTTCCCAAGTGCTGTGTTTGTCCACTGTTTTGCTCATAAATTAAATTTAGTTTTATCCCAGTCCATCAATCACATTAAACAGTGTAAAGTATTTTTCGTTACTTTAAGGGGCATGGCTGTTTTTTTTCCAAGTCAATAAAACGTACACAAGCTTTGGACTCTATTGTCCACAAACGATTGCCCAAAGTAGCTTCTACTAGGTGGAACTATAATGGAAGACTTGTTAACAGTATTTGAAAATCGTGAATCACTAATTAAACTATTTGAGAATATAATAGAAAATAATGTAACGTGGGACTCAGAAGCAATAAATAGCTCTTGGATTGTTTGAAACGAGATTTTAATTTTAATTATTTGTTGAACATATTTTCAGAAATATTTCCATTCTCGGACAATGTTTTTAATATATTACAAACTAAAACAAATGCTTCTTGCTTTTTGCCTAAAAAAAGTGGATGATTTTAAGTCCATGACTTTGACCTATTTGGGGAGAAAACGATGACGTTAAACGTAGAGTCAAATTCAGCAACAAATAAACTATAGATTTAACGGTTATTAAATTATTTTAAATTCCTCGAGCTGTGCAATTTTGATGCATTTAAAGGAAAAACTTAAATCTCTTCTTCTTCATTATGGCCAGTTCTTCGACCGAGTGTTACTGCGATCTGAACTAAAAGAAATTTACGAAACTGATGACATTAGCGCAAAAAATAACGCTAAGGAACTAATGCAATTTTTAAAAGACAAGGAGCTGGAGGATGCCTACACCAAAGTGTCGAAATTGTGTGAATTAGTATTGACAATACCTGCCACAAGTTCATCAGTAGAACGCAATTTTTCAACACTTAAACGTATAAAAAATTTCGTGAGAAATTCAACGAAGCAGGAGGATCGACGTTTTTATGATGACGTCATTGACGAATTTGCAAAAAATGATCGAACAATCGAATTACATTACGAATAGGTAAGTTTCTAAAAATTGCTTCCCTTTCTTAAAATTTCACCGCACGCCCCTGCTGCATTGTATATTTCTGAGCAAAGATTTAATTATTTTTAATGCAGACAAAGGATCATGGAATCGTATAAATTAATTTTAATAGCAAGATTGTTTAATTAAAGCATTCAGTCAGGTGTCTATCGATAAATAGTTGTAAAATTGCTAATGCGCTTCCCGCCTGATGGAAATCTTTTCTGCCAAAAGTAACACAAAACGCACTTTTAAATTTTTCTTTCTCAAAAAAGTTCTAGTAACTTTTTCAAAATCATCAGTAGGAAAATTTTCTTCATATTCCTTAATTTTCTGAGGGAAAAAAGTTTTGATGCTAGAAGATAATCTGTAAACTGAAAGCGATATTTGGCCTGTTTAATGAGGATATCACACATATCTTTTGTTTGTGCAGAAAAGGATATCGACTGATTACGCTTCTTTGGTGGTAAAGTTGAACGATCTAAGTTACGAATATTTGTCTTGTCAAAATTGTTTAACAATCCATTTATTATATTTTAACAGCATCCAAAGACCGAAATTGAAATTCTATAAACATGAATTCACAGTGTGCCATTATTTGAGCAAAAAATGTGTACCAGTAAATAAAATATTCATTATTGAATAACGTCTCAGTTTGATTAATTGTATTAAAGTCTCTTCCGGGAGTATTTAATATACTTTCTAAACAGGTTTTTAGGTGCTCTTTGTTTTCATGATCCGCTCTCACAGTACGTGTGTTAAAATTCCATCTTGTTGCTGGTGCTACGAGTATTCTTTTTTTTACAATGTTGTCTAGCATGCCAGTCCGTTTGCTGATCTCGAAAGAAAAGTTAAAAATGCTTGTAAATTGGAAAAAAATTTGCACATTTGTATTAACACAAACGCTTTTCTGTAAAATTAAATTAAATTGGTGTACGTAGCAATGCAAAGTGCGGGACACGAAAGAAAACCGGGCGGTCCTTAAAATAAAAGTTCATAGTCTTAAGCAAGCGGAAAAGTAAAATTTGTGTACGCAAATAAATTTTACGTTATTTTATTTGTTGTAATAGTTTACCGCTTCACTTATAAAGTGCGCCAGCTACACGGTGGGGAAAATTAATCGAGGATTTAGTAAATTTCGCACTGGTCTACTTGTAATTGGGATGTGTCTAGAGTCTCCATGCACTTGCCACTAGAAGGTTCTAACTTTTTCCAGTGGCGCCTATACATTTCGAGCATTTGTTTTCATTTCTATATAAATGCGTTGCGTTATAGAGGCCTGTACTAGAGAAGCTGAAAATAATAGTTTGACTATTCCAATTCAAAATCGAACAGAACGCGCTGCATTTGACAGTGGTGTTTCGGAAAGTAGTGTAAGAAAAATTCAAAGAGAACATAATGATCGCTCATGTTCTCTTCACCTTTAAAATCTTCTAGTAAAAAAAGACCCCGATAATTATCATAAAAAGATAAAATTGACGATATAAACTTGAAGAAGGTTCCGACCTGCAAACCCCTACTTCGTGATGTAAAGAACAAAATAGATTTTCCGTACGGGTATAAAACCTTAAATCGGCTTTTACGAGCAAATGGTTTTGTTTGGCGCAAGTGCCAAAATAAACGAAAATTGCTCATTGAGAAACCAAATATTTTTCACTGGCGGGTGAAATATCTATCAACTGTAAGACACTATAGGCAAGAACGACGCAATATTATGTATCTAGACGAAACCTGGGTAGATAATGATATGACAGTGAACAAATGAGCAAAGTGAAAGTGTTACAGGTGTTGTTCAAGGAATCCGCTCTAGTAGTCGCTTTATTATAGCTCATGCTGGTTCAGAAGCCGGATTTGTTCCAGGTGCTGTTTTAGTTTTTCGCTCGGGACTAACAAACTGTAGACTATCATAGACAGATGAATAGAGATAATTTTGAAAAGTGGTTGCTCGAGAAGCTTCTACCTAACATTCGTCCCAAATCAGTCGTGGTAATGGATAATGCGTCTTATCATTCTCACGTAGAAGATAAAGTGCCAACTAAATACTCTACGAAAGCTCATATGATATCGTGGCTTAAATCGAACAATCTTGTATGTGACCCAACATGGAGAAAATTTCAATTATATGGAGCAATATCAGCCATCAAGCTTAGAATATAAAATATAAAATTGACGGTCTTTTACGTAACCTCGGTCATACACCTTTAAGACTGCCTCCATACATGTGCGACCTCAACCCTATTGAACTTGCATGGGCAGGAGTAAAAAAATATATTCGAGAGCGCAACACCGGTGAACTTTCAATTAAAGATTTAAATAAAATAACATTAGAAGCGATTGACTCAATATCGGCTGAAAATTGGAAATCGTATGTTAAACATGTTCGTTCTATTGAAGATAAATACTGGGAAGTAGATGGCAAAATTGAAACGGTTATTGATGATTTAGTTATCACACTGGGACGATCGAACTACGAAACCTCATCATTTTCAGAGGAAGACAACGATTTAGAAGGAATCGAACCATTAGAATCACAGCCGTCAACCTCAAAAATGGCTTAGTTTTTTTTCATATATTTTGTAAAATTGTTCATAAAGTAGCTGTCAATGAACTGCTTTAAAATAATTAATTTTCTGTTCAATACCGGGTGTCAAAAAAAAAAACTACAGAACTCATATTTTTCCAAAATTAACACATCAATGTAGTTATAGTAGGGGAGCCAGCACTGATTCCAGTAAACAAGATTTATCAAAATTTTAACTTATGCAGTTCGACTTTGGGCTATTCGGGTATGCCAAAAGTGACCGTTTGTCTCCGTCTGTCATATTACTTTGTACAGAGGGCGTCATTGTGAAGTACTATACTATAGTTTCCTAATTGCGTGCTAATGTTAAAGGGGGGTGATTCTTGGACCTTTTTAAGAAAAAAGTTTAATATGAACCTAAAAATCTTAACTTTGGAGATACAAGGTTTTAAAAAAACATTTTTTTTTAAATCCTAATTCTGATGCTATTATAGATAAATAACTCTGTGAAATTTGAATATACGTCTTTTATACATAAAAGGGCATTTTTTATTAACAATCAATTTTTGAAATTTCTACCAGTGGCGTGCATATGTAATTAACCTGGGTAAATCCGTATGCTCCTTAATGCATAGAAGACCTGTATCAAATGTCATGCAGTTATCTACAATAGCATCAGAATTGGGATAAAAAAATGTTTTCTTTTTAAACTTTACGATCCTGTATCTCAAAAGTTAAGACTTTTAAGACATAAAAATACCCGCTTTAATTAATCTCGTTCACTGGATCTGATGCTGGCTGCCCTTGTAAAATCTGGACTTGTAAATCGTGTATTACTATACTGGGTAGTCCAATAATAGCGGACGTAGGCAGTAGCCCGGGAACCGTTAATTACAGAACTCAAGAAAAAATATATTTATAGGTAAATCAATCAAGAAAAATCAAAATTAAATCATTTTAATTCGAAAGTTCGCCGTTTTTGCAACACAAAAGAGATATAGAAGTGCGATACATGAAAGAAAACAGACAGATATAGATAAAGGTTCATTAAGCATAGTTACATTTTTTAATTATCTGAAGTGCGTATAGACAAAAAGGAGTGCCATATTATTTAAAGAAAGACGGGACACCACTGGTTTAAAGAGATTTCTTGGCCGACCTTCCTAAACCCATTAACTTCGCCCGGTTTTCTTTCGTGTTCCGCACTTAGATATTTTTTTCTTATAATACTTTGTACCTCTCTTTCCCTTCCTGACATACCCGCCGCTCTGTCATAGTTTTGACCTACTAGTTGATTTGAGGAAATATTAAGTAATTCTAACTCTTTCTTAATTTTTCTGGCGAAGTCATTGGCACTATGTGACACAGGTTTTAAAAATCTCCAAAAACATTACGAAACTTGTCCATTTCGTTCATATCTTAAAATAATAACAAGTTCCTGTTGCTTAGAAATATCATTGGTTTCATTTCACTGAATCGCTACAAACCTCGCTTCTGATAACTGTTTTTTTTTCTTTTCTTGGCAAACTATCAAAATGGCATCTAATATTTCATTTTGAACTGATTCCGACATACCTAAAATATTTTTTCCTTACAAATACTGTTTCATAACCATATCGATTTTTGCTATATATTCCCGGATTTAAACTTTTTGATGACTCGTCACGTCCTCGCAACGTGTTGATTAAAGTTTTTTATCGATTTTCGATAGGCAGCATTTAATAATGGATGAACATCAACATTACCGATATCCCACAGCGTATTTTTTAAATGAATTTGAGAAGATTCATGATTTTTAATTTTTGTGGATAAATGAGATAGATCTCTGACTCCCGGTTTTGTCGATTCTCTAGTTGTATCATTGTTTGAAAAAACTGAACAAGGAAAACAAAATAAAGCATGCAACTTATTTCACCCGCATAACCACGAAGTTTTCTTATACTGTTCAACTTTAAAAGTGCGTTCATTCTTTTTAATAATTACTCGCTGTTCAAAATTATGTGAGTTTTCTTTAATAAAGTCCACCGAACATAGTTCTCGACTCTACACTACGTCGACAAGACTGACTACCTCTCTTTCTAACCACATGCGTCCGCGTTTACTTCAAACGTTCATTCCTTATATCGCTAACTAACTAAGGTAAGGAAACATTTTTTTTCAAGTTTAACAGACAGGACAGGATATTATAATGCAGATTGCTATGAACAACGGTTTCCCTTTGAAGTCTATCAGTAAATTATATTATAAATGTATAAGTAAGTACAAAATGTTCTATAATGTCATACATTCAAAACTTAGGGATGAGACAAATATTTTCAAGTGCATATTTTTTTTCCGAAGTATTTCTCTCCCATGGCGAATTTTTTTAAAAATATTAAAAACATCAACGTTTCATTCAACAGTAAATACTCTCAAGAGACATTTAGTAAGGACAAAGGGCACAACTGATAAATTGTCCAGATCTGGAGTTTACGCGCTAAATTGTGACGATGTTTTCACGACCTATGTGCGACAAACAGATAGAAAAATTTCCACAAGGTTGAGAGAACATTTGAACCTTGTCAACAAATTCAGAGTTTTGGATGTGACTTAAACTGTTTCAGCTTTCGATAATCATTTGTTAGTCAGGTCATGATTTTTCCATTTCTGAGGTTTATGTTTGACATGAATGTCCGAAAGGAAAAAGCTTGACCTGCTAGAAAAAAAAATTAAAATGACAAATGTATAAAAAGTTCTATTCTCACTTGCGTTAACGACGTTTTTAATTTCGAATCAGCCCTAATATTTAACAATTTAATGTAATATTTATTGTAGGCAACCTTCATTTCATCCACTAATTTATAGAGAGAGAGTTTTTGGTTATTTTGGTTGACTAGTCGAGTGGTCTATAGGCACTTACTTATTCTTGCAACTCAGGCGACCTGGGTTCGATCCCAGCTAGGGAATGCATCTTTTTTGATACTTTTTTTAATGTTTTAATTTGTTTATTCACGTGAGACTTAGCCTCATTTTACTGTCAATCAAATCTGTATAAGTAGTTGTTTGTTTTGTTGTACTTATATACTTATATTTTCATGCTCTTTATATGACTTCCAAACACTGTGTTTTTATGAAATTTTAATAGGTGTTCACCGCACAAATGAACCATTGGAGAAACGGTCCCTAATAATAATGGAAAACAATGGCTATAACATCGTTAAAGTGATATGATTGTTAGATTGCCAACTAATATTTCTTAAATTTTAATAAGCACATTATACAACAATAGCATTTTATACGTCCGTTAAGTGTTATTCAGGGGCGTGCAGTCCATGGAAGCAAGGGAAGCAGTGCTTCCCCAAAAAAAAATTACAAAACATCTTTTAAAATGTAATTTTTGAAATAGGAAACCATTAATTTAGTTTATATTAAAAATGCTAAAATATTATCTTAATTATCAAGCCCATAATAAATGCGGCTTTGACTCCGACTGAGGCACAATAGAAATCGAATAGAACCTACGCGGGCCGCTAGCTTCTCTGCAGCCAAGTCCTGTATGCTTGATTTCCTGTGAATCGACCCAGAGGTTATTGAACTTTCCACCGGCCATTTGCAATTTTTGCATTTCAGTCGCGTGCTTTAATTAGGGGCGGAAGCTATCGTTGGAGTAGGTTCTTTGTTTGAACGGCTATCCATGTATTGTGTACGTCGCGTCGTGCATGGTGCGATATGGAAGACAATAATACGGACATGGATATGCAAATACCGTCAACTTCGGCTATCGGTAATAACGTTGAAAATTTAGTAAGAAGAGTGTGTGTGAATGTGTGGTGTGTTTCTTAATAATAAAGGGATTTTCAACATTAAACTTCGCTGATAAGCTTCAAGTAATTTCCAAAGAAAGGACAAAACCGCCTATGAAATATTTAACCACAAAAATGAAAAACTGTATTACTGACGTTGTTTGTTTTCTCGGACAGCACGAATTGGGATTTAGAGGTCATGGTGAAACAAGGGTTTTTTCAAATAGAGGAAATTTTCAAGATTTACTTAGTTTAATGGCTAAATATGATTAGCGTTTTTCGCGGAACGTCGAATCGAATCCAGAACGATTTAATTTCCGCTGTTGTCACCATTATTCTAAAAAGAATTAAGCAGGAGATTGGCGAGGCGCGGTTCATTGCTATTGTTCTGGGCGAAACAACTGATATCACTAATTTTAGCCGATTATCTATAGTAATGCGCTACGTTAAAACAGACGGAAGTATTCAAGAGCGATTTTTAGGTTTTAAGAATGTGTCCGAAAATCGTACAGCAGATGCATTATATACCATATTTTATAACGTTTCTAAAGCAATTAGTGGAGAGAAAAAATTAGTTGCTCAAAGCTATGATGGAGCTGCAGTAATGGCAGGACAATTAGAGGGTCTGCGAGCTAAAGTTCGAAAAACTTTCCCAAGTGCTGTGTTTGTCTATTGTTTTGCTCATAAATTAAATTTAGTTTTATCCCAACTTTAAGTGGCATGGCTGCTTTTTTTCCAAGTCAACAAAACGTACATAAGCTTTGGACTCCATTGTCCACAAACGATTGCCCAAAGTAGCTCCTACTAGGTGGAACTATAATGGAAGACTTGTGTTAACAGTATCTGAAAATCGTGAATCACTGATTGAACTATTTGAGAATATAATAGAAAATAATGAAACGTGGGACTCAGAAGCAATAAATAGTTCGAGGGGGTTTTTGGACTGTTTGAAACGAGATTTTAATTTTAAGTATTTGTTGAACGTATTTTCAGAAATATTTCCATTCTCGGACAATGTTTTTAATATACTACAAACTAAAACAAATGATATTGCTTTTTGCCTAAAAAAAGTGGATGATTTTAAGTCCATGTTAAGCCAAAAAAGAGATGACTTTGACCTATTTTGGGAGAAAACGATGACGTTAAATGTAGAGCCACAAGCCAAGCGTCTTCGAACAGACAAGGTCGGAGATGTTCAAACATCATACAGACGCCTCTTTTATGAAATAATTAATCAAATTCAGCAACAAATAAACTATAAATTTAACGGTTTAAATGATTTTAAATTCCTCAAGCTCTGGAATATTGATGCATTTAAAGAAAAAACTTTTCCAGAAGATGTGTTTAAATCTCTTCTTCTTTATTATGGCCAGTTCTTCGACCGAGTGTTACTGCGATCTGAACTAAAAGAGATTTACGAAACTGATGACATTAGCGCAAAAAATAACGCTAAGAAACTAACGCAATTTTTGAAAGACAAGGAGCTGGAAGATGCCTACACCAAAGTGTCAAAATTGTGTGAATTAATATTGACAATATCTGCCACATGTTTATCAGTAGAACGCAATTTTTCATCACTTAAACGTATAAAAAATTTCGTGAGAAATTCAACGGGGCAGGAGAGACTTTCGCATATATCGCTGTTGTCTATTGAAAATAAACTTCTCCAAAATATATCGGAGCTTCGACGTTTTATGATGACGTCATTGACGAACTTGCAAAAAATGATCGAAGAATCGAATTGCATTACAAATAGGTAAGTTTCTAAAAATTGCTTCCCTTTCTTAAAATTTCACCGCACGCCCCTGGTGTCATTATATTCCAGTAAAGGAACTCGTACTGTTACCTACCGGAATTAAAAGGAGTTTTATTTTCAATGCTAACAGCATCACTAGACTAAATTTTGTAATTTAATTTTGATCCATTTTAACACATTTATACAGATTGAATAAAAACTAAATTTTACAATTTAAAATAATAGATCATATGCGCAACATATAATTTTCTTTGATGATACATTTAATTTTGATTTCAGGTTAACCCCTTAGCATTCTGGAAAGAGATTCGAGAAGACTATGATCGACTGTCGACCTTCTGCAAATTTCTGGATTCCCAAATATCCGCTATAGTTTTGCTGTCGTACTTTCTGAATATATTTTTTCTTTTAATCCAACTTTTTCACAGTCTGGAGTAAGTTAAGACCTTAAATCGAAACATATGTTTTCAATAATTTTTGTTACATTCTAGATCTATATCGCTTACAGTAAGGAAAATATATTTTATATTTTCTTTCGTATATTTGATTTTTAAAACTACGACAGTGTCGCTGTACGCAGCATGGATAAACGATGAAAGTAAAGCCCCCACGAATATTCTTAACTCAGTTGATTCTTCATTATATAATGTCGAGGTAAGAATAATCATTTAGGTTGCTAGAATTTCTACATTGACACTACGTGACACATTTAAATTTATGTTTTCCCTAAAATTGTAAACCTGTTTTTAGAAAAGATATAAATTTAAATCGACCACCCTCGCATCTTATGACTTTTTGGTGAACAGTCAAATATCAAGAAAATTTAGTATATAATCGATTTATGACTAATTTCAGAGATACGGGGTGTCAAACTTTATCAAAACCTCATATAAAATACATGAAGGAAACAAGTTCTCTATTTCACTATATTTAACGTAGGGTACTTTCCAAAATTAAAAAAAAAACTATGTTCATATGTCTGCAAAAGTTTTTATAATTTCCTTCTAATTTTGGATAGTACTATACCCTACTACACTATTAGTTCGATTCATTACACAGACCAATACACATTTTGAATGCAGAATGTAAAAAAGTTCTCAGATTTTGTCTACCAGATCTAGTTAAAAAAAATTGTGTATACATTTTACGTTATAACTGTTATAATATATGTATAATATTACTATTGCCAGTTAAAAAAAAACAAAGACACATGGATTTTTAAGTATTTATTACAAAAACTTAATTTATAGAATTACATTAGGCACTAATCACATAAAAATTTTCTTTTATACGACTTTCTAGAATGGAGTTTACTAGGGCAGTCTCGCTGAAGGCTCCAGCAGTAGTCCGCCATCATGTGGCTATCCCATCGTCCTTGATAACGATCTTCCATAGTTTTAATATCCTGATGGATCTTTCCCTCTGTTCTTCACTACAATAACCTAAGTTTTCTGAGAAACGATCTAGGTGGCTGTGGAGGTTGTGAACTTTTCGACTGTAACTCATGTTACAGCCGAGAATATTAAAATTTGAAAGCATAGTTTCCACTAATTCTACGTAATTCTCTGCTTTATGATTGCCAAGAAAATTTTGTACTACTTGAACAAATTAACACCAAGCGTTAGATTCAGTCTCGTTCATTGATGTGGTGAATTGTGGATCTTTACCAAGTTGCCTTATTTCAGGACCATCAAATATACCAGCTTTTAGTTTCTCCGTGCTAATGCCAGGAAATTTACGTGACAAATACGCAAAACAATTTTCATTTCGATATAAAGCCTTCACAAATTGCTTCATTAGGCCTAGCTTGATATGCAAGGGCGGGAGTAAGATTTTTTCTCTTGAAACCAAAGGTTCGTTGATCACGTTTTGTTTTCCTTGAATCATGACATCTCTTGAAGGCCAATTTTTGTTAACCTAGTGCTCATTTTTAGTTCTGCTGTCCCAAAGGCACAAAAAAACAAGGATATTTTGTATAACCACTCTGCTGTCCAAAGAGGAAGTTAACCATTTTTATTATATTTATTTAATTATTTAATTAATTTTTCTCAAAACTAATGCAATTGTTTCATATTCTTCCTTCATGGTAGTAGAATGACCAATAGGAATTGAGCCATATTTGTTACCGTTATGTAAAAGAACACATTTTAAACTACGTTTTGAACTGTCAATAAAAAGGCGCCAATCATCTGGAGTGTATTCAGGCAAACCCATTTTTTCTAAGAGCCCTTTTATATTGTTACAGAATACCAAGTCATTTTCCTGAGCGAAAAATGTAATATGAGTACCTGCTCGGTAATTTTGGAAATTGAACAACACCTACTATATAACTTTGTGTTTAAAGGTATTGTACTATACGGCTGAGAGACATGGTAGTTATCACAAAATTTAACACTTGTAATATTTTTCTGGCGTAGATCTGCCGAAAATGCCAGGTTAAAAAGGGTTACTAATGATCAAATTAGAGAAATGATACAACAAACAATAATCAAAGAGATTTTAGCTAATCAGATATGCATACGTAGAAGTAATGACGTATATCCGTCCGTGAAATGGACACCAACAGAGAGGAGAAAAGAGAACAACCTAGAAAAACATAGATGGAAAAATGACAATCACGACAAAAATGCTCCAGCAATGCCAAAATGTTCAAGATTTGTAGCAACACACTTTGAGCTAAAAGATCAAAAGCCTTACTGAAGTCTCTATATATTGAATGTGCTTCATAATCATTATATAATGCCTTAGATATGAATTTGTTGTAATAAAAAGATTTATTACTGTGGAACGTTCATTCATAAGGTCATGCTGATTCTCAACAATGACATTCCTAAAGCATTAGTGGCAGAATCATCTATTCCAACACTTTAAAAGTATGGGAGACTGAAGGCAGAAAGGCTTGAATATATTGAAAATTTGTAAAAAAATACAGAGCAGAGGTTCATACAATGATTCAGCACATTCTGTGAACAACAAGTTAGGAATCATATTTGGACCTACTCCGTTTGTAATGTTCAAAAAGTAAAAAATACACAAAAAGACGAGCGCCTTTTTGTGTATTTTTGTTTCTGTTTATCAGCCACTTAATAAAAGTAAGATTTTTTATCAATCACCAAAAATTATGAGCTTCCAAAGACCAACTAAAAATATAACCAAAATGTTGTGTATTCTTTTACTACAAAATCTGGATGGGCTATTTACAAATATTATTTATTATATTACGCAATAATAGCTACTTAATATTTATTAAATGGTTAAAATTTTTTGGTTAAAATTTTTTGGTTGGCAAAAACAAAAATACACAAAAAGGCAATCACCAAAAATTATGAGCCCCGCTTGACCTAAAAATCTAACCACTTATACAGTGTCATTTATTTAAATGCGAGCCACCCCTGTGCAAAGAAAACTTGTTTTTTTTGTATTGTGAGAACAAAAAAAAATTATTTTGCAAAAATATTATACACTTTTGTTAAAAACACAAGATAATTAGTTATTACTTCCCTCGTGAGATTTTTTCAGATCTTTACGTTTAAGGGTCTCTAGATGCCGGAAAACATGTTTTCTCAATTCCGCCTGTCTGTCCGTCAGTCTGTCTGTTCGCGGCATAGCTAAAAAACTACTAAACTTTTTTTATATATTATATATCTTTCGTTAGCCCCGAGTTTCTGGTAAAGGGATTTTACCGATTTTTTTATATCCAATTTTGTCTTATAATTAATAAAAAAATTTACTTATTTTAAACACGCTTTAAAATTGGAACAAGTATTCTATAACTACTTATTTATTGCCTAGAAAATTACAAATGTACTAAAAAAGTAAGCAAAAAAATGGTGTCAAATCTAATAAAAAAATTTTTAAATTAAAATTCACTGGCTAATATCCAGGAGCCAGTGGCAAAAGTTCTGAGAATCGGTATAAGGAATGTACAAAAGCTTGTGCATGAAAAAAAAACATAATTTACTTCCGAGGAAGATTAAGAAATGTACACGAAAAAATCCAAAGGCAAAAGAATTAAGTTACAATGCAAAAATGTCATAAATATCACTTTTCTTCCAGGATGAAGTAGGTTTTTTATTTAAGATTCTTGAATGATAAGATGCATTGTCCAGAATATCAGTTGTTCTTTTGACCACTTTTCAAACAGTTCACAGTTCATATTATCATGGTAGTCCATACTTTTGGATGTTGAAGAAAACAGTAAACTTGCACCTGGGAGAAATCCTGTTGAAGAACTGCATGCAAAATGATGAACCGTTTTTCCGTCCCACATCCCTTTTTTCTCTTGACACTTTTTACAGACTCGTCCTGCCAAGATTTCGAACCATTTCCACTAGAAAATATCCAAGTTTCGTCTAAAAATACCACTTTTCTAAATTTTGAATAAACATTTTCCGTGTATTTCTTTTAAAGAATTGGATACGCTGACTTCCTATATGTGGCAACTCGCATAAAAATCTTCGATTACAGTCCTTTTTATATCGAAAACTCAACATTTTTATTAATTTTAGCAACGATTTTAGTCCAATTTCCAATATGCCTCGATTTTTTAAAGCTTCTTTTAAAACTTGAAGGATTATATTAGTTTTTGATGTGTATAAATCGTAAATTGCATTACGAACATCCATTTTTACATTGTCACTTAAGTTTTCTGTCTTTGGCTTTTTTCGTGTACATTTCTTAATCTTCTTCGGTAGTAAATTATGCTTTTCTTCATGCACAATTTTCTGCACAGTCCTTATACCGATTACCAGAGCTTTTGCTACAGGCTCCTGGATAGTGACCGGTGAATTTTCATTTTCGTAATATTTTATTAGATTTAATACCACTTTTTTCGCTTGTGGATGCAAAAAACTCGAAAATTGTTTTCTATTACTCATTTTGTCACTGACTTGTCAATTTGACTTTGAAGTGACATCGCTCAAAGATTTTTGCAACTGCTGGTATTTATAGGTTTATCCTCTTTTTTCATATGAAAATATCATAGGTCTACCTAATTCATCTTCCGGATTTTATGCGGAGGATATGATTACACGTAATAAAAGAAAAACAAACTTGAAAAGTTCGTCGTTGATAAATCGTATGACCGGCACGATAACACTGCTTTTGACTATATCAGGTCGGACACACACGTCATGCGCAATAAAATATTTTTAATTACAAATTCCATTCATTGCGGGAATATACGAATATACAGTGAGAACCTAAAGTCCGTCGTCCCCTCCCCCTCTAACTTTTGAACTGTCACGAAATTTGGAACGATAATATATGAGCAAGTACTGTATTTTTTGACATAGCAATGACAGCTTTAAATGCCAAAATGATAGCTGGGCGCGCTTTTGCAGATAGCGCTCATTAAACATACGAACAGCGACATGGTAATTTCGGTTAGCTTCACCTAAAATCATAACCCCTTCAAATGTGTCTATTATCATAACTTAGTGAACGAATTCAGTTAGTATTATTATAGAATGTGAGACTGTAAAAGTTTTGCAAGCGGGTCTTGTTCTTACGCAGGTCCTTTTTCTGGTCTCGGTCTTACTCACGACTTGTCCCTGGTCTTATATATTCTGCACGACCAAAACCACGTTTGCTTATCCCTTAGTATTTTTTTTAAATATGCTGCACTATTTGAGGACAAAAACATTATATTTTGAAATAATTACATACTGAAATATCACAAGTTAAATAACACATTTTAAAATTTATTTTACGAAATAACTAAGGTTTGCTCTTTTAGATTCGTAGATTACTTACTCAGATAAGTTTCGACAAAACGGCACTGACTGGGTGTAAAATGTTCAGCGTTAAAAGAGGAATAATTCTAAGCGTAAGTTTGCAGATTTGAGTTTGTTTTGTAGTTATTTAACTAGGGTTCCCGTATTTGGAGAGTCGGTGCAGTTAGCGTTAAAAACGATCAAATTGGTATGTTAATAATAAGGTAAGGGTGTCCGAAAAGTCTTATTATAGGCTAGTATATCGAGTACCGGTAAAGCTAAACAGTTTAAAATTTGATAGTTGCATTTATACCATTAAATCAGCATTTTTGGATGATCCCTTTTGGGGGTGGCGAGAGGAAGCTGAACTTTTTAATTTCAAATACAGCGATATATGCGTAAACCGGATGTCTCTTCGTCGTCCCGTTTTAGAATAGGAAAGGAGTGAAAAATAAGTGAGAGACATTGAAAAAATGAAATGTCGTTTGTTGTTTTTAACATCTTGTTACAGGGTGTTATAAGGAATTCAATAACTCATCATATTAGTTTATGTCGTTAGGTGTGTACTAATACTTAAGCCTTTTGCCTTTGTGCTATTTCTACTTCTTCATTTTATTTCATTTTTATGTTTCATAATGAAAATATAAAGATGAGATAATTTTTTATGGAAAATGTAGTCGAAATTACAATGGGGCAGATAGATCAATTTCTTCAAGTTATATAAGAAATATTGTTTCCAAGTTTGAAACAACTATTCCGACGCAGTTACTTCCAGTAGTAGCTGCTGATGTGGGTGTCGGTAAATCAACAGTTATTAGTTGTAAAAAATCATAAATTTTACCCCCACAAAGTTCACCTTAAACAAAAACTTAATGATGATGACCCAGATTGCAAATTACAGTTCAAAAATAATACTCACTGGTTTGAAGAGGCTCATACACAGCATCCTCAGAAACCGTACGTATGGGCTAGAATTATGAGAAATAATGCCATTGGTTCAATTTTTATTAAAGAAATTCCTACGAGGCCCTTATTTTTGAAACTTCTGGACTGGACGACGTGGCATTGTTGAATGGCCAGCACAGTCGCCGGATCTTGCTCTACTTAATTTCTTTTTTTGGGGTTACTTAAAAGAGCGAGTGTTTCTTACAAAAACCAATATTATACAAGAATTATGGCAAAAAAATCCTGATGATTGCCTTAGTGTAACCAAGCTCCAAAAAACCTTAGAAGTGAATTTGAAAGTAAATTTTATTATTGTCTAGAACTTAACGGCGACTGAAATTCTTATTTCGTTCGGTGTCTCAGACAGATTTGCATCTGAACGACTCGACCTTACCGCCCTTAGCAATCAGATTCCGTTAATAGACGTCTTAGGTTGTAGAATAGTTGTAAGTTATTTTGTATTTTATGTTTTTGTTATTTATATGCCGCCCTCAGCTACCGACAACCAAGTAGACAGCTTTTTGGAAACACTTTCATTAGTGGATATGATTAGAGGCAAAAATATCTTACTCCTTGGTGATTTTAACATTCCATCATATACCTCCGACCTTCCTCCCAATGCCAAGCATAGATCCTTGTCTATTTTTAGCGATTTTCTTAATCTAAGGCAAATCAACACTATACCTAACATCAGCGATCGCTGTTTAGATCTGGTATTCACTGACTTTGAAGTCAGTGTGTCGAGGAATGATGTGCCTATTGTTGATGAGGACCCTTATCATCCGTCCTTGCTGGTCAGCTTCCAAGGTGCTCTCCCACATGTTCCCAGCTTTCTCGTGAACGGGAACAAGCCTCCACAATTTAATTTCAGAAAGGCTGAATTTCCTGTAATGTACGAGCTAAGTCCGCCATCTACCTGACCAGCTATCGGACACTGCGTAAGTCAATTAGGTTGAAGTCTGACATAGCCTATAGAGATTTCATTCACCGCGCTCAATCCAACATAACCTCTAATCCCTCCAACTTCTGGTCCTTTATACAAGGAAAAAAATGCGCTTCTCGCATTCCAGCTGCTATGACCGACTGCAATGACACTACTCACTCTGGTCCGGCAGTGATGTTTCAGCCCTCGCTGCTTTTTTCCAGACTGTTTATAAAACATCTCCACAGCCTATTGAGGAAATTCCTATGATAGCACATTCTGACTCCGTAGACCGTCAATTACTACCGATGATGTAATCGAAATGAGTAAAAGACTCAAGAACAGGATCACTTCTGGCCCTGACGGGATTCCCAGCTTCATTGTGAGGGACTTTTCACTAGCGTTATGTAGTCCAACATGCCATATATTTAATCTCATACTAAGGTCTGGCGTCTTTCCTGATGCCTGGAAGGTTGCTCGGGTTTGCCCTGTCCTTAAAAAAGGTGATTCTACCTTAATCGAAAATTATCGGCCCATTTCTATTCTCTGCAACTTTTCCAAAATATTTGAGATGATCATACATAAGTCCATTTTTTCCAGTATCAGAACCAATATTTCCCCCGAGCAACACGGATTCATGTCAAAAAGATCATGCATCTCTAATTTGTGCTCTTTCTCACATAATGTCTGCGTCGCTCTTAACTGCAGAGGTCAGGTCGATGTTATCTATACATATTTCAGCAAGGCGTTCGACCAGATCGATCACATAAGCTAGACGCCTCACAACACTCTTACAATCATACCTATGTAATCGAAGGCAGTTTGTCGAGATTGAAGGTTTTCGGTCTGAGTCATTTATACCGACATTTGGTGTTCCGCAGGGTTCTAACCTTGGACCGCTCCTGTTAGTATATTCGTGGAGGATCTGATTCGAGTGTTAAATTGCTCCAAACTCACCTATGCCGATGATTTAAAAATCTTTCATCACATTGACACTTTCAATGATTGCCTTCTACTGCAGTCAAATATTGATATAGTTAGTGACTGGTGTTCATCTAATCGGCTCAGCCTAAATGTTGCCAAATGTCACGTCGTGTCCTACCATAGAATCAACTCACCACTGATCTTCAATTACTCTATAAACGACAATATTCTGTCCAGATCCACAACCGTGAGAGACCTCGGAATCGTATTTGATGATAGACTCACATTTGTTCCTCACATTGAACAGATGGTATCTAGTGCTTCCAGAATGTTGGGGTTTGTTATCAGGACTTGTAAGCATTTTAACAGTTCATTGGCTCTTAGGCTGCTCTATTACTCTCTTACTCTCCCGTCAGATCCAAGTTGGACTACAGTTCCATCGTCTGGTATCCTATATATAATTGCCAAAAAATTTCCGTTGAGGCCGTTCAGAGGAGATTCTTTAAATACCTTATGTTCAAGGAAGATGGTGCCTATCCTGATAGAGCGTTCGATCATGGCTTGTTGTCCAGATTTGGGGAGTTGCCATTGGAGCTCCGCCGAGACATTCAGTCGGTGACATTCTTATAACGTCTACTTAGTGGGAACATTGACTGCCCTTTTTTGTTGGGAGAAATTCCCTTTCATGTACCGCGATTGGCGGCCAGACGTCAACCTATGTTTGCTCTTGACCTGGCACATTCCAACATTCTCTACCAAAGCCCCGTTCACATTATGTGTAGCAACTTTAATCCTCATCATCCTCAGCATTTGCTCTTGGCTTCTGGCTTTCCTCCCTAATCTTCCCTGCCTGCATTGTTATCTTGTTTTGTTTTATTTCCTTTTATTTTGTTTTTGATTTAAGTTTTATATTCATATTCATTTTTACTTAGTTTAAGTTCATAATTTTTTTATTTGTTTATATATTTTTTCTTTTTTTTTGATATTTTTATTTTTATTTGTTCCATATTATATAATTTATTTGTTATTGCAGTCATATTATACAGTTTCCTGTAATTGGGCTTTGGCCTGTTGGAAATAAAGAACTTATTTATTTATTTATTTATTTAACTTATTTATAGATCTTCGGTCTCTAAAATAAGATGAAATTCAATATAGGGTTGCTTTTAAAATTCAAAAGTTTAATTCAGAATATTAGCCCGTATTAAGACTTTTCGGATACGCTATAAAGCTTCCTTCCTTTGCTAATTAAAAAATTGTTTTTTTTTGGGTTAAAAAACTTGATAATATATCAACTTGACTACCGTTAAATTTGCTATCCCTTAAAAAACGACTACAGTAAAAAATCCGAGAAGGGGCATTCAGAAAATGGTTTCTGCTAAACGAAAACTTGCTACATACTTTTAGGTTTCTTAATATTGATGGAGTCAGATTACCATTTTTAATAGCTGCCTTCTGCCCACCTTTCTTACCTCTTTCTTGAAATCCTATTTACATTAGCAAAATGCTGATAATTCGAGAACTTTATTTATAAAATGGAATCATAGAAACTACACCGCTGGTTAATATCATGACCATTTATATCATTGACTCTTGACTCGTTGGGGGCAATATTGCTAAAATATCCCTATACTGGATATAGTAATATTGTTAAAATATCGCTGTTCTTTTTTATTTATTGAATCTTAATATTGGAAAATACTTGAAAAAATTAATTATTTAGGGTCCAGCTTCAATTAAAAATGTAGATTGCGACTATAATTTTGAAAACAAATAGTTATACCTTGATGTGATTGAAGTTTCGTGCATAAACCCACTAATGACAAGAGAAACTTTTGATATTTCTTGTTTTTTTTGTTTTGTTCAAAAAATAAATGAAATAGCGCACCACTGATCCCCTGTTCGCTTTTATTTTTTCATCACGTCATCGATCCGTCAAAAATCAAATTTAATTTGATGTAGGGGTCTGCTGCATCAAATTATCCAAATACAGGAACTCCACTCTATTTACCAATATTTATTAATTTGCAGGTAGCCAGTGCGATAGTTACTTATGAATTAGTCCTTATTCAGTTTAGTCAAGCTAATTTATACGATAATACTCCATAAGATATTTTAAGCAGTAATACACAATGGATCGTTTTATTTTTGTATTATTTATTCAAATATAAATAAATATCTCTCCACTAAAGATGCATTCACACATTTTATTTGTTCCAATCCTTTAATCGGAGTCTTCTAGCTAGTAGTCTTTGTATTGTAATAGAATTAACTCATAGGCTATTATGGACGAGGCAATCTAAAAAAGCAAGCATTTTAGAAGTTTAAGTTCCTGGCCATGGGAGAGAAACAAAAAAAATATAAAAGGGTTCACTTAAAGGCGTTCACTACCCATCACTCAGAAGTCCTTCATGTTGTCCTTCATGCGTCTTTAAAAAAAATATTATAACAAAATTGACCAAGACCAATGAAATGAAAAACAATTTTACGTTTCCAAATTGACCGCAAGTCAGCGCACTTGCAAGAGTAAAAAATAAATTTCAAAAATTCTTAAGAACTAGATATTACTTTTATTTCCTCATAAGAAAGTTGAGTTCATTTCCTATCACTCTGTTTTTAAACTTTTTGTCATATCACCCTTGATAAGGATGTTGACTTAGAAAAGATATAAATTCCTATATCTTCTGAACTCATCCGAATTGAATGAACTTTTTCAAGCTGTTTTAGGATTCGAATTCGAATCCCTAGTTTTTCAGAAGTTTGTTAGATGGCGCTGTTTGTAACGATTCAGTTTTTTTCCAATTTTTTGAATGGAAGATTATAAGGTAAAAGCACCATATTCCGCCGTAGTTTAGGGTTTTTTGAGTTTGAATTCAAATATTAGAAAAACCGAATTAGTTATACCATACTTGGCATTTTTAGAAAGCGAAATGATATGTTCTGAATTATAGGCATATATTTTTTTACATAATATAATGTCTTTTTTAATAAAAAATTATATTTTTTAAAAAAATGTCCAAATCTTCTAATTCCGACGTAAATTTTTAACTTAGACTCTAATTACGACTTAAGAGGTCCCTAATTTCGACGTATATTTTTGTATTGTATTTTTTTTTCTTATATGGTTGTAATTAACACGAAAAACATTAAATACGAGAAAAAATATACAGAACGATATATGTATTAAAGTAATAAAAATATTACAATATTCAAAAATACTTCTTAAATAATAAAACAAAAACAAATTTCTAACAACTTATATACTATTTAGGTAAATAAAAAACCAATTTTTAATTATCATTAAGAAAAACAACATTTAAAAACTTATATCAAACGTAAAAACAAACTTTGGTAATACTGAAAATTTGCACCTATATCATTAAAAAGAATATTGCACTCTTAGTCCATATCTTGTATCTCAGGAACAGAGTAAAATCCTTTCTTATTTATAAGGCGAGGAGCATTTATACAAGAAACAATTTCATCCTCTTCATACCAGATGACATCCTCAATAGTTGGCCATTTCCAATGTATACCAATTCGTTCCATGGCCTTAATAAAAAATTTGGTTTTCTCTCTGTCAATAACTTGTCCTGGAAAATATTTATTTTCATATATAAAAATCACGTAATCATCTTTTTGATAACCGCT
The DNA here is from genome assembly GCA_030620095.1 of Kuschelorhynchus macadamiae. Lineage (NCBI taxonomy): Eukaryota > Metazoa > Arthropoda > Insecta > Coleoptera > Curculionidae > Kuschelorhynchus > Kuschelorhynchus macadamiae. Next base: position 28,969 of record JAUTXW010003002.1, read on the forward strand.
GTCTTTTTTGCATTCACTTTCTACTTGTTCGTCTTTTGCCTTTTCTGAATTCATTGTAATATCTTCTGATTTTTCTCCTAACTGTTCTTTTCCAGTCGCTACATCCTCATGTTCTTTATCAATATTTGTTTCTTCTACTTGGGGTTGGTCTTGGTTTATTTGTTCTTGGTCTACTTTTGTTTTTTTGACGTTTAATTTCTTAGGGATTGTTGTTTTATTTTTCTTTTCGTTTTTCTTGGCAAGTCTTTCTTTTTTCTTTTCCTCTTTTGTAATTTTTTCGGCTTCCAGTCGCCTTTGATACTCTACAAATTCATCAGCTATGGCAACAATCGGTGTTATCTTTTTTGTTACTCGTTTTTTTGCATTTTCTTTTGGCTTCTTGGGAAAATAAAAGGCATTTTTAAAAGGTGTAGGAAACTTGGGCGGCGTTCTGAAATATGCCAAAGGTGATTGACTACTACATGGTTCCGGAGATACTTCAGAAAATGGTGGAGTGACAAAATCGGATTTTACGGAAAGTGTTTGATTGGGAGGTGTAAGCAAATTATTATTTAAAGGAATATTTTCTTTATCATTGACTGTAGCGTCGTTAACATCGGATTTTACGGAGGTAGTTTGACTGGGAGGCGTAAGAAAATTATGGTCATTGACTGAATTGTTTGGAAGCTTAGTTGATTCAAGGTATTCTATTTTTAAAATTTGAATTTTGTTTGTGGTATTGTTATCAGCTGAATTACTACGACATGGTTTTGAAGACAAAGTTAATTTTACTGGTGATTTAGGTTCTAAGGTTGTTTCAATGATTTGGTCTGCTGATTTTATAATATGGCTTTTGTTTGAATTATCAGTTGTCATGGATTCGCATTTGTTTAGGTCTAAAATTTCATTTTCCGCACTGGCATCCAGTTCTAAAAAGCCATCTTGTCCAATGCTAAACATACCAAAATCCTCATAATCGTTTATGTTGTTAATTAGTGTCGAGTCACCTAACTCATGTAACGAGGTCTCGTTATCATCATGTAGAAGCTCTTCACGATCTTGGACAATATGTTGTGCAGTTTCACTTAATGGCGAATTCGATAATAGCTGGTGATTTACTTGCTCTTCAGGGTTAAGTGATTTCCAGAATTCAAAAAGTTTGGTATAAGATGAATTTCCTGACCAACCTGAATTAAAAGATTGTTTAAACTGGCGTAGTGTTTCAGGCGATAGTTTGCTTTCAAACTCTTTTCGAAAATCTGGGCCTGGTGCAGCGATTTCGAAAGAGGCCTGTGGAGATGTGACTTGTGGAGGTGGATTTTTTTTTGTTTGGAGTTTCTCGAATTTAATCTTTTCGACATTGAACGGATATAATCCAGTACATTCAAATGCACTTTGAATTGTTTTAGGTTTTAAGGTCTTATCAAAACATTCTTTTACCAGCATGGAAAAATCCGTTCGTTTAATTTTGTTGAATTCATGTTTAATTCTAAAATCATGAACTATTGTTCGCCATGTAGCTTTAACCGGACGGAACACTGCTACATCTAATGGCTGCATGATGTGGGTAGAATTCGGAACCAATGCTACCAATACAATTCCATTTGCTTTGCAGAACTCACTTAATGCCAATGAAATATGGCTGGTATGGCCATCAAGGAAAAGTACGACGGGCAGTGTAATGTTGTTTTTTTTTAACCAGCTAAAGAAGACGTTAGTTACATATTCAAAAAATGCTTCCGTATTCATCCAACCACTCTCAGTATATCCACATCCCCAACCAGTTGGCACAGATGGCGGGATATTTTTTGGCATCCTGGACTTATATGGAAATACCACCATCGGCGGCGCTACTTGACCGTTCGCAGAAATGTTGGCTAAAACTGTGAGGCATTCTTTATCATCATTTATGACTCTGTTATAAACAGTCTTGGAACCTTTTTTCACTAGCACTTGTTTTTCTGTCGGAGTTAAAAAAAATGCGGTCTCATCACAGTTATAGATTCTGCTAGGGTCTCCTAAAACTTCCGTTATTCCGTTTTTTACAAAATATTCATGCACCTTCACAAACCAATTCCTAATGGCCTCCTCAGTTACTCCAGCTCGGCTTGAAGTTAGGTTTTGTGCTACTCGGCAAGACACATCTTTGTTTCGTTTTAGAAATCCCTGGTACCAATGTTTTCCTGGTCTCCCATCCTTAAAAGGATTAGGACGATTTAGGTTTTTAATCAATGTGGATACAGCGTCAATTAGTTGAGCTCTAGACACTGGAAATCCAGCATCTCCCAGAAAATGAATCCAATCAACTACTAGGTTTTCTTCTTCAGGTGTTAAGATAGGCGGCTTTCCACTTGTCTTGAAAATATCCTTTTGCTTTTTCTTGTCCTTTAATGTGGTTTGTGGTATTCCGTAAATTTGGGAGGCTTTATAAACAGACACCTTACCTTGCTTTATTTCTTCAAGAGCTTGTTTAACCGCGTCTTTTGAATACTTTTTTTTTCCTTTATTTTTAGCTTTAATTATTGGTGTAGGTGCCATTTTGCTGAAAATAAAAAAAATAAGTAGGTAAGTATCAAAATATCATCAAATTTATTTATTTATTTGTTTATTTATTTATTTAATTAATTAATTTCGTTATAAAATAAATTGAAAAAAAACATAATTATATCTCAAAAACTAGGGCTCTGACAAAATTTGACTACTAATTTTTTATAATTTATATCGAAACATTCTTATTATGAAATGTAATTTACTCATACTTACTTCATCTACAAAGGCATGCAAATGCCCAATATACAATTAAATAAAATATTTTATAATCAAAACAACCAAAACATTACCTATGTATGTACATGAGTCCGTTTAAGGCGGAATTAGCTTCTAGACCATAAAAAGCGGATCCTTATGCCGACGTATTTTTTTTTAAGTTTTTGTCAGATTTGTGTCAATATTTTGAAAGAAAACAAATAAAACTAAAATTTTAAACATACTTTTTACATAAATTAAGAATGTTTTCACTTTTTTTTTCTGTTTAATTGAAAAATTAAAGTTTGTTGTGGGTATAGCTATTATTAAAAATATCCTTTTGGGACACATTCTTTTAACATAAAAAAGTACTTTTCTAATGAGAAATCTATACGACGCATTTTGCTCCTAGCATATATTAAGGCCTAATTTACAGTTTACAAATATTTTTTTTCTAATTGCAGTTCAAATAGATTTTAAAATTTGATTTAAATACAACAGAAGAAAATCCTTATTCGACGTATTACGGCGACATTAGCTCTGGTAACAAAAACGGGCCCTTATTCCGACGTATTTTTTTAAACGCATTTGTACAAGTTTGTGTCAAAATAATAAACCAAAACCAGTAAAAATTTATTTTTAAAACCTTTTTCTTCACATAAAAGAAAAATGCAACCCGCTTGCGTAAACAAAAACTTTTAATTTTTGAAAGATGTTTAATCACTTAAATCAATGTACTTACCAAAATGCGGACGTTCTTCACTCACTGTGACACCTAGACTGACCCGGTCGGAACTAAATGCAAACTGGATCCAAACGAGAGTGGCTTACCCCACCACTTTGGCGCTGTTGCGCAATCTAATAAATTCTGTAAGGGATAAATTTGATCGCGTTTAGATATTCGTTGTCAGTTTAAAGAAATTGGCTGACAAAGTTTGCCTTAAGGAAATAGGGCGGGATTAGGGCTCGATTCAGCATACGTCGGAATATGGTGCTTTTACCTTACTTTTGTTACGCTAGTTATAAAAAGTAAAAAAATACTGAAACGCGAAGACAGGAAAGCCAAAAGTAACAAATAATATTGCATTATTGTTAATTTTAAATAATTTCATAAAGCTGTAATAATACTGTTTTCACAGTCCGTTCTACCAAACCTAATACCTAGTTGTTTAATACCGTTTTTAAAAGGATATCGGAATAACTCTAAAACGCATTGACTATTTAAGTTCTTATTTTACGACGAAGAAAAAAATACCGCGAGAAAAACATGCCTCGAGTAAGTTTTTTCGTTAAGACTTTCGGAAAGTCAGTTTTTTTTTCATATTTTATTTTTTGTCCCACCTAGATTAACACTTATTGCTTTCGTAATTTACAACATAAACGACTGAACCAAATGTAGAGATATTATAAAAATGAAGTTGGTGTCAATACCGCATTGTTGGACCACACTGTATGCCAAAAAAATTTTTTGCTGGCGGGTTTGTATTTATAATTTTTTGTATCTGTGTAAATAAAAATAGGAAAAATTGCTAAATTATAAAAATACACCCTGTACCTATTTACTGTATAGAATTCAAAAAGTAAAATAAAGTATCGAAATTTTGGCTGTATGTGGCTTTGTCGTATTTTGTTCTTTATTTTCATTTTGTCAAAACGTAGTAGTTATGGTTTATTTTTAACATGGTTCTTAATTTAACATTATACACCATTATTGGTTTTTACCGTTAAATATTATAAAGAAAAATAAATAAATCTCCGATATATGGAGAGGGAACAGCCTGTATTTTTTATAGCGAGGTAAATATTGCATAGTATATTTGTAACAAATAACCAAAACATATATTTAGTTTAAAATGCAAGAGATATGGTAAAATTGAATGTTGGTGCTTTTTTTATATAACTAATCTATTTTACCGTTAGAGTAATGGAACTTTTCATTTTAAACAATTTCATAGCATCAATACATGGTGGGCTCCACTGTATTAACTCCAGAAGCCTTTGAACCTAAAACCAAAACAAGAGAAGTGGCTATTAACTGTAATTAACTAGTTATAAAATGTTACCTCGATATTGTAGTTTACACTAGAAACCGAAAATAAACTGCCTGCGATGGTTTGGCTTTTAGCATGTATTGTTGCTATTAACCAGGAAACGCCAAATATCCTAGATAATATTACAGTGAAGGAGAAGAAAAAATATATTCTATCTATTATCCCCGAAATTTTACTTTCATTAACTGTTTCTTGGCTGAAAATAAAAAAAAGGAAGTGAGAACATAGTATTACATTTGCAATGGACTTTCAATTTTTGTTTAAATAAAAAAATATATAAAAATATGTTATTTATAGATTCTACTTCTAGTAGTAAAACGTCCTGAATATCTGGTACAGAGCATACATGATATCTACCAACAACTTTCCCCCAAAAACAACATAATCACCATCATTTGAACTCACTTGCTAAAATTTCAGTTACACACCAAATTGTAAGAAATATAACTAACAATTAGGAAGACAAACTTGTCACCCATGAACAGAAGAGAACTTATAACAATTCGAAGAATAAGAATTGACCACACCCGACTCCATGTTTACATGATGGAAGCTTGGGATGCACCTCTCTGTGAGCACTGTAAGAGTATCGCGACTGTGCAATACATTCTTATATAAGGTACCCATTACGAAAAGGGCTAGCAAGAACAAAATTAGTGATTAGCTTAAAGAAAGTAGTAGGATTCCTAAAAGACAATATACACTTCTAGACAATATATTCCGGACTGCTGAATTTACGGTTAAATTTGACAATGAATAAATTTTTCATTTTTCAACGAATTTTAATGATTTTTTTGCCATATTTTATGCAAATTATTGTGGTTAATCTAGCATTTGCGTATTTTTAACAACATGTTCTCTTATGCCATGATATAGCAGGAGAAACAAAATGCGGTTATTATGCACTAATTTCAAAAAACCTTGTATAATAATTGGGCAGTGGAATTATATCGCATTATATTTTAAAAATAATGCCAATTCATTCTTAACATTTTACTTTTAGATTCATTTGAATATATATCTTTTTTCAGAAGATATAGGTCTTTAAATAAAACGCTGACAATTTAACAATATTTTTAAATTAAAACATTAAACAAAGAAAATGCAGTCTTATTTTGCACAACAGTTTAGTTTAAAAAAAAAACTAATGATAAAAATGTATTAACTTGCCTAAAAGCGAGTGTTCCCTCCTAGAGCCTCAATCACAGCCTCTAATCGCCGCGGCATACTGCGAATGAAGTTGGCAATAACATCTTGGTCTAGTCGCCGCCATTCTTCCTATATAGCAGTCGTAGTGCACCTGTTGTTTCTCGAACTTTGTCTTGTATAAAAATGAAATAAACTGTGCATATGGTACAACGTAATTTGGTAAACATTCCGTAATGTACCTTGGAGCAGTAATAGATCCTCTTTCTTTATAAAATTACTAAATCAGTGCGATCTCGTAAAGATATACCTCCCCAGACCATTACACCACCGCCTCCAAAAGGTTTTATTTGAGAAAAACAGGCTTGAGCCTTGTTGCTAAAATATAGTGAGGCATAATTCCACTGCCCAATTATTATACAGGGTGTTTTGAAATTACTGCATAAAAACACTTTTCCTGGTATATCATGGCATATGAGAGCAATGTTCTAAAAAAATACGCAAATTAAGATTAACCCTAATAATTCGCCTAAAATATGGAGGACAAATTATTAAAATCGGATGAAAAATGAAAAATTTGTTCATTGTCAAATTTCAATTTAAAACAAAGGAATTTAGGAATATCGATGAATATACAAACTAGCTTTTTGAATACATTTGCGTGTCTTTATTAATTATTTTTTAACCGTTCCTGGCCTAGAGGATGGTGTTGAGTGGCTCAATTCAGACTGAATGTTCAGTGAAGTTGATTATGTACTGCAGATCGAAATGAACTGAACAAAGGTGTTGTCCCTCCCCCCTAAAGCAACAAGTTAATGTTAACATTTTCAGTAACAGTTCTAATAAAATAAAAAGGGTTTTGTAATGTCAATAAATGGAGGTAAGTGTACAAGTTTCCAACTCTATTTTTGTATTAGTAATAAGACTGAATAATTACATACATTTTTAGGTTTATAGTCTAGAGAGTAACTCAGAAGGCTGAAATTTTAACACCTTAACCAACTTTAACTGTTTTCTATGTCAACCATGCCAAGTTAATGAAAGGATTGTCATTTTACCACTAGATATACGAACAACGTGAACATTTTCAGGAAACACTGATTATTATTGAAAAAAGATAAGTTTAAAGGATGAATTTTGCAAATACCTTGCCCTTACCTAGTAATTACCAATACTAATTGATACATAACAACATAAAGTTTGTTAGCAAATGACACCACTAGCATGGGAGAAATACAGTCTTGGATTTTCTCACTGACTCCACACAATTTCACAAAATGCTCTCTAAGTTCTCTCCAGCGATCTCTTGATGCAACCTAAAAACGAAATAAAAGCTTTTGTATTTTTTTCACCAATCAAATATCAAGTCTAAAATTAATTTTTATTTAAACAGTACACTCTGTTACCACAGAACAGCATATAGCTACCTGTAGACTCGTCTTTCAACTAGTTGACTGTACTGATGAAGACCTTAAGTCAGATAAAAGTGTCTATAGTTAGCCATATTTCATTGCTTTAGCGCTCATCCCAAAAAAATGCTATTTCTACTATATACTAGTTCTTGCCGCGTTAATATGTTCCTACTTTTGATTTATCACTCTTCGGTTATGAGTTTCGCCACAGGTGGCTATATGCTGTTGCTTGGTAAGAGAGTATAAAGTCTAGCGAAGATTTCGGATGTTCTCTATATATACAGTGAAACCTCTCTTAACGGACACCTCAGAACAATGGACACCTCTGCTGATCGGACAATTTTGAAGTCATCGACCGTCAGTATATGTATCCCTGTGTATTAAACCATCTTGACAACGAACACTCTTAACAACGGACACGGTCAGTAAAATTTGGAACATTTTTAATAAAAACAGTAAAATTTACCTCCTCAGAACCGACAGATGTTCAGATAATTTTTGAAAAACCCACATTTAATGCCGGTATTTTTATTGCACATTATGGACAATATTTAGATCTATGCTAATAAGCGGCGCGGCGCGGCGCCTACCTATTGTTAATAGCACTAGTTTAACAGTTGGCTGGCTTATACTATCTGGCTTGTAGGTAAATTGCAGTGAATTGCGTAATAAATAGATCACCTTATTTTTATAAAATTTAGTCTTCATCAATAGAATATCTTAGTTTTGATGTTACTCTAGTGCGATCAATTGTCTCTGAATCTACCGAACAATTGGAAAAACCCACAAATGTTGTAAGTGCCTTGATTTGGATTGTTGCTGCATGGAAAAAAGTCGAATCCAAGACTATCAATAACTGCTTCCGCAAAGCTGGATTCGGCGAGGAAAACGTTGACTACGATAGTGAAGATGATATTCCATTATCGGAATTATGTAGAAACATAAATGTATTCTCTTCCGACTTAACTTCATATTCAGAAATTGATGAAAACTTATTCGCGGAAAATCCTAACATAAGCGTGCGTGAGTGCATGCATTTCATTTGACAATAATGATGAATAAATTATTTCTTCCAATTAATATTAACAACATTAAGGAAGCATATAAAATGTTAAGAGATTTGCGTCTAAAATGGAATCTCAAATTATTAAAAATAAATTAACTAGTTTAAGACAAACAACGCTTGTTATTTTTTTTTAAATAGAAACTTTTTATAAAGTAGAACTGTATCAAACTGTATATGTCGGTAGTAAAATATTTTATATTAGGTAGTACATTTTTATTGTATGCATATATGTATGTAAAAGATGTTGCTGTATACGTAGTAACAATTGTATTAATAATTTGTACTAAACATATTATTTTTTTACTTAAGAATAAAATATTTTTTTAAATAAAATTGCATTGGTACTTAATTTGTTAACTCCCCACAACGGTCACCTCTATACAACGGCCGATTTCTGTGCCACGGCTACTGTCTGTTGTTGATATATATATATATATATATATATATATATATATATATATATATATATATATATATATATATATTAAATGGATTCTTTGGGATGACCGCTGGAGCAATGGAATTTGACTAATCATAGACACGTGTTTCTGACTTAAGGTCTTCATCAGTACAGTCAACTAGTTGAAAGACGAGTAAAACTAGCGTCAAAATGAATACCCAAAACAATACCAGAGTCACCAGCAGGAGCCAAACCGACATTGGTGATTACCAAGAGAACATCCGAAATCTTCGCTGGACTTGATACTCTATTTACCACGGAGCAGCATATAGCCACCTGTGGCGAAACTCATAACCCAAGAGTAGTAAATCAAAAGTAGAAAATATATAATGCGGCAAGAACTAGTATATAGTAGAAAACTAAATACAATGCAAATTAGAGTTTAGTGAACATTTTGCATTGTCTCCTACTTTTAATCATACTTACTTGATGTTTCAGCATTATTTGAATTTGTGCCTCAAGTTGTTCGAATCTAAAATTCAGAGGTATACAAATTGTCATTAAAAATGCGTCAGCGTAATTCCATACCAATGTGCATAGCCAATTTAAGATCTAAAATTTAAACATTTTCAGTACAATATCAAATTTTTCAGTATCGAAGGTTTAAACTAAAAGATTATGTTTTGCACAAGAAGGTAAATAAGGTTCACAAGAATGTGACAGTCACATGACTGTGAAACAATTATTTTCCTAACTCATGTGGAAAGTGATATTTTCCTGCACGCCACTGCCGTTGACCCGAACGACGCGAAATTGGTGTGAGAGATTGACTGTTTAAACACGGTCGTAGAAATAGTTGTTTTCAAACGTGTATAAACTGTATTGTTTCTACAAATGAATTTTACAATTACATTCACACGCGTACACTTCACTTGACACTGTAATTTTTACGTCATAATAATTTGGATGTTTGACTGTGGATATAGTATCATGGCTGAGTTTTGGATCTGCAAAAGGCTAAAATGGATTGAGACTTATTTGAGGCTCAATAAGGTGACCGAGTCAATATCAAATAAACAGGTGGTTGAGAATGGAGTTTTATAAGACACTACTCCACCACTCTTCTTTCTATTATATATCAATGACATTGTCCATACAGTAGCTGAAAAGATCAAAAACTATACCAAAAAAAAATTGAATCAAAAACTACAAAAGACTTGCTGACGCTATGAATGGAGTCTTTTTTAAATGCAACACCCGGTTTTTTTATGTTCGCATTTTTGTATATCTATTATGTCAAAAAGATTTGATATTGCGATGGCTGTTTTTGTTATATTTGAATCTTTTATTCTTAATAATTTTAGCGTAACCCGTTTCCTTTAAGAGGTTTATCACGGGTGATAGAGGTATTATCACTTTTATATTCCTTCAAAGTTAGAAGAAAATGGACAAATTTGGTTTTTGCCGTCATGAAGTACTCATTAGAAGAGATATTACAGATTGTTGCAGAAGTTAGAAGAAGATTTATTGCAAGTTTTCAAAAAACATCAGTAAATACAATTGTAAAGATAAAAACCCAATTTGAAATTCACCACCATCAGAGAGACAGAAAATCGAGACTGAGCGATTTTAAATTATTTTAAAGTGAATCCCACCACATCAATTTCTGATGCAGATCGGGATATTCAGTACGGCTACGTCAGCACTTAATAGCTGCACAGAAAGATCTTCGCTTTCAATTTGTGTCCGAAATCAGGTATATTTAATCCACACAATACTCATCTTTGGGCTGTAGACAATTCAAGAAAATTTCAACCATCAAATTTCAAGGAATAATTTTTGAGGGGTTTTCAATAATAGAATTTTGTGTCCAATATGTTATAACGGGTTATTAAATGTTATTAACGAAGATATCATGGGTTCCTTCAAAACCAAATTGAAAACGTTTTAAATGAATTATCCTTAGTAGAATATCGAAACCTAATTTGACAACAAACCAACGCCATAATGAATGGATTGGACGTAATTGAACCATTTCTTGGCCACGCAAAAGTCAATGGCATGGCAACAAAGAAACCAAAATATTGAAGAGGTTATGGAAAAAATTGTTAATGTAATAAATAGGCTTTAAAGAGGATATCGATGATGTGTAAAAATCAACCCGGGTCATATTGAACACCTAAATTATTGATAGTTCTGTTATATTAGCTTATTTTTTTTTGTTATTAATATTTGTGAATTTTTTTTCCATCATGTAAAGGCTTAGTTTCTTCAAATAGGTTTTTTTATTCTTAAAATTGTATTTACGGATATGTTTCTTTAAAAATTTGCAAACATTTTCTTCTTGCTCCTCTTGGATTTTCTTGACTTTCTTAATCTAGTATACAAATCCGTAACCTCTCTTCTAATGAGTACTTCATGACGACATAATACAATATATGTCAAATTTTTTTTGACCTATTAAAGTAAACAGATTATTTTTTTACCATAATAGACATAAACAATGCGGCTTTTGCGAAAACCATATAAAAACAGGGTGCTCCATTTAAAGAATATTTCATCCATGGCATAAATCTTTTGTTTTTGGTTGAGATTATTTTGCTACAATTTCTGAAAAAAAAATACATCGAATGGCTAATATATATATATATATATATATATATATATATATATATATATATATATATATATATATAATTGGTTATTTTTTAATTTTTTAATTAAACTTGTAAAGTGTAAGCACTGTAAATTTGTAAACTATCAAAATGCTAAACAAAAGACTAATAAAAAAATATGTTTGCTCAGTTTAACATTGAAAAGTCGAATACAAACAGACTCTAACTGAACAACCATCAACCATATATTGTTGTATAAAATAAAACTGCCCTGCTAAGAGAAGAAACCGTATTTTCAAAAATGGACTTTTCCGGAATTAAATGATTTTTAGTTAGTTTAAACAGTCTCAATTAATTAAACAAAGTCCGACATTTATTTGAAAAAAATCAATTTCAAAGTTGTAAGTTCACAAAGTAAGTACCTAGTACTAGGCTTTGTCGTCGTATCTCAATAGTTACATTTTGACATAGTATTTATAAAAATGAAAGTGTTTATTTGCAGCTGGTTAATAGGATAAGATGGTTTATTTGTTAATAAGTTAGGTGAGCGGTTACATTTTAGTTGTATTTCTGATGTTTGTTAATATTTGTGTGCCGGCATTTCTTTATTGGTGGTCTAGTTATTGTTGTAAAAGAGAAATTTGAAATATATTTGTTGTTATCAGGACAAGGTATGTATTTTAATAAGTTATTAATGGTGTCTCATTTAAACGTGATTGCGTTACTTAAATAGATTTTAAGATATATCCTCAGACTCCTGTAAATTTTTTAAATATTCCTTATTTAGTACGCCATGTTTTTGTTTGTTTTTATATATGTATGACATATCTAAAAAAATGGTAGAACTAGAACTGAATAAACAACTGGCACAAAACAATTACCACATGTCGCTCTAAAAAACTTCGAAGAATAGACCAAGATCAGCTTGATCCCGATTTTGTTCCGGTACGTCTTAAAATCAAAGCTAGGTAGGTATAAATTAAAATATATGAATTATAAAGAATAAAAATAAATTTATGTGAAAACTAATATACTATGTAGTAAAAATAGTATTATTTATATTTGATACATTTTATGTGTTAAAAAAGGCTAATCCAATTGCAAAAGAAACTAAAAATTATTAATTATTTTGATTCTGTGATTGGCAAATATCCAGATGAAGCTCTGAAATAGCATCAAGATGATAATCCCGAGGAAACTGTTTGAACTTGTTGTTAATAAGTGTTAACTTAAACGCTTGGTCTAATACAAAATTCAAGATTTTGATGTTTACGCCAGACCATATTATTCTAAAAATAGAAATATCGATTTATGTTTTATCTACACATACAGTTAATGTTTTATATTTGCTTGGCTTAAGTTTAGTTCTGGTAACACTGTTCTCTTGAAAGTACCATATTATTATTCTTTTTTGACGTGGAATAAAAACGTTTTGTAAATCGATCGCCGGGTAGTTTTATTTAACAGGTTATGAGCCCAGACACACGATTTTTGAGTTTTTAAGGGTAGCTTGTCGCGTCGGTCGATATTACAAGTTACGAGTTTAGTTGTCGTGTTCAAATCGTGTACTTTGTTATTTATTGGTATATACGTTTAATACACGAGTGATGGCCTCAAGTGCTATTAAGCTCGATTCCGGGAATATTGTTAAGTTTGATGGATCTAATTTTCACCTTTTGAAATTTAATGCCACTATTTTGTTTAAGGCTAAGAAATTGCTTTCAGTTGTAAATGGAACAGTTACAGAGCCCGAGGACCAAGCTAGCAACGAATGGAAGGAATGGGATACAAAGAATTCAAAGGCCCAAGTTATTTTGTTATCGACAGTATGTCAAGATCAAATACAACATTTAATAAACTGTGAGAATGCTGCTGAAATATGCTCAAGATTAAATAAAAAAAATTAAAGCATATCTGAACAATTGAGCTATTAACAGTTTACCTTCAAGATTTAATGTCTTTCGTACTGCCTGGGATTTCGATGGCAAGTCACCAGCTGACATTTGGAAATTTAGCAGCAAGGTTGCTTAAAAAAGAGGCTCGAATAAATAACGACGTGTCGGAAATATCTCGTCTTGCTTTACAGGTTGCAACGGTCCACGCTAACGATCCGTTAGGCAGTACCGTTTATAACTAGAATTTACGGCGCCATCTCTGTGGAGAGAATGCAAGCTCCGTCCAGTGAAGATAGAAACGACCTAGTAAAAATCAATAATTGGGATTTAAGAAACAAGAATATTTTAGTAAACTATGTGAATTCGAGTAATCAGTTAGCAGATTTGTTTTTCAAAATTCAAGTTTTGTCAATGTAAAAACTGTTTTTTAATTAACTCATTTGTATTCTTTAATGTATTTACCTTTTACATTTGTATTAAGCGTTTGTTTTCCTTTAAATATAGATATTTGTTGTAAAATCCTAAATAAGTGGGAGTGTTACAGACCATATTATTCTTAAAATAGAAATATGGATTTATGTTTTGTCTACACATACAGTTAATGTTTTATATTTGCTTTGCTTAAGTTTAGTTCTGGTAACACTGTTCTCTTGAAAATACCATATTATTATTCTTTTTTCGAAAGAAAAACGTTTTGCAAATCCACCTCCGGGTTGTTTTACTTAACGAAAAGAATTATAGAAAAGCTATGAATAAAAGTGATAGAAATCAAAATTCAAAGATGGAGAGTTTAAAATAAAGTACACTTTGTATTACCAATTTCAATTTTATTACTATAAAAATATGTTATGCTGATATATTTACGTACTTTCTAGAGCAAATAAATTGTATTCCGATTCCAACAAAGGTCAAAATAAATATTATCTCCCCACCGTGATTTGTAATCCTCAAAATTTAGTGTAAAAAGAGCAACAAAATGATAAGTAACTGCTAGTATATTAAAACATATAATTAGAGAATCTATGGAAAAGAGTGATATATTTAAAAAAAAAAACATTACAAAAGAAGGAAGGGTACAAAAAGTTATGATACTACATTATATGAAAGAAAACAACTAATATTCAAAAATCTGATGTGCAGGAAACGTGCGGCATAATTGTATAAAAAAAAATGTACAAAAATGATAGCCAAAAAGAGACAAATGGCTATAAATAAGGAATATTGGGATTTGACTTGTGAAAACTAACGCCACTTTGTCTTTAGTATAGGAAAAAAAAATAAAACAAAAACAAAAACTGGCGACTCTAGAGTCTAGGTGGAGTAATACAATCCTTTATTATTTGAAAGGTGACACGCACATTGACGTAAGTGTAATTTTTTTTGCAAAAAGGTTAAAATTGTTAAAGACAGTAGGGTAAGTTTTCAGATATTGTTTTTTATTTATTTATTTATCTTTGCTTTTCGACATTTTCCTTCAAATATTTTTAGGTCTTGATATAGGAATACCCAGGTAAAGTGTCATAACTAACAAATACAATTTAATTTCAAACAGTTGTAGGATTTAACATAAGTACCAAGACAAAAAGTCGTTATTAACAAAAGTCAGAAATTTACTGTACCTCACGTAGGTAACTACTTAAAACTGCTTGAATAGTTCTATTAAGCTAAAATATACTTATTTAAAAAAAGGCGAAGACTAACAAAAGATTTTTATGGCATAATATAATTTAAAAATTCGTTAATTTCTCCATTTTATGAGATACGACTGTTTTAGTGGGGCAGAAAACATGAAGTTGACTATATTTTGCACACGGGAGTGTGAGGA
Source organism: Kuschelorhynchus macadamiae (assembly GCA_030620095.1). NCBI lineage: Eukaryota > Metazoa > Arthropoda > Insecta > Coleoptera > Curculionidae > Kuschelorhynchus > Kuschelorhynchus macadamiae. The sequence goes on from JAUTXW010003002.1 coordinate 44,103, forward strand.
AAAATATATTATTTAAAAATCAGATCCATCCAAATTGGGTACAATCACAAACCAATTATACTCGGAACGAACAATTCATCACTCGCTAGATTAAACACGCGTGTCGCCATTTAGTGGTAATATGCAGCAATATTTGGCGCGGTGTCGCCAATATCGCACCTTCAAGTCTACTGATAAATTCTTGATAAATGATTCTATTTGACGGTTTGTCTATTCGGAGTATAGTTGGTATTTGGTAAAATCAACCCTTGTATTACAAACCTGCAAAAACAGTCCAATAAATACATTATATGGCAAAACCATAAAGACTGATCCGAAAATAGAAGTAAAATATAGTTTTAATTTTTCTGAAAACGTCGTTCCACTGTCTAGTTTGCCTTGAGAAAACATAAAATATAAATGCTCACCTAGAAAATATGTTTTAGTTATATTCGTGGTCTGCTGCTTCTACATCACAAGAAAAAATACTCAAGATTTTTATTTCCCCGCATACTAGCATATTTGGCTGTAAAGGGGAAATATTGCAAAAGAGAACATTTGTGTGTCTGTGTGTGTGTCTGTATGTGTTTTTTGTAAATTTGTTAAGAACAAGCCGAATCGTTACAAATTTGTATAAAAAATAAGGAATTTGTATATAAAAATAAATTTGACGTGTTTCACCGTTTTTTGATTTTTTTTTGTTTTGTGCCTAACCCTATATTGGCAAAAATCAAAAATAAATTTAAACTGTTTCTCCGTTTTTCGAAATAGTTATTAAATATTTTCACTTCCCTCGTAAAAAAGAAGCAATCGTGAGAAAATCACCCTCCGAGTTTTTTTCAGATCTTCAATTCCTAGATGTCGTCGTTGTGGGTTACTTTAGCCCAGCGGGTAACATTAACTCAAAGTTAATTAAAAAATTAATACTTCACGCCACTTTCCATACATATATGGGTGTATAGCCTGCACAGCAATACTAGTTAATTAGTTTACCTATAGATGTTTGTTCTTGTCAGCATGGCGCTAACTTTTTGGTAGTGTAGCCGCTCATGTTTATACGTTTGCAAACTTTGTAATAGAATTGTCTTGTTTGGTAAGTATACAATCATAACTGTATTTTTTATGTTGGACATCTATTTAGGAGTATGGCATTTGTAAATTGAAAATGTTTTACATAATTTTTCGGCCTAAATTTAGGAAATGAAATGTCGGTATAATTTGGCCCGCCTTTCTGGTCAAAGTAAGCCGATGACATTAAATAATAGTAAATATTTAAAAACTCAATAAAGTTGTATTATTTTCAGGCACAGAAACAAACTACAGCACTTGTGATGCCATCAAATTATGGCAGAAAGCCTGCTAGTCGTTGATACGTTGACTGTACCAAAACGGAGTTGAAAGAATGTATAGCAGCTATAAAATCAAAAGTTTTGACCCAACGAGCTACTTCAGAAAAATATCGAATACCTTGTAGTACCATAAAAAACAAATTGGCGACGAAATATGGCAACAAACCTGGTAGACAAATGGTTTTTTGGGAGCAGGAAGAAGCAGTGTTTGTTGCGTACATAACAGCACTTTCAGAATATTGCTTTCCACTAACAGACTTTCCTCTTAAAACGCTTATCTCGAGTGGTCCCAAGGAAGAATTGTAAAACAGTTTCGAAGCAAGATACCAGGAAAAGATGTTTCCTTAAGAGACATAAAGTTTTGTCTCGACGATTGACAAACAATATTAAAAGAGCTCAGGAATCCTAAGAAGTAATAACCAAAGAAGTCGAAAACGTTCCTCCAGAAAATATCTACAACTACGACGAAGTTAATCTGTGCGACGATCCTGGACGAAAGAGTGTGATCTGTAGACAATGAACTAAATAACCAGAGACTCTAGTTAACGCAACAAAAGTTAGTTTTTCTGTTATGTTTTGTAGTAATGCTGCAAGAGAAACTATTCTACCTTTGATAATTTATAAATTAGAACAGCTGGAGTCCACTTGGACCGAAAATGGTCCTGAAGGTGCTTATTATAATAGGACCAAAAGAGGATGGATTGATGCGATGACTTTTCAAGACTGGTTTCTATGTCATTTTCTTCCAATTCCTAGAAAAAAAAATGGCCGTAGAGTAGTGACCGGAAATAATCTTGCATCGCATATTAACGGAAAGGTTTTATTAGAATGTCAGAAGCACAAAATTAGCTTTATATGCTTGCCGCCTAATGCAACGCACATTTTTCAGCCTCTCGACGTAGTTTACTTTCGGCAGCTATCATCTTAGTGGAGGAAAACATTACTAGACTGGAAGAGTAGCCAAACTGGAAGAAAATTACCAAACACATCTAAAGAACAATTTCCCTCTTTAAATACTCTGATTGACACAAAGCAAAACTTGATTAGTGGATTCAAAAACACAGATATATTTCCTATTAACAAAGAAGAACCACTGGCTAGGTTGCCGAGAAAAGACCGCATTGTAAATATGGAACTTATTCCAGCCTCTTTCCAGAATTGGATGATGGACACTGCTGACTGCATCACTGTATTTCTGTTACCAAACTTCTAGTTTTTACGTTTCTAGTTTCACGCAATGTATTGTAGCCCAGAATTAAAATTGATAAGGAGATTGTTTGATTTATAATTCCGTTAAAATTACAAGTTACTTTTGCAAAAATCCATTATTATTTACTTAGGTAAACGAAAATAACCCTCTTCAGGCTATCATTGACCCAGAAATTTAAGAAAAAAATATAATACCTAAACATAATCTTGTTTCAACTCGCTTATTGTAACGTGTTAAATCAATACCTGCTAAACAAAGAGGTCTACGCGCTTACGCGTGACGTCATCCCATTTAGACCTATGTTATTTCAATACCTTCATAAAAAGGTACGGCTTATTTATAGGGACATATTTAAATGAGCATTTTTTTTTAATTTCAGCAAATGAACATCAATTTATAGGGTTTATTTATGAGTTTTTGAATCTGTCAAATTTATTCGGTTTCGCTATAGAATTAAAATGCCAAAGGCGACTCTAAAGAGATTACTCGTTTTTTTCACACGACGAGGAATGCATTTACGCACGAACTATTATGCATAAGGCACTCCAGAGCAGTGTGGGACTCGGTAAAGTCCCTACCCACTAAACCCCTCCGTATTCTTACCCGACAACGTTTGCCCGGATCTACCTCAAAATTTCAAACAGATGTCGAAATTGATGATGATTTTTTGCTTACTAATTGTCCTATTTTAGCCAATTAGTAAATTGTCAAAACCGAGTTATTTGTCAAAATCGGGTAAGGTTTCAAGTCCAGGTAAGTAGTATAGGCCTGTGGTGAGTCCATATGATCAAGAATATAATAGGTTACTTGCTAAATTCTGAAAAAGATTGTATTGATGATACTTCCTAGCAATACAAAAATGCGAAACTTGTGCTAGGTTTTAATTTCATAACTACCTATTTACTAAAAGTCTGTAGTTTCCTTTTTTTGTTTTTATTTAATTAATTATGATTATGTTTAGAGCAATAATTATTAAGAAATATTAATGAAATGCTACTAAAAAAGATTTTTGAAACATTAATTTTTAGGTGGCTTTTTAGTGTATTTTTATTAAAATAACTTAAAAACAATTCACAAATAAAATATTTTTTGTTGTAAATATCCAAAAATGTATCTTCAAATTCATCAATTAGCTTTTAAATATAATATACGCGGTTGAAAAAGTTTTCTTTGCAAAAAGTACAACTAATTTTTTTAAAATAATAAGATAATAAATTATTAATATGTTCAGAATTTAAATTGGTGTCTAATGACTGCGTTTTACATTCAGAAGGTTCGAAGAACTGATTTATATTAATGTCCCCATAATGTCTAGATTTTAGAGATAACATAGACTGAATTCTAAGTCTTTTTTTCTGATTCATGATAATGACCATAAGCTAATTGCCTATATTTTCCAAAACGCCCTTCCAATGACTCTGTTTGAAATTTGCTCAGTAATACATAATTCATAATAAGTTCAGTTAAACAGTATTCAGTAACTTAAAGAAGCCCATGAATGGTATGGTTTAATGCAGTGTGGGTTTGTCGAGTCAGTGTATTTGTAAAATTAATTGGATTCCAAGTTATTGCATTTTTAGGATCATCGTTGGGGGTTGTTAGTTTTGGTTTGGTAAAAGGTTCCTGATATTTATCTAACAAATGTTTTCCTTTAAGGGGAGCTTTTATGTTCACAATTTTCCACCATGTCAATATAATACTAATAAAGTCTCCGGCATCTTGTGAATGTAACAAATTTTTAACAAAACCTTTTAGATCCTCTATAGTAAAGGGATTAGAGATTTTAAGAACGAATTTTACATTTTGTCTTTCAAGAGATGATGGAAATGGAGCCTTTAAACTAAGTGAATAACCATGCTTCAATAGTTTGTCCTGTTCTAGTTCGTATAGATTTTTGATCACAGAGAAGGAAGCACATTTTCTTAGCCTGTCTCAAAATCGGGATAAGAAAATGGTTAGTTAGGTTTGGAATTAAGCCAGTTGTTAAAGATACATTTCAGTAAACGAGCAGTGTCAAAAAGGTAAAATAAGGGTCTTAGTCAATAGAATGTGGGAATACTATACTGAGTTGATTAAGCGGTGAAAAATTACTCATTGCTTTACTGTTTACTGCATTATTGTCACACTGTACAAAATACTATGTACCCAATTTCTTCTAAATTTTCTATAATGGTCTTGATAAAAGTATATAATATTTCTGAATTAAGTTTAGCTACAGCAGATATATGAATGACTTCTGTAAGGCTTGAGCAAGGACTAGTATCTTTATTATTTACTGATGTTCCTACGGTATTGCCTGCCTTGTAATCCAAATAGGGTTCGATGTGAATCTCATCAAAAAGTAATGTAACATATTTTTCTTTATCTGTTGAATATTGAAAAATGTTACAAGCATAGGTTAAAAAAAATTTCTTTCATCGATATGAGGATCTGTTAAAAATCTATTACAAATAGATTTTACTGTGTTAGGATGAAGTAAGATAATAAAAGCATGACTTCGCAAATATTTATAGCAATGAGGGCTTATTGTAAACAAGATTGAACATAACACAATAGTGCTTGGTGAATATCGATACCTTTCTTTTGAAGCACTTAACAAAGTTAACTGTTCTAAGAGAAATTTGAGATTTTGAGAGAGTTCGTCAGAACCTTTTAGGTTTAAAAGAATATCAGTCACAAAATTAAAAAAAATTATATTTTCATTGTCAGACTTAATTTTATCTGAATTGAGAGTTTCTGTGGGAGTTTCACTAGTACTGGAGAGTTGACTTGACTCGGTATGGTGTAAATCACGAGTTTCACTAGGATCAGGAATGTCGCTATAAAGATTTATGGGTATTGATATCATCATATTGTCAATTGTGTCAATTAAACTTTCTAAACTAAACTTCATCCAAACTACTAGATAAAAATGGTGAATTTAAATTTGTTATTGAAACACAAACAGATTGACCATATAAAAATGTTTCTAATTTTAAATCGCTATTTATAACAATTGCCCAAGTTATTAGAGAACCACAAATATATTCAAGTTTAAATAAAGTTATTTTATCTGTATCCTTTACCGAAAACTACCCTTTCCTTAAATTCAAATTTAGAAGTATTTTTAAAGACTCTTCAAAACTTTGAAAACATGTAGCCTCTCTATGTAAATTAAACTTTTCTTTACTTTCTCTATGGCTTGCAAAACATGTAGTCCATCAAGATTCTTATTTTTTTCATCTTTACTTTAGCGGTCAAGAACATTTTTTGACAAATAATTGGGGCAATTTGGGAAAACCGTTGGTACAGAATTTTTTTCTAGTCGGGGTTTTTTTAAATGTACTGAAATTATTTTACCTGTTCTCGGATCTTGTTCTAAAATATCCCAAATTATACTACCTTTAGAAAATTTAGCTCACACACTTTAGTGTTTTTATTGGGCGCTAAATCATCCCGCGGAATTGCTCGTAGCCATTTTTTCTTTCGGGAAACTAAACACGTGAACTTTTGGTCCGGTTTTGTAATTACCCCGGCAGTTAGGCGCACAACACTTAAACGGCATGTTTACGTGAATTTAAACGTACAAAAACGAATAAATATAATTACATTTTCACCAAAAATGGAGACAAAACTACTCTATTTACTCTAATTCACGAACAACGACATCATGTTTCACACTGTTTTGTTCTCGGTTAGCAAGTGCCGGTTGTCGGCCAGTACGTCTAATGGCCAGTTATCACGATACGACATAAGCAAAACTGCACTGGTCTATGCTTTAATGCATTTCTTACGGGAGGCGACTGTCGGCCTAGATGTGGTGACGTCAGGCCTATTTTAATTTCAGCTGGTAGGCCTCGTTGTTTAGTAGCTATTGGTTAAATACACTTCTTAGCTAATATCAAAATCACTGTAGCACTGATACGTCAATAGCAAAAGAAATCACATAATGATTCTTGAGAAATGTTTATATTTTTAGCCAAAGTAACCCGCCTGAAAACAAAAATCGAATTATGTAATTTACCTCAATCTGTGCACAAAATATTTGACGCAAGTCCAAGATGGAGAAACAAAATGGCGGCTTAGCAAAATATTTAAAAAGTTAGCATGAAAAGACTACTTAATAGATTGATTTCACATTTTGTGCAAGAATTAGTTGTGTTACAGAAATGAATTGGTAAAATTGTGGTACGAATTCAAGATGGAGGAAAAAAATGGTGATCAAATGGGTTTTCACAATTCCCTTTGTCTGTAGGTCTGTCAGTTTCAGATGATGAAAAAGACATGTTTGAAAAATCAAACTATTTTTATTTAGTTCAAATTTTTAAGAAAAATTAAATGTGAACTGGTATGAATTCAACATGTCATGTCGGAGCAAAATAACAGTCTTAAATAGATCAGTGTAAAAACTAATTATTCAATTTATTTTAAATTCTGGCCCTAAAATCATGTGCAGCAGAGGTAGGAACTGGTAAAATTGGTACGAATCCAATGTGGTGGAACAAATTGGCGCCCAATAAAAATATTTAAAAAGATAGTATATTATTTAATGTCTTTCAAACTATAAAAGGGAAAATTCATAACAAGGGAAGTTATGGATAAAGGAAATTTTGTCGATTAGGGTATATTTAAAAATATAAGCCTAAAAAATATGGTTCAGTTCTGACGTCGTTAACGAGTTCGTTAACAGTTGTATTAATTGTTTCTTAGTAATTTAAAACAAGGGGTGTATTAGAATTTAAAACGGCGAACGAACTTTTTTGCGACTACAATACCTCTTCTATGTAGTCTATATAGTATATTAATATTTAGTGGAAATGTAAAAAACGAATCCTCATAAAAAACATGTTAAAAAGGAATCTTGTCTACAAAACACAATTCACACAAGCATTAAACAAACTAATTGATCATCGGTCATGGTGCATGTTTGTTGATTGGGCATTGAAAGGCAGTGAAGGAAACTGATTTTTTAAACAAAATTATCTTCAGTGATAAAGCCTATTTTCATAATTACGAAATTGTAGTGGCGGATTCATGGTTTAAAACTATTTTTTGGGTTTTTCGCCTCTGAAATCCGAAAATAAAAAAATATAATAATATAATCAGATAACACAATTAAAAATCTTCCAGCAGGATAAAGGTAACACCACACCACAGTAAAACACCACATTTCTATGGGGTACCAAAAATTCACAAGCTAAACATACCATTAAGACCAATAGTAAGTAGCGTAAACTCACCGACACATCCTTTAGCTAGGTTTCGTTTAAATATATTAAAACCGCTAGTAGGTAACACTAATTCATATATAAGAAATTCACAACACTTCCTTGAGAAATTGTCTAATATTCAAATAAATATAAATAATACACTGGTAAGTTTTGATATCGTTAGTCTTTTTACAAATGTACCTGTAGATAAAACTTTAAACATAGTAAGAAATAAACTTGAGAATGAACAATCTTAATGAGCGTATATCATTAAACATTAATACTATTCTAGAATTACTAACTTTCTGTGTAAAAACCACTTATTTTCAATACAAAAACGAATATAACCAACAAAATTTTGGCATGGCTATAGGGTCTTCTTTACCTCCTTTACTAAGTAATATTTTTATGGAAAACTTTGAGTTAAATTATATTCAAAATTACGATCAAAGAACCAACAATTAAATTTACTATTGAAAAGGAAACAGACCAACAACTTCCATTTTTAGACATACTTATCAAAAGAGACATACACAGTTTTGAAACAAAAGTATACAGAAAACTTACACACATAAACAGATAATTAAATTTTTACTGAAATCATCCAATCATGGTTAAAAAGAGAGTTGTAAAAAGTCTATACGATAAATAATTTGCAAAGATCAAAATTTTATTAAAGAAAAAAAAATTATAAAAGATGTTTTAAACAAAACAATTATCCTAATCATTTCATTGAAAAATGTTTTTATGAACACACAAAAGACAAAAAAATTTAAAATAGACCAATTACAAACCTCTTTATACCATACATACCTAATTTATCAGATGAAATAAAACGAATAGGTAAACATTTTAACATCAGAACGATCTTTAAAACACAACATACACTTAGAAGCAAACTTATAAAAACAAAACCTAACAATGAACAAGAAAATACAAAAAATCTTATTTATAAAATTCAGTGTCAATGCAATAAATTTTACATAGGTGAATTCTCTAGGCCATTAGCCAAAAGAATTAAAGAACACTAAACATACATAAAAATTAGGGAATTTCAAAAATCAAACATTTGCCAACATGCACTAGATAACAATCATACAATTAATTGGAATGCTTCTAGTATTTTAGCAAAAGAACCATGTTCCAAAAAACGTAAAATAAAAGAAAATGCCTTAATATTATTAAATAAAGATAATTGTGTGGAATCTGATAATTCTGGATAATTGTGTTCCGTTAGTTTTAATAACACATGGTTAAATTTGCTAAATACTGAAGTTAAAAAAAGGACAGCTCAAAATACAATAAATTAAAATGAACATACTCTAGGTACACATATTTCCCACCTTATTCTAACAATTAAAAATAACACCTTTAAATTGATATTCTTTGACATTTTGTCAGAGATTAGCCATTGTGGTTATATTTCTGATACTAAACATAAGAAATACTCTGCTTTTAGTTTTTTTGTTTGTAGGTTTGCGGAAGACGGGGGTAGACTTTCCCCCGAAACGTCCAGAAAACAAACATTTTTCAGTGTCGTTCCTTGGGTACCTTCATAGTTGATCCAGAACTTAAGACTATCTATTGATTTTATAAGGTAAATATTTTTTTTATTTTCAGATTTTATAAGGCGAAAAACCCAAAAAATAGTTTTAATTTTCATATCGGATGATTTGTAAATAAACAGAACCGTAGAACATGAGGTCGACGAAATCCGCAAATAATCCTGGATAAGCCATTGCACTCCCAATGGATTACTGTTTGGTGTAGTTTTTGTCCTAGAGGTTGATATTTTTGTATAGCATGAAATGGACAGTATAGACAATTGTTCGTTTAACTGATTTATTTCAACAAGATAGTGCCATTTCACAGTCGATCTTTTTTGTGGGAGCGATTTCAAGGCCGAATTATTTCACCTAGAAAAATGTTAACTGGCCACAGATTTAGCTCCCTTAGTCACTATTTTTATAGGGTTTCTTAAAGGAAATAGTATTTGCTGATAATGCTTGAACCATTCAGCATCTTAGGGGCAACATTACCACTAGAGTCGATGATTTATCTCCATAGTTATGCGGAAAAGTTATAGACAATTATTTAGCACCATACTTGTAGACTTAAAATATCATACAATATACATTATTTTTGCGCTTAATTGCGCATACAAAAACGACCTTAAATTTGAACACCCTTTAACGAAGGGTATTAAATATATAAATTTCAGGAAAGTTAGATTAATAGAAGTTGAGTGCAAACTCGAATAGAATGTTAAAAAAAACAACTAACATTATTCATGTGATATCTGATGAGTTGTATACCAATCGTAAACAATTTCATTTATACACGGTCTTCCCAAGCACGTTGCTTTTGTTTTCAAAGTGCTTTCGAACAATAAATCAAAGTTATCTTATTCATTATCAATGTACTTGGGTTAATATAGCTGAAAATCAATGTTTATTTTAACAAATTACCAATAGCCAGACCCATAATTATTCCAGTTAGTATCTTCATTTTCCTTGGATAATTCGAAGTTTCGGGATAATTTTTCATATCATCATCAACTTGTTTCCAAATCTTCATTAACTTCGGCCATTTTTTTGCAATATTAATAAAAAGAACAGTGTAAGTAAAAACCGTAGCAAAGTATAATAATCCAGCTAAAAAATTTAAGAAAATTAAGAACTGTTGATAAATCATGCTTAATAATTACATATATTGTTAGCTTAAGACTATGTTTTTACATACACGTCTGTGGAAACTTTTTTTCGCATTGTTGAAAAAAGTTTGCAAAAAATATAAAATCTAGGGCCACGAAAAACGAAAAAATAATAGATATTATACATCTTGGCGAGGTCCATGAAAATGTTAGTTCGTTTTTAACGCCAATTACGGGTAAAAGTAAAAAGCATTGGCCCAGAACAATTAGAAAATAAAATGATTCTTGGGTCGAACTTGGCTGCATAATTGTATGAGCAAAAGCTAAGGGCCGAGTAACATTTTAATGTATCAATATTGGAAGCTACCCATGAAAATACTAGAAAGCATTATAATGACAAGATAATTACAGACTGGCGGAAATAAGCAGAAATGTATTAAAACAGTAAAAGCGATGTCATTGTATTGATTATTCGGGTTTTTTCTAATGTCTTATGGGTTTCCTACCGCGTGTTGGAAAATAAAGAGAATCTTAAAACAAACTAGGTATCTGTTGATTCTATATAATTAAATGATATATAAATATTTTTTTATTCATGGGTAAGGAGAAGTTTCAAAAAACACACTGATTAATTCCTGTGCGATGTTTTGATACTGTTAGTAATAAAACGACTCGAGTATCATCCTAATCGTAATTTATTAACTACGCTACAAAACACTGGTTCTTAGCAACTAAAATACTTCGATACATAAATGGTACTTAAAATTGCCGATTTTTTGCGGATGGGAGCATACAGACTCCCCGATCGACCCGCGTGGCGTTAGATGGTTCAAGGTTCAATCGCAACGTTCGACTACTCGTTAGAAAATCCGGTCTGCCACCACTCCTTGCGCTGTTGACATTGCCCCAACCAGTTTTGCTTACACTTGATTAATTCTTTAACATCCCCCCCGCCTTGAAAGAACCTACTTTCAAAAAAAACAAAACCGACAATAAATATACAACGCTTAAATCTAAATTAAATTTAAACTACAAACTAAAGCTATGCACCGCAAGCATCACACATATTCTACCGCATTTCCTACCGGTAACGGGCACAACTTACTAAAAGAGCGTTTCACTTCCCCTTTAGCCGTTTTTACCGTGGCAACCCGACAGACTCCATCTGCACCAGGGTGCAAACACACTATTCGGCCCATCTTAGAACATAAAGGTGGAGTATTGTTCTCCTTTATGAGCACAAACTCTCCTTTTTCAAGTTCACCTTTAGTATTTTTCCATTTCACTCGCTTCTGCAATTCAGCTATATACTCTCTTGACCAACGTGACCAAAATATTTGTTGAATTTGCTGAATCTTTTGAAAACGCGTTGACTGTTTTCACTTACATTGATAACACTCGCGTCGGGTAATGACGTTAATCGACGCCCGATTAAAAAATGCCCCCGGTGTCTAAATCTGACGGATTCGACGACATTGGGGCTAAAGGACGTGAATTTACCGTTGCCTCTATTTGACACAATACAGTTTCAAAATCCTCATAATTTAAAATTATATTGCCAACCACCCTTTTCAAATGGTATTTGACAGTTTTTACACCGGCTTCCCAGATACCGCCGAAATGTGGCGAGTATGCAGGAATGAAAGACCATTTTATTCCCTCATTTCCCACCAACTCTTCCAATTTGTCTTGGTGATTGTGAAGAAAGTGTCCAAGTTCCCGTAACTCAGAGTGAGCTCCGATAAAATTTTTACCATTATCTGAGTAAATTTGCGATGGTTTTCCCCTCCGTGAAACGAATCTTCTGAAAGTAGCGATAAAGGCCTCTGTGGACAAAATTGACACAGTCTCCAAATGTATTGCACGCGTCGTAAAACATACAAACAGACATATATACGCCTTGTTGGTCCGTGTTCCTCGGCCCTGTGATGACTTAAGATTAAAAGGACCGGCATAGTCCACTCCAGTAGTGTTAAAGGCTGGCTGTACAGTCAATCGCGACTTAGGGAGATTTCCCATTTGTGGTTCAAATTCTACAGGTTTAGCCCGAGCACAAATCATGCACCTATGTATGACCTTTTTAACCAAATTTCTCCCTCCTGTAGGCCAGTACCTTTCCCTTAACGAGCTTAGAACTAATTATGGCCCTGCATGCATTAATCTTTCATGTTCATTTATCACAATCATCTCCGACAACCTGTGTTTAGAGCTTAACACTATGGGGTATTTTTTGTCAAACCCAAAATCGGACAAACTCAACCTTCCCCCTACCCTTAAGACATTTTCACTATCAATAAATGGATTCAAACTAGACAATTTTACATTCTTAACTCCTTCCTTTTTTTCTTTTAATACTGCTAACTCCTTAGAAAAACATTCTCTCTGTGCAATTTTTACCAATTCTCTTTCCGAAATTTCCAATTCTTCTACACTCAAACCTTTAAACACCATTTTTTCTTTATTTTTACAATTTTCCAAAAATCGAAGGCACCATGCAAAAACTCTTATCATTTTATTTCGCCTGGAAAATTTGGAAAATAATTCAAATTGGACATTCTCTGTGCTAACCAAACACGTGACTCTTTTTTTCTTTTCCGGCAAATTAGCTAAATCTATGACGTCCACTCTACCCTCCGGAATAGATTGTACTTCTGACAACCAACTTGGGCCTTCAAACCAAAATTTATTACCAACCAATTTTGATGGAAATATACCTCTAGAAACTAAGTCAGCTGGATTTTCTTCAGATTTTACATACCTCCAACTGTCACAAGTTGTTTGTGACTGAATTTGTGAAACCCTATTCGACACAAATTGGTTGAAGTGAATTGCTGGTGACTTTATCCAACTCAGCACGACATTAGAATCACACCATAAGAATATTCCATCGATCGTAAGACCTTTCGACTCATACACCTCTTTCATTAATTTTGAAAGTAACAAAGCAGCTGATAATTCCAGTTTGGGTATGTTCAATGCCTTAATTGGAGCCACCCTACTCTTGGCACACAATAGTCGAGATTGAACATTATGATCACTATCGATAGTCCTAACATAGACACATGCCCCAAATGCCTGTTGACTAGCGTCCGAAAATTTATGAATCTCGTTTCGTACTGATTTCACACAAGAAACAAATCGGGGAATAAACAGATTATTAAATTCCAGAATCTCCCTTTTGAACCTATACCATTCAGTTTTAATGTTGTCGGGAACCTCATCATCCCAAAACAGTTTTAACAACCATAATTGTTGTAATATTATTTTTGGAATAATGATACTGGCGCTCAACAAACCCAACGGATCAAATATCTGTGCAATTTCTGAAAGAATTTTACGCTTCGTTACACAACCAATTTCTGATGAAGATCCAATTTTATAAGTGAAGGTATCTTGGCTACAATCCCAATACAATCCCAATGTTTTAGTCCTCTCACCTTCACCTAGATTTAAAACTTGTTTGGCCACATCATCTCCTCCCATTGCCTTTAAAAATGTACTGTCATTCGAACAGAATTTCCTCAATTCAAAACCAGCTGATTTTAAAATTGTAGATACCTCTTTACTAACCTCAATGGCCTCCTCCCAAGTCGATGCGCCCGAAATTAGATCATCTACATAAAAATCAGTATTAATTATTTTTGCGGCCTTTGGAAAATCCACCCCAAAATCCAGTGCAAGCTGTTTTAGACACCTGACGGCTAAAAATGGACTAGAAGTCAACCCGAACACGACCGTGTTTAAATTGTATACTTGAACTTCTTCTGATGGATTATGCCTCCAAAGAATCCGCTGTAATGGCCGTTGTTCCTCCTTTACCCAGATCTGCAAATACATTTTTGTGATATCAGCGCAAAATGCCACCTTATTTTGTCTAAAACGCAATAAAATAGATACCAAATCTTCTTGTATCTTTGGTCCTACATATTGCAGATGATTAACCGAGACCCCAGTATCAGATTGCGCAGACCCAGCATACACAATTCTTAATTTTGTCGAAGAACTGCTCTCCTTTATAACGCCATGATGCGGCAGAAAGTATGACATTTCGTTGTCCTTGAGATCACTTACCTTTGTCATGTAACCATTTTTTTCATATTCTGCCATATAATCACAATATTGTCTGTGCAGCTCACCATTTTTTACAAATTTTCTCTCCAATGAAAATAATCTACTTAAAGCTAACTGTTTAGAATCACCCAGGTTCTCCACCGAGTCCTTAAAGGGAATGGTCACAATGAAACGACCTTCATGATCACGTGTCGTAGTGGTTACAAATAAATTCTCACATTTCGCCTCCTCCGTAGACATCGGGTCTAACTTGGCTCCACAAGGCTCCTCCCATTCCCAAAACCTTGAGAGCAGATCTTGAACATCCAGATCCCTGACAAAATGACACATCGTTTTTTGCCTTTTACCCATGAAATTATTGTTTACTTTTCCTGACACTACCCAACCTAGACGCGTGTTTTGGAGGACCGGCATACCCTCACCTAGTGACACTTGACCTTCTTGCATCAATTGCCAAAATAGTTCCGCACCAATCAGCATATCAACTTCAGCCGGCCTATAAAAACTTGGATCAGCCAGTTGAATACCCTGTGGAATTTTAAATGCGTTACTATCCATTTCGTACAACGGTAGTTCATTGCTAATCTTAGGAAGTATCAAACAAGATAATTTTGTTTTGTAATTGCCAACATTTGATAAAATACTTACCTCACACCTTTGTCTCACATTAGAAGTCCCTTGACTTATGCCTACAACAGAAATATCCACCTTTTCCAATCTTAATCCTAACCTTTTATGCATATTTTCAGAAAGAAAATTACTCATCGAAGCAGAATCCAACAAAATTTTACACTCGTGACCTTGACCGTAAATATCCAAAATTTTAATGACCGCTGTCGAAAGTAACACTTGTCCTGGAGTAATACCAATTTTCCCATTTCTGCTCGACAATGTAACAGTTTGATCTGAACCCCTATCATTATTGTTGTGACCTTCGCCCTCCTTCGTGACTTGACGATCTTGTACTTTGTTTTGACCTTCTGAGTCTTTGAGATAATGCAGTAAAACATGCTGTCCCAAACCACATTTTGAACATTTAGCCGCTTGACACATGGGACTAAAATGCTTATTGGAAAAACAGCACATACACAATTTACTTCTCTTTATTACCCCCACGCGAGATGGCACAGAAAAACCTAAAAACTTTTTACAATTACTTAAGGCATGCATTTCCTTACACACTACACACTTACTATTATTTACAGTCAAATACACCCTTTGTTCATGCCTTGGTCTGTGCTGATGATTAACAACAGAAAAATCCCGTGGTTTAACCTCGGGTTTACCTTTAGACCGTTCCAAGGTCTCCAGTAGATCTGCTCTGTCCTTAATAAAATCTTTGAAATCTTCGAAAGTAGGAATTTCCTTTTTTATTTTTACACCTTCCCATTCCTTTAGGCTCGATCGGTCCAGTTTCGATGCTAAATTAAAAATAATTAAATCGTCCCAATATTGAACAGGCCTACCCAGATTTTGTAACGCTCGCAAATGTTTGGTTACTGTATCGCATAAATTTCGTAAACCTTCAGAGGATTCGCCTTTCAAAGTAGAAACCTCAAAAATTCCTGAAATATGATTTTGAATAAGGATCCTTTTGTTGTCGTATCTGGTACATAATGTATCCCACGCAACATTATAATTGGACGCACTAAACTCAAGAGCTTCAATTACCTGCCTAGCAGAATCTGAAAGCTGTGCACGCAAGTAATGAAATTTTTCCAAAGTTTTTCAAAAGTATCCTTAAATACTAACCACCGATTGTATTGGCCATTAAAACTAGGTAAATTAATTAAAGGCAATTTTACTCGATTATTTGGATCCGGCCCTGTATGCCGACAACTTATTTTTGTAGCTTTACTGCCCTTACTTCCCCCCGAGTTAGAAGAATGAACACTTCCATCGTCATCTCTTGCTCCATATAGATCTAAAATCTTTTTTGCCTTACTTAAAATCCCATAAAATTCGTTTTGAAAATCCTCCCTTTCTTTAATTTGATTTTCTAAATCCGCTTCTTCGCACTTAAATTCAAATTCATTTTGATATTCTTCAAACTCTGTTAAATAATAATTGGCCTTTTCTGCACGAGCTTCTAGTTCGATAATAGTCTCCCTTTCCAAAGATTGAACCCCCAATTTTGAAACTAGTTTTTCTACCTCTGCCAAATATTTTTTGAAAAGAGTGATTCGACCTTTTACAACCGCTCTTTTTCTAACGAAGGCCTTTAATTCCTCTGACATTGTAAATTGTACAAGTGCAAATTTAATATAAAACAAATACGAACACAGTGGTATCTATCTTGTATGAATACCTATTGAATCGCAAATTAATTCAAGTACCAATCAATATAAAATAAATTACAAACACAATAGTAATTATTTTATGAATATACCTTAAAACCACAAATTAATTTAGTGCGAAATCAACAAGAAAAATTACAAACACACCAGTAATTATTTTATGAATATACCTTAAAACCACAAATTAATTTAGTGCGAAATCAATAAAATAAATTACAAACACACCAGTAATTATTTTATGAATATACCTTAAAACCACAAATTAATTTAGTGCGAATTCGATAAAATGAATTACAAACACAACAGTAATTATTTTATGAATATACCTTAAAACCACAAATTAATTTAATCCTTTAACCCACTTACCGTTATCCGACGTTACCTTATCGGCAGAAATCCGCGCGCTTCACCTACGAATACGTAATCTCTCTCCACCAGCTGATTGCCAAGGCGTCGAAGATGCCTTCCACGGATCCTGTTCTGTTGCAAACGACGAGCCGTTTCGCTACTTCCATAGGTGTCCAGCTCTTCGCTTCTCAGCTGTTTCTGCCCGCGCTGCAACGCGACGCTCTCGGCTCTCTCCGTCGAGACTCGGTTGATCAGCAGAGACATGACGTGACAACCGTGTGAAGCGGCAACAAGGTAGCGCTAAATCATTTACCAGAACCCCAAATCACTGCTTGCTCCAGCAGACGTGTCACTCGACAACAGTGCAAATTCCACAATTCCTACGTAAGCTTATCCAAACTTGTATTTTATTAGAAAACTCGAACCAACTGAGCTTTACTTCCGAACCATCTAAACACTTTTAACACAATGTCTTGGCCAAACTTGGATCTTTTTTCCAACACGTTAATCCAAATTCCAAGAGTAACAACGATGCACGTACACTATTTAGTATGCATTCGGTTCGAGGACCAAAAATATGTTAGTAATAAAACGACTCGAGTATCATCCTAATCGTAATTTATTAACTACGCTACAAAACACTGGTTCTTAGCAACTAAAATACTTCGATACATAAATGGTACTTAAAATTGCCGATTTTTTGCGGATGGAAGCATACAGACTCCCCGATCGACCCGCGCGGGGTTAGATGGTTCAAGGTTCAATCGCAACGTTCGACTACTCGTTAGAAAATCCGGTCTGCCACCACTCCTTGCGCTGTTGACATTGCCCCAACCAGTTTTGCTTACACTTGATTAATTCTTTAACAGATACTTTTTCAAGCACTGGAAACAGTTGCACAACGTAAAATTGAAAAATAATAAATTAACATTAAAAATATACCTGAATTGTTAGTGTCGTTGTGTCCGTACTTTGCCCATAATTCCTAGATGTGACGTGAAGGAAAACATTTCACAACAAACACATACACACACGAGAAACGGTTCTCTAATCAAAACGTAATAAGGCTACGTGTGGTCAATAAAGTACTGATTTGTACATGTTCCATTGAAAAAGAGGCAGCTGACTTGATGGTTTTTTAGTTTTTTTTTTCAATAGGTTTTACGGTGATATTAAGAGTTTCAACTAGGTGTTATTACGCTAGACCAGTGGTCGCCAACCCGTCGATCGCGATCTACCGGTAGCTCGCGAACACATTTCTGCTAGCAACATACCTTGTAAAACAGAAGCGTTCATAAATTTTGGAAAAAAAAATCACAATATGAAAGCTAGCAGTGGCAAAACTGCGGTGAGCGCTATGGGCTAGCTGCTAGAATGTTTGAGAACACGAGAACGATCTGGATTGCTTTGAACGAGATAAATGCGCATGTCGCGGATACAAGGCGTTTAGTTTAAAACTAAAAGGCATTAGATATGTTAGCACACAGAGTGAGCAATACAAAAAATTATGGAAAGCAGTAGTAAGAAAGTAAACACATGCAATTTTCATTGGGAATAGGAAGAACAGTATTTTTGTACAGAAGTTAAAGGTAAAAATGTATGTTTGTTATGTAATGCCTGTGTTTCGGTTGATAAAAAAAGGAAATATTGAGAGGTATTATAAAAGTGTACATCCGAATTTTGAAAAATATTTCCCACTACATGGTGTCAGATGAAAAGAAAAATTGAATCAATTAAAAAACCAGTTAATTGGACAACAGTCAATATTTTTAAAAGCAGTTGATAAAAATAAGTCTGCAACGGAAGCATCATACCTTGTGTCCCAAATAATTGCACAAAAAAAGAACCCGTATGAAGACGGGAAATGATAAAACAGGCGTTTTTAATTCCTTATTTTCCAACTTTTAAAATAAAGACGAGATAATTTCTGCCATAAAATCTATGTAACTTTCTGCTAATACAGTGATGCGACGAGTGGAAGTAATGAGCAAGGATATTTTTTCACAGTTAAAAACTGACCTAAATAACTGTGTTTATTTCTCTCTTGAAATGGATGAATCAACAAATGTGGTTGACACCTCCCAGATAGCCGTGTTCGTCAGGATGGTTTTTAGTGATTTTATGATTAAAGATCTGAAGTTTATTCCACTGAAAGGATGTACCACTGGACAGGAACTGTTCTTTCATTTAAACAATTTTATATCTTCTGAGAAAATTCCAATTTCAAAATTCGTAGACTTGACAACTGACGCATGACGGGGCTCCAATTATGGTGGGTTGGTAGCATTTTGTCGTAAAGATGAACGCTTTCCACAATTTCTATGTTACCATTATTCGTCAGCAAGCACTATGTGGAAATTTTTAAAAACTAAACGTCATGAAATTGGTAGTAAAAATTGTTAAGCTGACGCATTACAAAGATTATTCGAAATCTTAGCCGACGAATTTGATTGTCAGTATTGCGATCTACTTCTTCACTCTGAAATGCGTTGGTTAAGCAGAGGACGAGTGTTAACACGTTTTAATAAAGCCCTCTCTGTCATAGTTCAATTTTTCAAACAACGCGGCGAACCGATTCAGTAACTGGAAAATTCAATTTGGCTTACAGATTTTGGGTTTCTTGTGGACATTACATACAATATTAATGAACTCAATTTGCAACTTCAGGGAAGACATAAAGACCTGGCGGAACTGATTTCCGATATAAATGCATTGATAAACAAACCCTAATCAAACGTAATGTCAAGCATTTTCCTATTCTTTCAGAGAAGATATCTCCAAGTCCAATAGAACCCTATGACAGCAAATCTCATGTAGAAATAGTTTCTAACTTGAAGGATAACTTCAAAAGTCGGTTTAAGGATTTCAACAAAATAGCATTGGTGGCTCAATGTTTTCACACTTCATGGAAACAGATATCTAACAGTTTGCAACTTGTGTTATGCAGAACTGCAGAAAATGTATCTGGCCTATAGTAAGTAAAGACAAATATTCAATTCTATGTCCTGTTGCCTTAAAAGTGAAAGAGTTATTTACTTCGACCGATTTGTGCGAATATTCTTTTTCCAATATGAACAAATACCGCAATCGCTTTACAGATGAACATCTGGATAATTGTGTTCGAATGGCTGTATCCAATAACACAGCGATTATAAAAAAAATTATCGATGAGTCCGAGTGTCAAGCTTCTCATTGAACGCACGCATTTAAAATCACATGTTTTTGTATCAAATTTTAATTATAATATATAATAATATTGTTTACTTTTATTAAGTCGTATGTGATATGCCATTATGGCTATATGACAATTTTCTTTACTTTTTAGGTATGTATTAGTATTAGTTAAGTATTTATTAATTACATAAAAACGTGTATATCAAATGCAACTGTGCATTATTTTGTTTAGGCTGGCTTAAAGGCTGGTTACAAGGAGGTAGCTCACGGTTTATTTCTAAATTATCGAAGTAGCTCAACACCTTGAAAAAGTTGGCGACCACTGTGCTAGACTGTTCTGAATTTTAGCGAGCATAGTTCAGGCACAATTACACTTTTATTTGTATAAGAAAAAAAGGAAAACAGTAAAACTGAAAGTAAATTGTTGTATACTTATTGAATAATTACAAATGTAGTTAAAATAGTTAAAACAAAAACAGACAAAACCTGTAGTTAAAAAAAACAAATAGTATTGTGTAACGTTTTGTTACTATTTATTTCCTTTCTTTTATAGAATTATAGATATATGTCCTTATTGCCCTATTACCTAGTTTTTGTGTTTTTCATTACATTTTTTTTAAATGTTTGTATATATTGTTTATCGTGTCTGATAAATTAATATGAATCATTTCACTTATGTTGCGTTTGTAGTAGTTGGTCAATCTATCCATAATTTTATTACGGTTAAATAAGAAGCAGTGCCCTGTCTCAGAATAATGAGAATGATACTTTTAATTAATATATTATTTCCAATCTTATAAAATTCAATCTTTAGGATTTCCTAAAAAAAAATAATTAAACCCTAGGCTAAAAAGCAGTTTTTAATCCACGAAATTAAAAGAAACGCACCAAAATGCAGCACTGTTTTTGTTACAGGGTTGGTAATACAATAAATTAAGAATCAAATCCGGCTGTAATTTGTGTATCATAGACCAATAAATTATAATTTTTAATTTAGTTTGAGAAACTGATTGCAGCTCGTATTTAAAGACTATTATTTAAAATCAATGATTATTGGTACAGTCTTTAATTTACTATAATTTTAGACTTAACTGACATTTAATTACTTTATTTTTTTGACCCAGAAAATATTCGTGCTCGTATCAATTGTCTATTGGATATATTTTAATTCGGAAAATCACGGAACTTGAAACAGGTATGTATGGAAATTTTAACACCAACTGAACATGTAAATGTGTATTGTATAAATAATTCTTGAGCTAATGTGAGAAGCAATCGACGGCATTCTATTTTAATATTATTTTATTGACATTTAATTCAAAAACGGTAATTCTATTCGAGTGTAATTTACCAGTTTATTTTCTTCCTGTAATAATTTATTACAACACAGTGTAAATTGCGTTAAATATGTTCTAGAAACACAGTGGTCATTATTATGCCAAGAAAATGTATATATTTTGAATGAAATAAGAAAGAGCAATTTATATAATTGGTAAAGGTACTCACTTAAAAAAAAAACAAAACAAAATTTGCTTTAAAAACTTTCTTGAAATGACCAAAAACATCTTTTTTCTTAAAATTTTAAGAAATGGCAAAAGAGAAAGTTGTTTCCTTTTTGATTTTATTGCTATATGTCATATAATTTCAAAATTTCCTCATTTTTTTAATTTGATGGTTTTTCGCTTCACCAAATCTAGACAAATTTGAATTAAACTAATTATTTTTGATATATTCATCATCTTTTGATTCATTTTCTTAATAGACTATTTATTTTAAACGCCATTTTGTTGATGAAAACATAAATGGGTTCAAAAAAATGCTCCCAACTTGGTGATGTCCAGTTATTGTAAAATATGTTCAAATTAGATTATTTATTTTGTTAACATATGTTTGTCAGCTTTTTTATAAAAACGAAACTGAGAAAGCCCGTTTTTTTCTATTTTTATATTCTACTTTCTAAAAATAAATAGAACATTTTTATTAAATTAATTGAAATAACCAAATAAAGCTTAAATTATAAAATAGCCTATGAAAACAATTGATTAAATTCTTCATTCAATGACTCTATTACTACTAGTGCACTGATAGTTTAATTCAGGTTTGTTACATTCAGTTAGCTAGGTGAAAAAGCATTAAGTTAAAATTTAAACAAAATTAGGTCAACCTATAGATTTGAAATTTAGCATATGGGTATGAAATCAAAAAATAAACGTACTTTTATTTTATCATTTTGCAAAATTTTTAGAAAAAAAGTAGTTTTTTGTAGTTTTTTAGAAAAAAATGTAAAATTTGTATTTGCATAACTTTTTAAGCAAAAATTTTCTGCAAACTCAAATTTTAACAAAGTCAGTTATTAAAGAAAATACCATGCCATGCGCACTTTGTATATTATAGAAGTAAAACAAATAGTATTTTATATAGCTTTATTCATTTAAAAAAATCACATAGAACTAAATTGAAAAAATTAACTCTCTTTTCTTATTCTTACTTAAATTTGTATATATAGGCTCCAGATATTAAGGCTAGAAAAGTGAAGTCTCTTATATTTTCTACTATCAACAAATTAATTGCTTTTTAGATGAACATATTTCCATTATACATATTTCTACTTCTACAGGATAATGCCTAAACTACGGAATTGAATGAATTGATACTTGCTTAACCAAAAATATAAAAGCAGTTCGTACATCTATAATTTTTTCAAGATAAATATGTTCAATAATTATTTTTTAGTTTTTCAAAACGCTTTTAGATAATGTATTTAATTTTTATTATAAACTTGATACATTTTCATTTTCAAAAACTAACACTTTTTTTCAGTCAAACAATAGTACAGGGTGGTCGAAATTGGTCTGTTTTAACAGAGAAAACCTATTTCCTGACTAGATAGAGCAAAACTGACTTAGGTGTCATGGACTCGATTTCTGAGAAATGTTTAATGGCAAAAACCGCCTGCCGATATTTTCACTGCCAACTGAGATATAGGGCGTTTTTCAATTTTCGGCCATTTTGAAAATTGTCCATAACTTTTTTATTTTGCGGAATATTAACATTCTGCAAAGACATTCTAAAGGCACTTTTTTATGTGCAATCCAGTGGCGTACTCAGATTTTTTCTATAGTTGTCCGTTTTATCATAAATAGGCAAAACTTTTTTTTTTCAAATGGAAATCATAGTTGGCTATAAATTATAAAAAATGCTCGCGTTTAGCCCTTTTCAGTGATATAAAGTTGTAGGTACTTATTTTCAAAAATAACGAAAATATTAGGTGTTTTTGGTTTACATCGAAGTAGGCTTTGATTTGTGATGACAATATCTCAATTATGTATTGTTAAGATTTATAGTTTGTTAGCAACTTAAACACAACTTTAAATAACACTAGCTAACGTTATTTTAATTATTTATTATTAATTTTTTTTATTTTTTTTTGTTTACATAGCAAAGTTGAACAAAATTAACAAACTAAACTACTATTTACAGCTACAAGTGAAAATAAAAAATAATTATGAAAATCTAGGTATTTAGTTAGATAGGTTTCTGATAAATATATTTAGAGAAGTTGTTCAAATTGAGCCCCTCCCTGTTGAATACAAACTAAGCATCTTTTGCGTACCGAGTTGCAACTATTTATTAGTTCAACTGGGCTAATAGATGCAAAAGCTTGCCTAGTGGCCTCTTGCAATTCTTCTTTTGTGTGAAAGGTTCTTCCTTTAAATATCAAGTCCTTCAATCTTCCCCACAAAAAAAAATCTAAGGGAGTTAAGTCACAGGACCTAGCAGGCCAAGGTATGGGGCCCCACGTACCAATCCAATTTTCTCGAAATTCGAAGTTTAAAAGATCAGTTGTGATCCTTACATTGTGCGGGGGACAACCATCTTGTTGATAGTAGATATTTCTGGCATCAGCTAAAGGTATGTCTTCCAACAAAGGGACAATATATGTGCGCAAAATATTTACATAATCATCTGCAGTTAAATTTCCATCGTAAAAATAAGGTCCCACAAATCTTCCTCGGAATATCCCCACCCATATATTGAATCCACACCGACCTTGCCGGTCTTGTTGCACAACTACGTGTGGATTTTCAGTGGACCAGTGATATGAATTATATCTATTAAATATACCAGAAGTATCTACTCTGGATTCATCACTCCAAATAATATTTAATGGAAAATTCTCATTCTCCATGAATTTTTGCTCATACCACTGACAAAATCTCAATCTTCTAGCGGCGTCCCCTTCACGGAGTTGATGAACTCTTCTCGTTCTGTACGGTTTGAATTTATGTTTTTTGAGTATTTTTAAAACGGTGGTCTTTGGAACATTCGTTATATTAGCCAATGTTCGAGAGGAGGTGCCAGGATGATCTAATACCTCACCAATTATATTTAGCTGCTGAATTTCCTTTTCTTCCTTTAGTTCATAATGTCTTGTTCTTAACTTTTTAAAACTTCCGTAATTTACTAAATTACTTTTTAATGTTTGATAAATTCGGTTATCCGGTTGACGTCGCTCGGGAAATGTATTAAAATATAATTCACTAGCTGCTTCAGGAACTTCGTTAGATAATATGTAACATTTTAACATATCATACTTTTCATAATTCTCAAACATATTTTGTCAGCAACTTAACACAACTTTATAAAGATAATACCAAAACGCAATAATTACACCAGACTACAGTAATCTGACAGCAATATATTCAAAATATTGAACGCGCGTCATTATTCCAAGGCCTACTTCGATGTAAACCAAAAACACCTAATATTTTCGTTATTTTTGAAAATAAGTACCTACAACTCTATATCACTGAAAAGGGCTAAACGCGAGCATTTTTTATAATTTATAGCCAACTATGATTTCCATTTGAAAAAAAAAAGTTTTGCCTATTTATGATAAAACGGACAACTATAGAAAAAATCTGAGTACGCCACTGGATTGCACATAAAAAAGTGCCTTTAGAATGTCTTTGCAGAATGTTAATATTCCGCAAAATAAAAAAGTTATGGACAATTTTTAAAATGGCCGAAAATTGAAAAACGCCCTATATCTCAGTTGGCAGTGAAAATATCGGCAGGCGGTTTTTGCCATTAAACATTTCTCAGAAATCGAGCCCATGACACCTAAGTCAGTTTTGCTCTATCTAGTCAGGAAATAGGTTTTCTCTGTTAAAACAGACCAATTTCGACCACCCGGTACATTAATTTTATTCTACGTACTCTTGTTACTTAATGAGTTGTTTTTGGCAAAGAAATAAAAATACATGCTCTCAGTATTTATATGTTAAGGTTCAAACTTATGTAAGACGCAAAAAGAAAACATTCTCTACATCCAGAAAAATAGCGCTAAAAAAAAACAAATACGTTTTCCTAAAAATTAATTAATAATGGTTATTCAGGATCTCAGATCCAAACAACTTAGGTGCCATATCTGCTTAGAATTAAGAGACCTTGTTTATTATATATTAATTATTATTATTATTATTATCGAAATTGACATTCAATTTTTCAACAAATGTTGGATTCCAAGCCCATCCCGGATGCATGCATTAAGAGTGGGCTGGTTTCTATCAGTTCTATGTGCTGTCCTGTAAGAATTTTTTCACTATGTGGCAAGTACTGTCGATGAAGGTGTTAGTATGTAGTCCTATAATTTTCAGGTGCTGTTGTAGTGTTTTTGGAACTCGTCCATTTGATTATACGATGATCGGTATCACATGAACGTTATTCAGTCGCCACACCTGCTGTATCTCGATGACCAGCTCCGCATATTTGGCCTTTTCTCTTGATATTTATTCAACACGTTATTATTGTTGGCTACAGCGACATCTATCAAATAAGCTGTCTTTGTTTCCTTATTTAACAGTGCCACATCAGGACGATTATTTGTCACCCGTCTGTCGATGATAATTGCCCGGTCATAGTACAGTTTGAAGGCATTATTTTTAAGCATTGAACTTGCTTGGTATTTATAATAGGGCGCAAGGGTGTTCAGGAGCCCGTACTTATTGGCAAACTTCTGGTGTCTGATGTTACACACCTGGTCAGTATATTAGATGTTATATACTGTATAGTCTCTTATCTCTCGCTACATTTTCGACACTTATCGGATTCAACGGACCTGTTTTTGAAGATGAATTTAGTGTAATTTCGTGTGTTAATAACTTGGTCCTGTATTGCCATCACAAATCCTTCTGTCATTGGGAATAGTTGTCTATCCTTCAGCCACCTGTTGGATGCTTCTTTATCTATGTGTAGCCGATTCAAGTCATTGTGATGTTGGCCGTGCAGTGCCATTTGAGCCCACTGTTTCTGTTTGTCGGGGTCTGAAAGTGACTTTAAGATGATGTCACTTGCGAGATTGAGTTGAGATTACGAGTTGTCACTTAAGGTCACTATGCGGTGGAGGCTTGATGTTTGTGCCTTGTTGGTGAATTTATTATTATTACTATTATTGTGAAAAATCAATTTATACTATTTTTGTTTTTGATACGAGTACATACAATGGTGAATATTTTCTCAAAAAGAGCTTATGACAAAAGAAATACTTTTCTTCTATTCTTTATTAGTATGACGTCTACAGCACAGGCCGCAGTCATTAATACAAATATGGCATTTGACCTTAAAAATGAGTTTACTTTTAATTCTTACAAATCACTGTATTTTCTTAAAAAAGTTGAAATAAAATATATTTAAATATTAAACAGAATATAGGATAAATAAACAAAACGGTTAACTTTTTTTGAAAGAAAAAAATCAATAAATAAAAAATACTCATCGTCTTCCAAGTGGTAAATAAAATAAATAATGATTCGAATTACCCTACTTTTTTTAAAATGTTAAATTTGATTACTCTTGCACCGCAAACTACAGGGTGGGTCAAAAATCAAGGGTTAAAAGTTGAGTATTTTCCATACACCAATTGTTGCATAGACATATTTCGGGCCTCGCAAGTTCTTTGTAATTTTGGCTTAGATAGATTTCAAGTTGTTTGTAAACCTATGTTAGGTTTGTTTTTATCATCCCTATAAGGAGATTTTTTTGCAGTTCGCCTAGTTCGATTTAAGGTAAGCATCTATTATCTAAAAGAACATTTTCCAACTTTAAATATATAGAAAAACTGTAGTTGTTGGTTGGTTCTTTCTGTTTCTCGGGCTCAGATGGCTAATCCATCTATTTACCCAGAGAAAAATGTTTGGTTTTGTTTTCAGGTAATACTGTTTCTGCAAATTGTATTGGATCGATAAGGAATGATAAAGTCTAACGACTTTTGTCTGTATTATTAAAAGTAGTATCAATAACCTGAGAACAATCTACTTTAAAAAGAAATGGAAAAAATGGAAATTTTTGGCCTTCGATTTGTGATTCAACTTGTAGTTCGCCAGGTATGGTGCAATAGCAAAAAAGTTTTTTTGTAATAACAACATACTAGTACAGGTTTAAAAAAATCGGTAAATTTCCTTAACCCGAAACTTCCCTCGTTTTGAATCTTCCATTTATTAGAAGTAATGAGGTTTGACCCAATTTAGTTCAGAACATAGTCATTTAATAACACATATATATTATCTTTTCAAACATTTTTATTAACAATATTTTACCAGTTTCTACTTATATCACACTGGATTTTTAGGCATATTTTAAATAAATAAAATAATAATGTTACGTCATGTTGAATTCGTACCAGTTTATCCTCATATCACATTCATTTGAATAAGATTTTTTTTGCGTCGATTTAAAAAAAAATTGGCTGCCATTTTGTTCCTCCCTCTTGAATTCGTACTGCAATTTTACCAATTTATCTCCCTTTTACAAGGAAAGTAGCAAATTGCGAGGCCCGAAATATGTCTATTCAAACATTGACAAATAGGAAATATACAATTTTGACCCACCATTTGTTACTCACCCTGTAGTTTTCGAGGCATTGTGCAATAACAAAAACGTTTTCTTATAGGAACGATAACAACATACTAATACATATTTACAAACAAATTAAGAGGACAGAAATATATCTATGCAACAATCGGTAACTTAGAAATATACAACTTTCGGCCCTAGGTTTGTGACTCACCCTGTAGTTTGCAAGGAATTGTCCAATAGTAAAGAAGCTTTCTTATAAGCATGACAAAAAACATACTAAAATATCAAATGAAGTCTATTTCGGAAACCAGAAACCCGGAAGGATTTTTAGAAGGGTAGTGATAGTAGTGCCAATTTAGTGAAACAAGAACATGTTGTTTAATACCTTAATTAAAATTCGTATGTTGCTAAATTTTACACCATATTTTGATATTAAAATCAGTCGGATTCCACATTTTTATGTAAATTTATTAATTTTAATTTCAACGTTATTACAGGTTCAGGTAATGTCCCTTCGACCAATGAAAATAGAACCAGTGGAGCAATTTTGGCTGAAAGAAAATGTTAATAAACAAAATGAAAAAAATGTTTATAACTCTCTTAAGTTTTTATTATGTTTCTCTCAGTGTATGGGAATATTGCCATTAGACAATATCTTGAAAGGAAAAGATTACCTCCGCTTTAGATGGGTTAGTTTGAACGTGCTGTATTCCTTTTTTTATATGGCGTGCCTTATGGCTTCGACAGTATTTTGTTCAGTCAGTGAGTTTCAAGATGGATTTAATTTACTCACAATATGTAAGTAAATATATTTGTTTTTGTATTTAAATTCAATTTAAGCTTACAAGAAATGATTATCTTTTTTAAATAAATAGTTTCCATGTCCTGATCAGTATAACTGACCCCATTCATTTCGGCTATTTGCTTATGTCGCGTCTAGAGAAGCTGTCAATGTGATATGAAAAAATTCGTATACAAATTATTTTGAATTTAAAAATTAGGCTCTATATGTTTTACTTAATTTTCCTTCCACTTATTTAATATTACATTTTAGGGAATCAAATATTTTACGCTTGCTCTCTGACTAATATGATTTTGTACCTTCGGTTGGCAACAGTATGGCCTCCACTAATTAAAAAATGGTGTGATGTGGACGAAATAATGAACAAAAGATATGGTTATCCAAAAGGAATAGACACCAAGATTAGATTATTTTCAGCTTTGTATTTGTTTTTCGGCATTGGTAAGTAAATCAAGCAAGAGACTTTTCTCAATTACCAATTTTTCATTCCACTATTTCAGCGGATCATGTGCTCAGTGCATCCGATAGATATTATAATCTGAGGGTACATCTCAAAGAAAACTACACGGCTGCAGCATATTACAACAAAACTTTCAGTCAAATATTCAAATATCTGGATTTCAGCATACCTCTTGGTGTATATACTAGTGTAAGCATGTAAAGGGTTGGTTGCAAAACTGGGGACTTAAATTTACGTAGAATGACTTTCCGATGTTTTTCCTTTGAATTAGTAATATCTATCATACCGATCAATATGCAATCTGTTGCCATATAGAGACAATTAAGACTACCACGATGTTGAGAAAACACTATTCCGACATAGAAATTATTTCAACTAAACTGCAATTTATTTTAAGCACCCGGACTATTCTGCCCATTTAATTTCTATTGAATTTAAAACCCAACAACGCAATTTAAATTCGTTTAAAGTACATTTACGCCCGGACTAATACGTCAATTTACTGTTAGGGATGAACTGGCTTGCACATAATGCATTGTATAAGCGGTATTCTGCTTTTTTGGAGGTGGCTGAGCGTCCTTCAACCCTGGATACAACGAGGTGGGATGATTAGGTCTGGCTCTGCGCGAAAAGATGCTTCAGAGTTGCTTAAGTTGTCAGACAGAACACTCGCTCACTCCTGCCCGTCTCACAAGTTTCGTTTACGCGAAGTTTACCGTGTTATTCAGAAAGTAAAACATCATGGTCGCTTTTTGAGTCAAATGTGTGTTTGTGACTAGTGACCGTGAGGTGTAGTGGTGAATAATCCCACGGTCTTTTTACTAAATCAAACGCACGTTTAGATTTTTACCTTTATTCATTTTTACTTCAAATTCCGTATGTTCTATCTGCCTTGTAGTGCAGGAAAAAAATGACGGGCCTCGTAAACGATACGGATATAAATTATTCTGCTTTACATGCACGATATTATGGACATTGGAATTCGTTAGCTAAGTGAAGGCTAATCTGAGTTTGTTGACAGCATTGAATTTAGCAACTGCAGCAAAAGTGATTGAGAGGAGTATTTACGGTGTTTCACGCAGCGTAAGTGGATAAAAGGATGTATTACTGTAAGCAGTGTTTTGCTTTATTAAATGATTGATAACTGAACCAAACAGTGACATTTTTTGCTTCCTGCTTGAGTAAGTTGTAAATTTGCTTTTCAACTGTGTAATATTATGCATTTCGACGTGTAGATTAGATCTACATGTATGTATATAAAAAGTATTTTAAGTATTCTTCATATTATATATTAAAATTGCCGTAGAACTAATTAGTAGTTGATATGGTTGCCTTAAGCGAAGAAAGGAATAATTTATTAATGCCAGGTGAAAGATTTGTTGAGAGTGAGATCTTCCTCAAAAGAATAAAGTAGCGAACGAGCAGGATTGGAATTGGCTAATGAGGGTAGAAGGAATGGCTAAGATATAATGGGTGATAATTCGTCAGAACAGAATCCATAGTAGTATCGACACAAAAAGAGATCCACCCAATTTGTTAATGTTCCAGTATGGTAATCTTCCTTATAAGACTTGGATAATCAGTCAGCCGAATAGCTCTTCTTTAGACAATGTCAAAAATGTTAAGGATTAAAGAATAGGCTGATCCCCTTATACGTGAACACAAGTCAGGTCTGGATCTGATTTTTGATGTGTAAAGAGTAGTATTCAAGCAAAAGAAAAGTATTTCGATCTCGTGTTCATGCCAGCGAAGATTCAGCTGAAAAACGATACTAACTAGCCTAGCTTCAAGAATTTGGTTATCCTTTAAATTTGTAAGTAAATCAAAGTTATTGGGTCAGTTTCAGGATATCCTTAAAAATATATTATTAAAATTTAGAAGTTGTGGTATGTAATAGCTATGTATAGATATTTCTCTTGGTCCATATATTCGAAGGCGAAACGTAAGAAAGTTATATTTGGTTCCTATCCTACGTTCACTCTTAAATTCTTGTATCTTTTAATGTAAGCCCTTGTTTTACGAACATTTTTAAGAAAGTCATTTTTGGGTGCTAAGTTCTTTTTAAAATATGTATAAGATATTTGTAGGTAAATAAAATGTTTTAGTTAGAAACAGGCATTGAATAAAAAAAGCTCTTATCATTTTACAGGATATCTTATTGATTGTCAAATGTATATGTAATATTGTATTAAATTGTTTTATACAAAAACTTAACTGAATTCTCTCTTCTGTATTTTTAAATTTTGAAATAACAATTAAAAAAAATAAAGGGACACAAGAAGCAAATTGGGACAGAAAATAGCATCTGCAAATGATAACACATGCTGACAAACAGACACACACAAATTTAGAAAAATAATCTACTATGTTTAGAAAAATAAAATAATGCTAAAATGTAATAATGTATTCTTATATTACAGATAAGCTAATTTTATTTATATGTTTGGGTATACGAGTATAAGTAAGTACAATTTAATCTAAAAGAAGTGAAATGGTTCAATATTTCGGTCTAGATTGAACTTATCAGAGATTATGACGTTTCTTGAAAATTATTTTCTGTAATATTTTGCAGGTTATTACAACACATGCAAATCTGTCATGGGCATTTAACGATGTATTCATTATTATAATAAGTATTTTATTGGCATCAAGATTTAAACAGATTTCTGAAAAAATTTCGATAGAACACAAATCGGTAAGTTTATTTTTATAATGATGTGTAATAGTTAATAAAGTGTTATTTGTTTTTTTTTATTTTTCGTTATTTAATTGACAGTATTATTCTACAGAAGCTGATATATAATAATTAATTAAATAAATTAGTGGTAATACTAAATATTAACGTTCCTCAATTTAGCCCTCATAAATTATCTTAAAAGACAAAAGCTACTTTCTAACATAAAATATGGCTTTTGGTATTAAAGTCCCACCGCTGCCTTT
Organism: Kuschelorhynchus macadamiae; assembly: GCA_030620095.1. Lineage (NCBI taxonomy): Eukaryota > Metazoa > Arthropoda > Insecta > Coleoptera > Curculionidae > Kuschelorhynchus > Kuschelorhynchus macadamiae. The sequence goes on from JAUTXW010003002.1 coordinate 76,432, forward strand.
AATTACAAAGGCAACATCTTCATCAAATTTTTTGACAAAACCTATATATTTGCGTAAATTTAATATTCTCAACAAATTCAAGTCTAATAAGGATTATTTCTTAACAAACCTCACCCCAAAACTCTTCATCCAAAATTCTCCAATCGAAATATTTATACCAGCAATCTTACATCAATATATTTAATTAGAAATGTAATTTCTCGCAGTACAAACGTAACTATGGGGCGTTCATATGGATATAGTAGTTACCACAAGTAACTAAATTAAATATAGCGAGGGACACGAAAGAAAACCTTAAAAGGTCCTTAAAATAAAGGTTCATAATCTTAAGCAAGCGGAAAAGTAAAATTTGTGTACGCAAATAAATTTTATGTTATTTTAGTTGTTTTAATAGTTTGCCGCTTCACCTATAAAGTGCGCCAGCTAAGCGGCACGGAAAATTAATCGAGGATTTAGTAAATTTCGCACTGGCTTACTTGTAATTGGGATGTGCCTAGAGTCTCCATGCACTTGCCGCTAGAAGGTTCTAGCTATTTCCAGTGGCGCCTATACATTTCGAGCATTTGTTTTCATTTCTATATAAATGCGGTGCGTTGAATTTGAATTATTATTTCGAAGTAACGATGGCGAAAAGAGGAAAAACAATTCGAAGCGGTGCACGTGAAGTTATTGCGAGCGTTATAGAGGCCTGTATTAGAGAAGCTGAAAATAATAGTTTGACTATTCCAATTCAAAATCGAACAGAACGCGCTGCATTTTACCCTGGTGTTTCGGAAAGTAGTGTAAGAAAAATTCAAAGAGAACATAATGATCGCTCATGTTCTACTTCACCTCTAAAATCTCCTGGTAAAAAAAGACCCCGATTATCAGACAAAAATAAAATTGACGATGGTGATTTTTAAGTAATTCGACGAACAATAGAGAATTTTTATATAAACTAGAAGAAGGTTCAGACCTGCAAACCCCTACTTCGTATTGTAAAGAACAAAATAGATTTTCCGTACGGGTATAAAACCTTAAATCTGCTTTTACGATCAAATGGTTTTGTTTGTCGCAAGTGCCAAAATAAACGAAAATTGCTCACTGAGAGACCAAATATTTTTCACTGGCGGGTGAAATATCTATCAACTGTAAGGCAACATAGGCAAGAAAGACGCAATATTGTGTATCTAGACGAAACCTGGGTAGATAATGATATGACAGTGAACAAATCCTGGCAAAGTGAAACTGTTACAGGTGTTGTTCAGGGAATCCGCTCTAGTAGTCGCTCTATTATAGTTCACGCTGGTTTAGAAGTCGGATTTGTTCCAGGTGCTGCTTTAGTTTTTCGCTCGGTACTAACAACTGGAGACTATCATGGACAGATGAATAGGGATAATTTTGAAAAGTGGTTGCTCGAGAAGCTTCTACCTAACATTCCTCCCAAATCAGTCGTGGTAATGGATAATGCGTCTTATCATTCTCACGTAGAAGATAAAGTGCCAACTAAATACTCTACAAAAGCTTATATGATATCGTGGCTTAAATCGAACAATCTTTTATGTGATCCAACATGGAGAAAATATCAATTATATGAAGTAATATCAGCCAACAAGCCTAGAGAAAAAAAGCATAAAATTGACGGTCTTTTACGTAACCTCGGTCATACACCTTTAAGGCTGCCTTCATACATGTGCGACCTCAACCCTATTGAACTTGTATGGGCAGGAGTAAAAAAATACATTCGAGAGCGCAACACCGGTGAACTTTCGATTAAAGATTTAAATAAAATAACATTAGAAGCGATTGACTCAATATCGGCTGAAAATTGGAAATCGTATGTGAAACATGTTCGTTCTATTGAAGATAAATATTGGGAAGTAGATGGCAAAATTGAAACGGTTATTGATGATTTAGTTATCACACTGGGATCTTCAAGTAGTGATGACGAAACCTTATCATTTTCAGAGGAAGACAACGATTTAAAAGGAATCAAACCATTAGAATCACAGCCGTCAATCTCAAAAATGGCTTAGTTTTTTTTTCATATATTTTGCAAAAGTAGCTGTCAATAAACTGCTTCAACATAATTAATTTTCTGTTTAATACCGGGTGTCAAAAAATATGTAATATTGGAATTAATATTTGAAAAACTACAGAACTCATATTTTTCCAAAATTAACACATCAACTTTAACATCACACTTTAATATGAACCTAAAAGTCTTAACTTTGGAGATACAGGGTTTTAAAAAAACATTTTTTTTAATCCTAATTCTGATGCTTTTATAGATAAATAACTGAGTGAAATTTGATACACGTCTTTTATGCATAAAAGGGCATTTTTTATTAACAATCAATTTTTGAAATTTCTAGCAGTGCCGTGCATATGTAATTAACCTGGGTAAATTCGTATGCTCCTTAATGCATAGAAGATGTGTGTCAAATTTCATGCAGTTATCTACAATAGCATCAGAATTGGGATGAAAAAAATGTTTTCTTTTAAAACTTTACCATCCTGTATCTGAAAAGTTAAGACTTTTAGGACATAAAAACACCCCCTTTAACATAAGCACGTAATTAGGAAACGCCCTATATAGTACTTCACAATGACGGCTCCTGTATAAAGTAATATGACAAACGGAGACAGACGGCCACTTTTGGCATACCCGAGTAGCACAAAGTCGAACTGCATAAATTAAAATTTTGATAAATCTCATTCACTGGATCTGATGCTGGCTGCCCTTGTAAAATCTGGACTTGTAAATCGTGTACTGGGTGGTCCAATAATAGTGGACGTAGGCAGTAGCCCGAGAACCGTTAATGACAGAACTCAAGAAAAAATATATTTATAGGTAAATCGATCAAGAAAAATCAAAATTAAATCATTTCAAAATTCGAAAGTTCGCCGTTTTTACAACACAAAAGAGATATAGAAGTGCGGTACACGAAAGAAAACAGACAAATATAGATAAAGTTCATTAAGCATAGTTACATTTTTTAATTATCTGAAGTGGGTATAGTCAAAAAGGAGTGCCATATTATTTAAAGAACGACGGGATACCACTGGTTTAAAGAGATTTCTTGGCCGACCTTCCTAAACTGATTGACTTCGCCCGGTTTTCTTTCATGTCCAGCGCTTTATTACTTTAGTAACTTACATAGTACAGGGTGGCCAGCCATATTTTGACCCATTTTGGACATAGCTCAGAAACAAAAAAAATTATCGAGGTGGGATTTTTGCAGAATATTTTCCATTTGCCGAAAGCTTGAAGCATATGTCATTTTATTTTTACAACCGGACGTACCGAAAATAAATTGGCTGACTTTCAGGTATAGGGCAACTTTGTTATTTTAAATTGAACAACCTGTATATTTTTTCAAAATCAGAAAGCTTAGTCATTCCCCTTTTCACAAATGTAATACAAACTATAATTACGTTGCAGAATGGTTGATTTATTAAGCTCCGAAAAAGATACTGCATGTTTATATAAATTTCAAGGTTAATGTTTTTTTTTTCATTTTTGGAAAAGTCGCCTATGGAAACAAATTCATATTGATCCAACGTCGATCGCCTTTGACATATTCTTTTGAAGTAGAAGTGAAAAATGTTTCCTTTCAGTGAAAAGGCAAAGTCGTTGATAATGTTTGCAGAAACTCAACCAATAAAGGTAGCTCAAAGAAGATTTAGAAACATGTTTAATAAATTTTGCAAGAGATTAGAGAAACTGATTTTCCGAAAAGGGTAGAAGTATGCCAGACTTTACAAAATTTAATAAGAACCAACAGGAATTTTCTCGAGACGCTAATAACGTCGGATCAGGCTACTTTTCATATAAATGGAAAAGTCAATAAACAAAATTGTAGAATATGAGCAGAAGAGAATTCCAGAGAATTTCATGAACACGTCAGAAATTCGCCGAAAGTTACAATTTGCTGTTTTATGTACAACGAAAAAATATATGGGTCATTCTTTTTTGAAAATCCACACCGCAATACGCGTTAATTACCAGAAATTCACTAAATAACGTCTTTGAAAACAGATGAATTGTAAGAAGAGGCCCTATTCCATGGGCTCCTCGTTCAGCAGACCTGACTGTTCCTGATTTTTTTTATAGGGATACGTAAAAGAACGATGCTATAATCCGCTACCACAAACTTTAGAGCAGTTAAAAACAAATATTCGCAACGTAATATAAGATATACCCGAAGAATATTTAGTTCATAGTTTTTAACAAGCTTATTGCTCTAAACAAATAGATGTATTGAAGTCGAAGGAAGAGACTTCCAACATTTTGCAGCAGTAATAATAACGAATTTTCACTTTAATATTAATGTTTAATGGTTCATGATTGTAAACACCTTCTAATTTACATTAATTCTAGAACGGGCGCCTGCAGCCTGCAGCAGTAGTTTTATGCCGCTCCCATCTCTATTTGGCTTATGGATATTCCATTGCTTTGCCATAGCAACTGCCGTAAACAAATCTAAGCGTGAAAGCCGGCGTTCGGGGGGAGTCTGATGCGGAATTTGTTACTGCTGATTGTGATTCCTCAACGGGTCGCTTTTATGAAAAGGTGTTCAGCGCGTCATTATTATTTTTTGAGTATATAACGCACTAGTTTTAATAGAAGATAATGGTATAATTAAGTAAATAATGTAAATTTATATAAAACATACTACATTTTTATAATAAAAATGTAGATCATAAAATGCTTTATATTTTAAAAATATTTTTATTTTTAAGTAAATTGACTGAAAATGTAGGTAAAGCGGAGCTTCACCCACATCCCATGACGTGCCACCACTGTTCTACTTCAAAAGAATATGACAAAAGCGATCGACGTTGAAACAATATGAATTGGTTTCCATAGACGACTTCAAAAAAAAAAGAAAAAAACATTAAATTTTGGAGCTTAATAAATCCACCACTCTGCAACGTAACTATAGCTTGTATTACATTTTTAAAAAGGGGAAGGACTAAGCTTTTTAATTTTGAAGAGATATACAGGGTGTTCCATTTAAAATAAAAAAGTTGGCCTTTTCCTGAAGGTCAGCCATTTTGTTTTCGGCTTCCGGTTGTAAAAATAAAATGACACATGTTTCAAACAAAGCTTTCGGCAAATTAAAAATATTCAGCGAAAATCGCACCTCGATAGTTTTTTTGTTTCAGAGCTATTTAAGTCCAAAATGAGTCAAGATATGGCTGGCCACCCTGTATAATTTACTCTAATTGAGTTCTTGAGCAAGAAGACTCTCTAGCTGTCGGGTTAGTCAAGTAGTTTAGGACGTTATATGAATGACGGCATCAAATTTGATCTGGACAAATAATTTGTTATTTTTAATTGGCGGTTTTGATCAACCTTTTACAAGGTGGCTTATGGACTATGGCTGGACATATCTATAAAAGTAAACAAACTCTAGACTTTGAGACGACTGCGAATAGTAACGAGGTCGCTCAGTCACCATATATACTACGCGACTCAACTGAATAGAAGGTAACGGGAAGCTGCTACAACACGTTCTTTGGTATGATGGTCTAGTCTAGTCTAGCACATGAAATCAACCAGATGCATGCTGTAAAAAGATAGGTTTCAATTCATGGATTCTCCAACCCCCTAGTAGGTGTACAGCACTCTATTAAAAACCGCACATAAAAATATAATTTCGCTTCTTTTTTATATCATTAGTAATTTTCTCTCCTAACAGTTAAATTCAGATTGGACGTGAACATTCAGAAATCATTGCTCGAGTTTTTATATTATGATATTAAAAGAATTAACTCTATACAATATACTTAATTTTTATGTTTGGTATTTAATAAATTAATTATTATTAAATATGTACTTACGTATTTCTAATCCACCATTTTAATTTTAGCCAAAACCTGTATGCTTCTGGCAAGAAATTCGGTCAGATTACTATAGATTATCAGATTTGTGTAATGATTTAAATGAAAGCATTTCCATGATTATAATGTTATCGTTTTTCGAAAATGTATTTTTCATTTTGGTTCAAATCTATTATAGCTTAGGGTAAGTACCGTTGCAATATTGAAAATAATGTAATCATTTAGTATGACATTTTTTTTTGCAACCAAATAAAAGTAAATGTATTTTGAGGACCAATATTTTTCTCTATAAATACAGTTTTAAGTAAACTATTGCCAATAATAATACATGTAAATTAAGGAGCAGTAGCTTTGATATTGAAAAACATATAGGCATTTTTTCCCACTTTAATCCAAATTATGACCGACAGAATTTTTATTTTTACAAAAAAAAAGAGATTGATATCAGTGAGCCTCAATAAAAATATTTATTCAGCATCTTCCATACATTTAAAATCGATTTACATTCAAATCAAAGCTGATTCTTCTTTTACATTCTTGTTGAAAAATTCGCTACTCCAAAAAGCACAAATTTCAACCATACTATTACCCGGCTCTATAATCAATTTTATTTCCGAAGGGGAAGTAATAACCAAATATTTTCCACCTCAACACCCAAGGGGAGGATTGTGAATCATAAAAGAATCAATTAACAACCTGGTTTAAAGCGTATTTATTCGTCCTTCAACGACATCAAGTTTGAATTTTATTACTTATTACTTACTGAGAGATCGCATTTTAAATTTTATACATAACATACGAGTAGTAAACTTAGTGTAGGTATTAACTTATTAATTCTTGAAATTAACTCACTAACTTCCATGAAATAATTAAGCTAATATTGTTAGTTGTAGTACCTATTTAAAATTCAATATTGTAACACGTCAAATGAATCGGGCTGAGTAACATAACTTTTATCTTTGAGATATTATCTTCACAGAAAGTAATCCAGTGAGGACAAATCCGTTGATCGCACGGGTCACTGAATAGGCCTTCTACCAACCTAACGACCAGGAAATGTTACGTCGATAAACCACCACACTCAGAAGTCACAGTGCGGAGGAGCTCAATTTTTCTGAAATGTAACCTGATTTTCCTAATAATGTTCATTATTTTTAATTATTATTTTAATTTTTGAATCTATTTTGCCTAACCAGTATATGCAGTTGTAACGATTCACCTTTCCATTAAAGAAAAACGTAAATTCATCAAAAAAGCATACATTCAAAATAAAATTTGAATTATCGTTTTATTAACGACTTCTCCGAAACAAGTGTATGTAGTCATACAGCGTGTAAAAAAAGTCAGGAAATGGCGAAATATCTCAAGTATCTGAATTTAATGAAAATATGTACGTACACTTAGGTATATTTTATACATTTTATGGTGATACAGTACTGTATCTAGAAAACGGTAAACGTCAAAAAGTTAAATACAAAAGTTGTTTGGATTCAATTAAATTTTTTATTTTATTTCACTTTTGCTTATACAGGATGTTTCGTTTTGACGTGACATATGTCAACTTTCTTAATTTAAATAGGATACCCTATATATTATTATATATTTCGATTCTACTGTTAATTTGCGAAAGTTTTTATAATAACATCTATATTTGAATTCTTTATCGTTTTTGAGTAAATCGAGTTTTTAGAATTCTTTTAAAAAAAACATATTTTAAAAAAAAAATTTACCTATAAAATTTTAATGGAACTGACTAATATCCTAAACATACATTAATAAGGGTTCAATTCAACCAGTTTCCATGCTGGTCTTACCAATTAGTATACAGGGTGTTAAAAATGGAGAGCAAAACAAACAACTTTAAATGTAAACATCTCCTGTTTTTCAAATGGAACACCCTGTATATTTTTATTTCATCTGATTCAGCGTTCAATTACCTATCATTACTCATATATATGTCCTATACTTAAAATGAACAGTTTCGATTTTATTAGCCGTTTTCTGATTTGACTATTTTTTTTAATATAAGAAAACAGATGAAGTGGGCTAAAATAAAAATGTCGTAAACTAAGCCTTATTCTCATTTCATTAACACAGATAGCGACTATAAATAAAGTTAGAAAATACAAATAAAAGTGAAATATTATGTAATTTAAGTTCTTTTTATTTAATGTTTACGACAATAAGGGAGAGACAAAAAACATATCTTGTGCCACACGGTATAACTGATAACTAACTGAGTATTAAACATGATTAGAACAGATTATAAAAAATTTTCAATATGGCCACCGTCCATTGCGATACATAAAGTGTAAATAGCCTCCATTTTTCTAATAGCGTTCCTTACCGAATTAGATGCATTAAAATTCTTGAAACAAAAAGAAGTCTAAAGGGCTTAAATCAGGGCTTCGTGGTGGCCAGGATATTAAACCAAGTCTTCCTATCAACAATGGAAAATGTTGATTAAGGAAATTTACTACCGGTGCAACCATGTGGTAAGGGGCGCTATCCTGCTGAAAACTATTTTCTCGAATATTTGCTGGCAAGTCGTTGATAAGGGGCATGATTTCATTCCTAAGCAACTCCAAGTATCTTTCGCCATTTAACGACCTGTCAAAAAATATTGGTCCGATAATACGGTCGCAAATAATTCCGCACCACACATTTACGGTTTGACGGCCTTGTTTTTTAATTGCTTTTATTAGATGTTTATTAGTTTGAGACCAGTAATGAGTGTTTTTCCGATTAAAAATACCCGCCGTATTAAATGAGGCCCCATCAGTCCAAAGCACTTTTGAAACAAACACATTTTCTAACTGCGGTCCATAATATCACAACAAAAAGTCAATCTTTCATTAAAGTCTAATTGTGATAATAATTGAGTTGGAAGAAATTTATAAGGATGATAACCATTCACCTGCAGTATTTTTTGAATACTTCCTCTACTGACACCTGCAATGACTCTGTCAGCATCTCTTTGGGATCTTTCATCATCTTCCTCGAAATAAAGTAAAATCTCCAGTTGTTTTTCCTCAGTGAGGACAAAATTAGGACGATTTTTCTTAGAGTTTTTAAGGTCACCATTTTTTAAATCACGCACAATAGTCCTGGAGGGAACTCGAAGCCTATCTTGATTTTTTGATTGGCAAAATTGCGGGATAAATCAGAAAACGACTAATAAAATCGAAACTGTTCATTTTAGGTATAGGACATATATATATGTTACTGTTAATCTCGATTCCGTTTAGGATTAACATGTCATTTTCAAGGAAATAAATTTTCATCTTGAGAAAGCTCAATATGGTGAGCGAAACGTCGATGTAAAATTATAGAACTGGTTTTATATTAACCTATACCCAAGAAAATACCGACAAAAATATTTCATAAGGTTAAAGAAAAAAACGAATTATATATATATATATATATATATATATATATATATATATATATATATATATATATATATATATATATATATATATATATATATAAATGAGTAATGATAGGTAATTGAACGCTGAATAAGATGAAATAAAAATATACAGGGTGTTCCGTTTGAAAAACAGGAGATTTTTACATTTAAAGTTCTGTTTGGTTTGCTCTCCATTTTTAACTACCTGTATATTAATTGGTAAGACCAGCATGGAAACTCGTTGAACCCTTAGTAATGTATGTTTACGATATTAGTCAGTTCAATTAAAGTTTTATAGATAAAATTAAAAAAAAAAAAAAAATTTAAAAACTCAATTTACTCAAAAACGATAAAGAATTCAAATATAGATGTTATTATAAAAACTTTCGCAAATTAACAGTAGAATCGAAACATGTAATAATATATAGGATGTCCCATTTAAATTAAGAAAGTTGACATGTGTCACGTCAAAACGAAACACCGTGTATAAACAAAAGTGAAATAAAATAAAAATTTAATTGAATCCAAACAACTTTTGTATTTAACTTTTTGTCGTAACTATTACCGTTTTCTAGATAAGGTACTGTATCACCATAAAATGGCCACCCTATACAAAATTATGCCGGATCCTATGGCAAGTTCCGAATTTCTGCCAAGTTTACCATTGTTCTATTGGTGAGTTCTTGCACCAAAGTTATTTTGTACGGATGAAACTTTTCGGTTTTTAGAAATTGGTCTAGGGGCCAGTGGCGGCTCGTGAGTATATTGAAGGGTGAGGCTACATGAGGTTAATTTTGTTTAAATGTGAATAAATTTCCACGTCACCCATGAGGTATTATTCTGCGACGCGTTGACCTTTTTTTTTAATTGAGGTCATCGCCAATAGCCCTACTAAACCATTAAAAACTAAAAAAATAAACTCTAAAAAAAGTAAATAAAAAGTAAACAAAACAAGTAAAATATGTACACCTATCACTAAAATATAGCGGTGATTGCGATAATAAAAACATAATTTAGTTTATTAAAACTTAAAATAAATAGTTGTATGAAATAAGATAAAAAAACTACTTTTTGTACATTAAATCTATACTCTGTCTGTCTAATCTGTCTTTTAAGGTTGCAAATTTATCTATTATTTGGTAGTAAAAGTTTTGGTCTTCACTAAGTTCTGACAGTAATTCCTGCTCTATTGACATCATTGCTAAACCCGAAAGCCGTTCTTGTGTCATTGTGTTTCTTAAGTAGGTTTTGATCCGTTTAAGACATGAAAAATTTCGTTCGGCCGATACACTTGTTGCGGGAATAGTTAAAACTAAATTAAAAAGCTTATATGCTTCCGCAAAAATTACTTTAAAATCTTTAAATAACAAAGCTAGACTTTTTTCGACATCTAAATTTGAAAATTGTTCATCCCTATACAATACAGAAAGCTCATTCTTTAATCTATCTCTGTCAAAAATGTTTGGATAATTTCTTAATAAATTATTTAATAAGTCGTCTGGAAAGCATTTAACATATTCCGAATATTTTGTGCAATCGACTAAAGCAAAGAAATTTAAATTATTTAAATTTTCAAACCGCGTCCCTAATTGAAGAATTATACAATCTATTATTTCGAAATATAATATTTTATATTTAGTAAAAATATCAAAGTCGCTAGAACATTGCCCTCGACGTGTGTTAGTTAGCAGAATAGTGGCTTTTTTAGCAATATTGAAAAGTTCTTTGAAATGGTCCTCGTTTCTAAATTCAATAATTCGTTGCTTGGCAAGGTTTATTTGCGAAATGCAGTAATTTATATCTAAATGCTTTAACTGTAATATTTGAAACAGTACATCAGTGCAACTAAAAATTTGTTTATAAATATGCGTTAAAAGGCAAAATTCGAAATCATTAAAATGTTCCAGAATTTAAGTCATCCGCAATTACGCCAAAAAAACAACAATCGGTGTCATTGATTTCTTTTTTTATATATTCTTGAATATAGTCATGTATGCAACCAATTAGTTCATTTTGTATAGTCTTAGATTGTCCCGTAAAAATATTACTAAATTTAGCACAATGTTCAGTAAGTTCGGCATTTCTTTTTATTAAGCATGCAAATATTTCCTTAAAATTGCCACGGTTAAAAGAATCTGTTGTTTCATTATGACCTCGAAATGCCAAGTCCTGTTTACCCAAAGTAATAGTAACATCAATTAAATAATTTAATAATAAACGGTTTTTTCGAACATTTTCATTATAAACAATTTTATTAAGACTTGCATTTTCTTGTAGTGCATCCGCAATAGTCGCCCTATTTTGCTCCAGTCTTGTAAGTGCTACCGAATTTTTAATATGCTCTCTTGAACTTTCATGCGATTTTACTGCTCGTGAAAAAATTTTTAAATCCGAATATCCGCCCCCTGAACTCCAATTATTTTTGACGCAACCTAATAAAATACAAGGCCAACAATATAAGCTTTCTTTATAAATACTTCCGCATAGCCACTTATAAGTTTCGTACCAAGATATTTGAAAAGTTCTTGAATATTTTTTACCTTGCCTCTTATCGTTAAATATTGCTAAAATTTTCGGCGTCGGACGGCTACCTAATATCTGTTTCTTTTCAGTTTCGCTTCTTCTTAAAAAAGGCGTTTCAATTAATGAAGCAATAATGTCGTGAATAGGATTCATTTCAAAAGCAAAAAGGAAATACAAAAAATGGAACGGTCCAACTTACCAAATCGAAACAAAACAAAAACTTACTCACGCGTATTTATTCACCTTAAAAGACAGAACGCCCTCAATCAGCGATTATCGCAATCTATTTCCTATTTCTTTCTCAGCCGAACGCACCACGTAAAAAGAAGCCGTTGGAATATTTCGCTAGTCATGTGATTTAAATAACCAATAAAAGCATATCCAAGCTACAGATTTATCGCCTCAAGAATGCAATAGAAAACGCGTGCATCGGCAATCGCCATCCCGCTCTGTCGTAATCAGGTGACTCGCCGGCATCGGCACCGGCCGTTGATAAATAGGTCAGAAGTCGAAACTGTCCAAGCTAAAATTATTTCGCCTCATTCGAGAGCACTTTCTTTAGGAATGGGTTTGCACGGATTGCACGGTCGGTTTTTTGATGTGGTCAGAATTTATTTTCTAAAATATTTATTATGGGATTATATTTTGTTTTTTTTTTAATGTTATTATGTTGTAAAACTGTTAAAAAGTATATTTCTAATTGGTAATAGATAAAAAGTTATATAAAAAAATTCTCTTTTCCTTTATTTTGGGGGTGAGGCGCGGCCTCAGAGGCCTACCCTGACGAGCCGCCACTGCTAGGGGCATGTGAGACGTCATTTTCTCTTCCTAATGTTCTGATAGAGAAGTGCGGATTTTCTTCCAAACTGTTGAAATATTTTGCAGGTTTCGCATTCTATCGTCATAACCCAGTATAATAAAAATTTCAATTCTGTGAGTGTCAGTTAAAGGATCCATTTATATAAATCAACAAAACCGACATTGTCAAACTTTTCAGGTAACCTTTAGTGTGCAGGTATTTTAATAAAAGATAATACATTAAATGATGGATATTAGATTCTTATTTTCGCAAAAACTATAAAAAAAAATTCCTTTTATAACATAATAACGCCATTGAATCCAGCATATTTTCATACCTAAGTGTACATATTTTCATTAAATTCAGGTAAGCGGTACCTGAGATATTTGGCCGTTTTCTTACTTTTATTGCACGATGTATAATTTCGAGTGCAAAGTCGATTTTATAAAGATGAAATCAAAGACCTATTACACTTCGAATAGTTAATTCAACAAAAGAAAATAAAAGAACTCCTAAATGGATCCTATTTGTCTCGTTAAAACAAGTTGACCTAAATCACGCTACTAGCAACTGACCAATTATTCTGCAAATTTGGTCATTAATGCTAATACATACTTTCTGCTCTCATGTTTGTCAGGGTGTTGTTGGTGTTTGTGTTCAGAAAATAATTCGATACTTAAAATTCGTTCAGTAGTTAAGTAGATCACATATTTATATTAATTAAAAAGTTCCAACCCTTTTTATAACAAAAGTATATATTTTTGTAAAATTTGCAGTTTGGGCACTTCTTTGTGCTCAGCAAAAAGCTCGGAAAAATGGACTAATCATAAAAAAATGTCAGCTATAATTTAAATGTAAGTGGATTTTTGAAGTATGAAAGGTGCTAAACAAAATTGCTTGTTCGTTTTTTTGCCAATTTTGCTAATGAATATGTCCTGCAATGCCGCAGGCGCAGTGATCCATTTCAGAAGATTGCGATTTCGCTCTTTTTAGAGCTCACCAGGCCGCCGTAGACTTGCGAGCCCCGTGTAGGGCAAAGGCACAAATGGAATTACCGAAACAACTTCGCTGGCTAATACCTCGACCGGCATTGAATTACACTGTTGATTCCTGACTGTATTTATAGTCTTGTTACTCAGTTACCTCACTATGAATCTCGATTTCTTGCTTCGTGACAATGTAATTTTAGAAAATCGAAAATGTTGTTAAAAGTTACACAATTGCCTCTCATTTCATATCGCACATTAAGTTGTTAAAATAGCACTACTTGGATAATGTATTTGTGTATGTATTGATGTTGTCCTATCTGTCAAAAAAAAATATCATATATTCGGATTTGTAACGGATAACAGCAATTTTCATTATAGTCATTTTGTTTGTCTACCTAAAAAGCAATTTTTCATACCTATTTGTCTGTGTGTATCTAGATACAATATACAAGTTACTTTTTTAAAATTATCTTAGATACATTCAAAAAAATCAAAAGATACATTTAATCAAAGAGTAACTAAGTTCCTAATAACTAAAAGTTTATTTTTAAAAGTAACTAGTTACTCTACCAGATACTTTGTTTTCTGAATTGAACATCGGTAGTATAACTATTTTAAACATGTTATTAGATACTTATACCTATAGTAGGTGAAATAAATATTCGACAAAATATACGTCTGAAGTTACTTCTTTATTATACTAAAATTCATGTAACCAAAATAAACATTAAAACTCGTAAAAATAGTGCAAAGCATATGAGAAAAACTATTTTAAAATAAATATTATACTCTACTCCAGACAGTGAGTGAAAAAATCGTGAAAAATGAAAAAATTAAGCACTATTTTTTTGTTTAATGGCTAAATTTAAGGACTCACGAAAAACATTAAAAGTTCTGCCACCCCTGATCAAATCAAAGATGCAAATAAGATACAAGAACTTGGTTTTTGTGCAATAACTCATTTTTTCTTTGTCGTACCATAAATAATACACAATTAAAGCTTATAAAAGTATCTACAAAAAAAAGGTTTTGTACATTTTTTCGTAACACTAGCACTATCGGCGTAGCAGCCGCTTTAAGCTGACCGACGCTCGTCGAAAAAATTAACCTATAGATAGCACACCTAGCAATACGCCAGTAAAAAAAATAAAAAAATTAGTTCCGCATTTAAAAAACACATATTTACTGTCTTTTCGAACATTTTTATTAGGCGCCAATTTGCTCCACCATATTGGATTCGTACCAGTATTTTACCAAGTTCTACCTATGCGCCACCCTTGATTTTTTTATTTTTTGTAATAAACAAACAAACAAAAGTATGCTTTATTGCCGCAGAAAAATTTTACAATTTTATGGACAAAGCAAAATATACCTAAAATAAGACATATCAAAACATTAATCGAAAAGAATTTCGATAGGTCAATGCTTTTTAAAAATGTAAATCTTCAATTTACCAAATCGTAAAACACACGTTAGAATATAACATAACATTGCCGCAAAACAGTTAATGAATCCTAATAACCTTATAAAAGTAAACAAACACACATGTACGAGGTGAATAATTTCGATGACATTGAAATCAAAATTGCAACTATGCGACCTTAAACTCTATGTTATTATAGTTATACAAATAATTGTGATGTTAAACAGAAGGTATAATGAACTAGTGTAGAATGTAGTATACAAAAAAAGAATTAAATTTTGTTTTTAATCCAATACCTAACAAAAATAATTAAGTTTTAAGTGAATGTTCGACAGTTCTTTTCTCTATATGATGATTTTCAAAATTCTATGCTACGAGTTAGGACATGACTCACAAAAGATTTAAGTAAACAAGCGAATTTAGTGACAATTTAAAGAGACTTACTCGCTGTAAAAATCATTAACGCTGTAAAATGGTCTCTCAATGAGGTATGCTTTGGTGTTTTTTCGAAATTGTGCAAGCATAGGGATAGATTTTAAATGTACTGGCAGATTGTTGTAAAGTTTTATGGCGTTGTAAATAATTGATTTTTTTATTAATTCTGAGGAAGGAATGGGAAGATATATATCATGCCTAGAGTTTTTGGTAGGGTATACATGTTGTGGCCTTTCTGGGAAGGTGTTTATATGTTTTCTCAGCAAACATACCGTTTCCAAAATAAATAATGCAGGAAGTGTTAATATTTCATGTTTTTTGAAATAGTATTGGCAGTGAGCTCTATTATTTAAACCAAACAAAAAACGAATGGCTCTCTTTTGAAGCATAAAAATACTACGAAATTGCTCGGTGGTACAGCAGCCCCAAAAGGGAAGGCCATAGCGGAGGTGGGATTCAAATAAAGAGAAATAAGTAAGTCTGGCAGAAGGAACGTCTAGTTCTTTTGAAACTGATCGAATGGCGAAGCAAGCGGTAGAAAGTTTTTTAGTTAAGGTGTCAATATGATTAGACCATTTTAGGTTGTTATTTATATTTAAACCCAGGAATTTAACCGACTCTACGTATTCAATATTGCTGTTATGTACCTGAAGTGGTTGTAAAGTTCCCTTATAAGATAACGCCACCGTTTTATCGACATTAAAACAAAGCATATTGGACTCGGACCAAGCCTTAATTATAACCAAGTCTTTGGAGATACTAGAATGTAAAGACGTTGTATCAAAATCACTCCAAGTTATGCTTTTGTCGTCAGCAAAAAGGGAAAATCTTTCATTAATTTTAAGGTTCGTGATATCATTAATGTATAACAAAAAAAGAATAGGTCCCAAGACTGAACCTTGAGGGACTCCACTTGTAATCAACTTACAATCAGAATCGGAACCATTAGCCCTTACAAGTTGTTGCCTTTTCCCAAGATAAGATTTGAACCAATTTAAAGAAGTACCACGAATTCTATAAAAAATTAGTTTGTTTGTCAGAATTTCATGACTAACACAATCAAAGGCTTTCGCATAGTCACAAAAAACTGAGGCAGTTGGGTGGTTGTTATTGAGAGATAAGTAGACGCCTCTAAGCAACGTGAACATGGCGTCGCTGGTGCACTTGTTGGGTAGAAATCCGAACTGCTTATCTGATGTTTCAGGAGAAATGGCATAAGACGATTCTTCAGTAGCCTTTCGATGATTTTTGATAGCACTGGTAGTAGTGCAATTGGGCGATAATTGCAAGAGTTAGTTTTTTCGTCGCCTTTATGAAGTGGAATAATTATAGCTGTTTTAAGGCAATCAGGGAATACACCTTTTATAAAGGACTCATTTATTAATGTTGTAAGGGCCTCTATGACTGGGAGTGGCAAGTTCAGGAATATTCTAATTGATAGGCCATCAGTGCTACACGAAGATTTACTTTTGATATTATTTATTACCTTCAATAGTTCAGTGTTGCTAACGGGACTTAAGAAAAAGCTATCAGCTAAATTTTTTGAAGGAGGGAGAAACGAAAGAGGGTCCAAACTTGGCGAGATACTAGAGGTAACATTTTTGCTTACATTAATAAAATAATCATTTAGATCATTAGCCCCTGGCAAGATCTGAGTCACAGGGTTTGATTTGTTTCTGAGGTTATTGATGATGGACCAGGTTTCTTTTGAAACGTTATTTGAGTTTGTTAGACGTTTTCGGTAGTGTAATTTTTTTGCTGACTTAATAAGAGTAGTGTAGATCCTCCTATAGTAAGAGATATAGTCGAGAATAAGAAAGGAGTCGGTGAATTTTTTTATATATGAGAGCGAGCGCATATTTTTAGCAGAAATTCGTATTCCTTTCGTGGTCCACGGTTTATGCCGCTTAGGTCTGATATTCTTAAACGGGAAGGCCTTGTTAAAAGCACTTAAAGTTTTATTTAAAAAACTTCTGAAGTTTGTGTTGACATTATCAGATTTAAAATAAATAACTTAAATAAATTGAAGAAGTTAAAGAGGTTTCTACAATGTTTTTTTTAAATTTCTTCAGACCGCCATTTTGATCCGTATTGTTGAATTCGTACCAAAATTTTACAAGTTTATCCCCATATCACATCTAATTTTTGTAGTTTGAAGTCAATTGAATAAGAAGGTTTTACGCTTATTTTTAAATAATTTATTGGGCCGCCATTTTGTTCCAGCAAATTGTCAAGAGGCCGAGACAGATCTACGGAATTGAGAAAACATCTTTTTCGGAGTCTAGGGACATTAAAACGTGAAGATTTTGTAAAAAACTGAGAAAGCGATTTTTTTCATAATTAAAAACATTTTTTGACCGCCATCTTGAATTCGCATCACAATTTTACCAGTTTATCTCTATATCGCACACCATTCTTTTTTTTCAGGCTGATTTTTTAAATAATTTTGTTTCGCCATCTTTAATCCGTACCAAATTTTTACCAGTTTATTCCTGCGTAATACTTGAGGTTTGTACTAAATTTGAGGTAAATTGGATAATTAGTTTTTTTGTAATAAGTTTTATAACATTTCACTAGGCCGCAATTTTGTTTTTGAAATTATCAGGCAAGTAGTTTTTAGCTATCAGAGAGTCTTGCAGGTGCTATAAATTTGAGTGTTCAGAATGGCAGTTTTCCTTCTATTCTCAAAATGGCCACTGTTATTCCTTTATTTAAAGCAGGTGACAAGGATTTACCTTCTAACTTCTAACCAATTTCTTTACTACCTACACCTAGCAAGATTGTGGAAAAAGTGGTTAAATCTAGAATGCTTTCATTTTTGGATAAGCACAAATTGCTTTCTGATGCACAGTTTGGTTTTCGATTTTCTAGGAACACTGATGATGCCATTTTTCATTTTATGGAAGAGTTATATCTGAGCTTCAATGAGGGAGAGGTTGCTTCGGCAGTGTTCTGCGATTTGACAAAGGCCTTTGACTGTCTGTCACAGGATACTGTTGAGTAAGCTGGAACTCTATGGCTTTAGGGACGCAATTTTGAAATGGCTAACATCGTACCTAACTGACCGCCATCAGAGCGTCTGTTTTCAAGGTGAACTTTCGTCCAAACTAGACATAACCGCCGGTGTACCTCAGGGATCTGTTCTTGGTCCACTTCTATTTTTAATATATGTTAATGATCTGCCTTCTTTCATACGCAATGGACAGTGCACCTTATTTGCCGATGACACAACCATTTTATGGCATCATAAAAATCCTGACGTTCTGAATGATATGATGAATGCTGATTCTTTTAATGTGTCGAAAACCAACATTTTAAATTTTAAATGTCACATTGATAAAATCTCTTTTGATGGTCAAATAATTAAAAACATGACAGAAAACAAGTTCTTGGCAATGTCTGTCGATAATAAGTTAAAATTTAATGTACATATTAATAACTTGTGCCAGAAAGCTAGTTCTGGATGTTATGCTGTTCGAACAACTAGAACTGAGCTAAACGAAACAGTAGCAAGAAATGTTTATTTTTCGGTAATCGAATCACATTTGAGATATGGAATTTGTTTTTGGGGCTCGTGTAGCGGTAACTTTTTTCGATCAATTTTCGTCCTGCAGAAACGTGCAATAAGATACCTGTACAGCCTAAAGCCACGTGATTCATGTAACCCATTTTTAAGTCAAAAAAAAATTCTGACTTTAGCAGGTCTGTTTATTTTGGAATCCGTATGTCTGATGCACAGAAAGCATTTAGAAAGAATTCATACTTTGTCTTTGATGGGCACCCGCAGTTCTTTCTCTATTAGTCTACCTATACCTTCGACAGCCCTAACTAAAAACTCTGTTTTTTTATAATTCAAAAAAAAAATGTTTAATAACTTCCCAGTCAGCACTTGAAGAATTAGAAGTTACAGATTATTTAGAACTAAGGTTAAAAATTTAATGATCTTTGAATCATTTTACAAAAAATTTTAATTAAGGGGTATTGTGTTTATACTGGGTGATTCACGACCCACTGTACATACTTATGTGGGGTATAGGGTATCCCTAGGGTATATCGAAATGGATACTTAAATTGATTAATTCGGCTTTATTACCAAGATACAGGGTGATTTTGGTATTTTGGTAAAAATTTGTTCACCCTGTATCTTCTAAACTGCTTAATAGATTTTTTTAAAATTTTGTACACAAACACTCTTGGTATATCATAACTTTTTGACGTTTGAAAAGTAGCAAAGTTCCAGGGCCGTATCCAGCCAATTCACACAGGGGAGGGGGGTTAGTTTTGAGACACCCTGTACATCGGAATTCGGTATTTTTGAATTTTTTTCTTAAACTACATTCATTTGTGAATAAAAATATGCCACCATCTTGAATGGCACACTAAAGGTTATGTACGAAATTTAAATCTTTAGATAGTACATACCCTTTTTTTTAGCGGTATCTGTATTAAAGCTTTTAACTAAGTATAAAATTATTTCAATGATTGACTTTAAAAAAAAATTAAACTACCTCTATTAATAAAACACAGCCTTGTCGAATTAATTTTTATTTTCAGTAGCCCAAAAAAAAACTAAAATCTGCCATAACACAATAACGTCTTAAAAGCTACAAAATGTTTTCAAAATGCATACCACCGGTGTCTCTACATTTTTGTGCACGCTTTTGTAGGTTTGCAATTGAGCGGTGAATCATTTGAGGGTTTTGTCTAACCTCGTCGCAATAAAAATGTATCCTATTTATTAATTGATCCCTAGTTTCGATTGGAACACTGTTAACTTTTTGTTTTAGATGCCCCCACAAAAAGTAGTCGGCTGGATTAAAGTCTGGCGACCTAGCTGGCAAAGGATGTGGTCCTCCGCGTCCAATCCACCGATCAGCAAATTGTTGATTGAGATAATTTCGAACATCAATTCCAAAATGTGCAGGTGCCCCATCGTGTTGAAACCATATGCCTCTTAAATTTACATTTTCTAATAAGCCCGGTAAAATGTTTGGTAGAAAGTCCAATACACAACAGCCGTTAGTCGTTGAGGGAAAATATGTGGTCCAATTAAATGATTTTTTATTAAGCCGCACCAAACATTCACTGAAAACTTTCGTTGAGAATTGGCCAATCGCAACGAATGAGGGTTTTCATCTACCCATACATGAGAGTTTCTAGAATTAAAGACTCCGTCCCTTGTAAATTGGGCTTCATCAGTGAATAGTGCTCTAAAAATAGTTCTTCGATGATTTATTACCCACCTAGCAAATGCTAATCTAGGCAAGTAGTCGCCTTCTTCTAATCTTTGTACCTCTTGTACAAGGAAAAGGTATAAGTTTTCATTTTTTATAGTTCTCCATACTCTTGTCTGCGGTATCGCTAATTGGGCGGAAATTCGCCTAGTTCGCCAACTAGTGGTTGGATCTTCCCTCACAAGGTTGAGAATATTCTCTTCTTAGACCACGTTATTAGCACCCACTCTTTCAACATGAAGATCGGTTGAGGGAAACTTACCCTGTTCACGCAATGTATTAAAGGTTGCGGCAAACGTTTGGTGATTTGGAATTCTCCGATCCGGAAATCGTCTTTTGTATTCTTCTGTAGCAGCCCTTCCGTTACCATTACAAAATCCGTACACAAATACGATGTCTGCGTACTCAGCATTTGTAAATAACGGCATTTTTACAATTATTGAAACGTACAAACTTTTTGCAAAGAGAAAATTCAAATAAAAAATCTTTAATTAACAATGTCAAACACAAATGATTGAATTGTATGTACGTAATGTCATTTTTAAAATATCTGTCTAAATTCCAAGGCTTACTTTATTATTTTTAGGAATTAAAATTTATTGAATTTGTATTTTTTTGTAGGTTTTAAGGTTACGAAAAAAATAAAGGTAAATAAAAAAATTAAAAAAAAAACAAGCTCTTACACGTAATTTGTATACAATAACAAAAATAAAAAAAGATAAATTTTTACGGTAGCCGATAAATGATCACGATCTCGAGCATTAGATAAGAGATGAGACGAAAAAGACTCAAACAGAAATTAACTGGTTTATTAGTAGAGATAGTTTAATTTTTTTAAAAGTCAAGCATTTAGAGTGTGCCATTCAAGATGGTGGCATATTATTGTTCACAAATGAATGTAGTTTAAGAAAAAAATTCAAAAATACCGAATTCCGATGTACAGGGTGTCTCAAAACTAGCCCCCCTCCCCTGTGTGAATTGGCTGGATACGGCCCTGGAACTTTGATACTTTTCAAACGTCAAAAAGTTATGATATACCAAGAGGGTTTGTGTACAAAATTTTAAAAAATGGATTAAGCCGTTTAGGAGATACAGGGTGAACAAATTTTTACCAAAATACGAAAATCACCCTGTATCTTAGTAATAACGCCGAATTAATCAATTTAAATATCCATTTCGATATACCCTAGGGATACCCTATACACCACATAAGTATGTACAGTAAGTCGTGAATCACCCAGTATATATTTTAGGATGTGTAAATATATAATATTGCTGCAGATTTTTATTTTAATTTTTGATCGAACTTCTTTTAAATGGGGTGTATATGTGGTCATTTATTATATTTTAGTCTTGTGTATTGTGTATATTCTGTTATCTACTATGACGATAACATCATTTTTCAATGTGCTGTTTTGTTTTCAAGATCTCTTCTTTTTTCTTTTTTAACTTTTTTATATTATGTGACGTTTTCTTTTAATAATTTTAGTTTGCTTATTTTAATTGTTTAGTTTTAAGAGCTTTGTTATTGAGATTTTTTGTTTTGGACAATAAAGGATTTTGACTATGCCGAGAACAGACAGACTTAATTGTATATATAGTATAGATCTGAAAAAATCTCGAAGGGTAATTTTTTCACAATTAGAATACTCACCTTTTAAAAGGGAAATAAAAACTAGAAAAAAATAAAAGTTATAATGGCTAAGTACCTTGGAAAATATGTGTTGTAGTTTAATAGGTTTTTGTTTGTAACATTGTTAGTAACTTTAGGTAGTTTATTACTCCCCATAACTAAAACTACGCGTAACTGATAATTAGTAGGATTCCTGATTGTTTCAGAAGTATGGAGAACTCATTGGGAAAAAGTTACTTTATATATTCAAGTTGCTATCTTCTTTTCAAGACTGGTTCCGTTTCACTTTACGCAGCCTCTATCAACGACGAAAGCAAAACACCAGCAAATTATCTTAACAAAGTTCCATCCAAATTCTATAATCTTGAGGTTAGTTTTAATTTAACGATGTTAAAGGTCAGTTATTTTAGTAGTAAAGGGTCATCCAATAGGAGTGTCCTACTTTTCAACTGAAATTAAATAAAATAAAGAAAAGGTATCATCATATTTATTTTTTTATTTTGAAGCTCAATATATACCATTATGTATGAAATAAGATGTCAAGCAAATGACCGCCTCGGCTTCGTTGAGTAGCGCGAATTCGTGATATCCAGTTTTCGATAACAGTCTCACATAAAGCTGGATGAATTTCATTGATAGTTCTTCTAATGTTCATCTTCAAATCCTCAGTTGTTCGTGGTGCATTGGCATAAACTCGGGCCTTTAAATATCCCCATAAAAAAAAGTAGCAGGACCTTGGTGGCCAGCGGACATCACCCCCACGCGAAATTAAGCAACCTTGAAATCTTTCCCTCAATAAAGTAATTGTTTCACGAGCAGTATGACTCGTAGCGCCATCTTGTTGGAACCAAAAGTTTCTCATATCCATGTCATCCAGTCTGCGATAGAAATAATCTGTTATCATTGCCCGGTATCTTTCACCATTAACAGTTACGGTATCTCCTCCCTCATTTTGAAAAAAGTAAGGTCCAATAATTCCCCCGACCCAAAATGCGCACCATACTGTTACTTTAGTGGGATGGAGAGGACGTTCATAAAGCTCTCCTGGATTCTCCTCACACCAAAAACGGCAGTTTTGCTTGTTCACATAACCGTTCATTCAGAAATGGGCCTCGTCGCTAAAAATGATTTTGCGACCAATGTCAGGGTCGTCTTGAAGTTGTTCCATAGCCCAATTAGCAAATAAACGGCGCAATCTGTGGTCGGCTGGCTTTAAGTCCTGTGTCAAGACAATCTTGTATGGATGAAGCTTTAGATCCATGTGCAAAATTCGCCATGTTGTGCCCCAGGAAATGTTTAGTTCCTGTGCTCGGCGAGAAATTGATTGCGATGGATTATTATGCACGTTCTGACGAACGGCCTCGATGTTTTCAATTGAACGGACAGTACGTCGCCGAACAGGCACTCTCTGATCACTAACTGACCCAGTATTTTCAAATTTCGTTATTAAACGCCGAATCGTGCGCTCTGTTGGACGATTAACTTGACCACAAATTTCACGAAGTGCGCGATACGTTTGACGAATAGAACACCCATTTTGATAAAAAAATTTCACAATTTGCACGCGCTGTGGAATCGTGTATCTCTCCATGATAATTTGTTAGAACTGACTGTAAACACATACAAAATATGATAACATTATCGCCAGGAATTTGGCCGCAATACGCAGTTAAAAATAGGACATTCTTATTGAATAACCCCTTATTTGTATTTAATTTAAATGCATTTAAATAATAATTGGGAAAAATATATAAACAATTGTCTAAAGAGCCCAAAAACGTATTTTTACCTTAAGAAATCATGGTTCTTGGGTTTAGACCGTGTCAAATTAAAATTACTTTCCGACGTTTCGCCTGCGACTGCACGAGGCATCTTCACTGCACAAGATCAAACCACTAAATGAGCTCCGAGGTGCAGCGTTCGAGTATTTATACCCGACCTGTACCCACCGACGGGTGACTCAATGTGATGAGTGGTTTCCATGCATCATGTAGCATGTAGCACGCAGCTCTATTGAAATTTTCAGGGTGCTTGATAATTTCAATTGTTTCTCTAATTTTTCGTTTATAATAATCTGAAAACAACGAGATGCAAGAACCTTGGTATCTTTTACATTAAACATGTGTCCTTCTGTGTGCTGATGTTCAGCGACAGCGGATTGAACAATTTATTTCTTATTTATACATCTTTCATGTTCCTTAAGTCACCTATTTACAGGGTGGTCCACTTAAGATGCTCATATACCTTATCTCAATAAATAAGACACTGAGAAAAAAAAGTTAACTATAAAAAGTATTTGACCCTAATTTAATTTTTTTTATAATATTTTTATGTATACAGAGTGTTCCATTGTGCCAGGACAGTAACCAACTTTTTTCTTTTTAATGAAATGGTATGAATATTTTTAGAAATTCTAATTCTACTCTTGATTTTGAGTATTTTTTGTCATTACAGAGCATACGAAACTTTGAGTAGTTTTTGAGAAAAATTGACTTTTCTAATTTTTTTCGGAAAAACAGGTTTTTGGAAAAATGTGATTTTTCACACCTAAAGACTAAAATTGTGAATTTTGGTAAAGCATCCATGGGAGTGGTTAATATTTAATACTCTGACCTATCAAGAGCGAAAATCTATTATACAGGGTGGTCACAAATGACCATCAAAAAAAATGTTTTTGTAACTAAAAAAAATTAATTTTTTTAAATGGAACACCCTATATTTAGCCTTTTATTGTGTTTAGGATTTAATTCTGCATCATTCCATATATATAGTTTATATTCCAAAAGTTAGTAGCTTAGAAGTTATAACCAATTTTCTATAATAACTCGAGTATTTTTGTTAAAAATGTAACTAAACCTAAATGATATCCTATTCTACGTTTTTTTTTAACATTATAATTAAATTTAACATTAAATCAACAAGTAATGCAAGACAGAAAGTAACAAATTACTTATTACAAAACATTTTCGACATAACCCCCGTCTTTGGCAATAGGTACAAGTAGTATACATGGTTTCAATTCTCGGAATAGCATTTCTAACCGCGTCTGTTCTACCTCTTGCCTAATTCTCCTTTTTAAATCTTGAACAGTATTACACCTATTTTTATACACCTCGTTTTTTAGGTTGCCCCAAAACAAAATCTAGGGGTGTTAAGTCGAGGCTCCTCGCTGGCCAATCTATGGTCCCGTACCGACCAATCCAAAATGGAAACTGTTGATTCAAACAGTTTCTAACAGGCACTACAGTGTGATATGGAACTCTATCTTGTTGATAAACAAGCCCTTCTTTAATATCGTTGGCAGATTGTCAATTAACAGAAATATTTCGTTCTCCAACAAATTTAAATACCTCTCACTCAGAACAAAGTCATAAAATACTGAACCTATTATTCGGTCACGGATAATACCACACCACACATAAACACTTCTCCGACCCTGTTTTTTCATTTCTTTTACACGATGTTCATTTGAGTTACACCAGTAATGAGTATTTTTTCGGTTGAACATGCCGGCCGTATTGAAAATTGCCTCATCGGTAAATAATATATTTTTAAAATGTCAGTTTCAAATGGTGAGAGAACAATAAAAAGCCTTGTTTGAAAGTCCTGTTGGGATAATTCCTAAACTGGTAAAAATTTGAACGGATGGTAGTTATTATCAAGTATTAAAGTCCTTTGAACACTAGTCTTACTAATTCCCGGTAGATCTCGGATGCGTCTCTGCGCGAATTTTCGTTATTTTCTTCAAAATACAGGAGAATTTTTAATTGCTTTTCTTCTGTTAGGACAATTTTTGGGCGCCGTTTTTGTTTATCGATTACCACTTCACGTTCAAGATTACGAACAATTCGTGAAAAAATGTTTCGCGGGTACCCGTCTTGCAGGATACAATAACCGATACTCCCGCAGAGCTAATGCTGGACTCTTATTATTTCTTATGTAACATTCACGAATATTTAAACGCTCTTGGACACTGTATAAAGCCAAGAGTTAGAAGCAACTAAATGCCAAATAAAAACTGTGTATTTATTGGTGTCCAGGCAACAATTTTACTAGTTTTGTTTTTCCATGGATATCTTGTAAAATTAAGACGCGTTTAGAAATGCTATTATTGCGAAAATTAAAACCGTAATTTTATACTACTTGTATTGCCAAAGACCGGGGTTATGTCGAAAATGTTTTGTAATAAGTAATTAGTTACTTTCTTTCTTGCATTACTTGTTGATTTAAAGTTAAATTTAATTAAAATGTTAAAAAAAAAACTTAGAATAGGATATTATTTAGGTTTAGTTAGATTTTTAACAAAAATACCTGAATTATTATAGAAAATTGGTCATAACTTCTAAACTACTAATTTTTGGAATATGACCTATATATATGGAATGATGCAGAATTAAATCCTAAACACAATAAAAGTGCCAAAATACAGGGTGTTTCATTTAAAAAAAAAATAAGTTTTTTTAGTTATAAAAACATTTTTTTTGATGGTCATTTGTGACCACCCTGTATAATGGATTTTCGCTCTTGATAGGTCAGAGTATTAAATATTAACCACTCCCATCGATCCATAACCAAAATTCACAATTTTAGTTTTCAAGTGTAAAAATCACATTTTTCCAAAAACCTGTTTTTCCGAAAAGAATTAGAAAAGTTAATTTTTCTCAAAAACTACTCAAAATTTCGTATGCTATGTGAAGACAAAAAATACTCAAAATCAAGCGTAGAATTAGAATTTCTAAAAATATTTATACCATTTCATTAAAAAGAAAAAAGTTGGTTACTGACCTGGCACAATGGAACACCCTGTATACATAAAAATATTATAAAAAAAAATTAAATTAGGGTCAAAAACTTTTTGTATTTAACTTTTTTTTCTCAGTGTCTTATTTATTGAGATAAAGTATCGGAGCATCTTAAGTGGACCATCCTGTACACTTCACCGCAGGATTCTGCAAACAGTATGACCTAAGGTGCCGATCCCTTTCTTTTGTACTAACACATCAAGGAAAGGAATGGCACCATCTGGCTCAATTTCCATAGTGAATTTTATATTAGAATGTTGTTGGTTTAGATGGTCTAAAAATATAATTAAATTTTCTTCTCCATGAGGTCATATTACGAAAGTATCATATCTAAAGCAACATTTAGGTTGTAAAGGAGCAGAACTGAGAGCGGTTTCCTCGAAAGCCTCCATAAAGATATCCGCTACCACAGAAGATAGAGGAGATCTCAAAATGAAAATATATGGACGTTAAGCATTATCTTATCAATTCAATTAAAATTGGATTAAGCTTTTTATGTTGAAATATATCACAAATTATAGAAATTGAATCGTAAATAGACACATTTGTATGCAGGGATTCAACATCGAAACCGACTAAAATTTCACCAGGATCTAAGGTAAAATCTTTAAGCCTTTCTACGAAATGTTTAGATTTTTTGATATAAGAATTACAACATCCTGTGAAGGGGTTTAAGAAATTGGTTAAATATTTTCCTATTCCGTAAGATAGCGAACATATTGCACTGACGATGGAACATAATGGTACGTTAGCTTCATGTATTCCGCAAAATCGAGAAATCTTCGAACCGCTTGGCTTCAGTTTATTCTTCTCTAGATCTGGCAAATCCAACACATTGATAAGGCTATAAATTTCCCTTTAAATGTTCCTAGTTGGATCCGCTGTCATTGTCTTATAGCTGTCATTTTGAAGTGATGTTTCTATTTTATTTACGTAGTTGTTCTTGTCCCTGGGCACCATTGCATTTCCTTTATCTGAAGGTAGAAGGCAAAGACAAAATTATCCCCGATATTTCTGGTCTATGTTTACTTAATTTAAACATAATATAAATATGTTTACATTTAATGTAACAGGAAATTAAGTGAATAGCTTTACTTTTGTTTTTAGATTAAGCAGCTCCTGGTGCAAATAACTTTTGACACAGTTTTTCTTACTGGAAGCAAAATGTTTAAAATCAAGAGGGGCCTCCTTTTAAGCGTAAGCAACAATAAATTATTTTCAAAGAAATTGATTTAGAAAAGAGAGTATATATAGCAGAATTTAGTTTCGTACCGACCTATTAATTGGCCTCAAACATGTCAATTATCTGCATCGTAGCTATAGATGTAATAGGACGCCTTTTTGACTCCAACGCAGTGCGAGAGAGATGAAGCTACTTAGGGTGGAAATCCCATTAGCTGCGAGAGAGGTGGAGCTAATAAAGGGCTTAAACTAATGGGATTCCGGCCTTTATCAGCTCTATCCCTCTGACCCGTTGGCGTCGAGGTAAAACATTGCGCATATGTGAAGGGGCCAGTACATATAATCTGTTATGTCGATGACTATAGCTCTCGAGTAAGGATAGGCATTTTATCGGTATATCGATAGTTATGGACATATCGAATAACAATATGTAAATAAAAAAATATCGATATATCAACAGTTATCGATAAGCACCGATAGGTATCAAATAATGCAGATAGGTATTTGAGAACTATCCACAGTTATAAAATTATTTAATGGTTTACATATTTACGAAAGTGAGGAGGACCTTTTTTGCTCCCTGATTTATTTGTAGGACGTTCCCTTCCTAGGAATATCTCCCAAAACCGCCATTGACAAAACTATTGATAGATAGCAATGAATACTTGATAGGTAGCAATAACTATCACTATCAAGTAATCATGGTTCTTGGGATTAGACCGTGTCAAATTGGAATTACTATCCAACGTTTCGCTTTCGATTGCACGAGGCATCTTCAGGGATGTTTACTCCACGAGATCTGAACACTGAATTTCATTCAGTACATTCAGTGTTCAGATCTCGTGGTGTAAGGATCCCTAAAGATATCTCGTGCAATCGAAGGCGAAACGTCGGATAGTAATTCCAATTTGACACGATCTAATCCCAAGAACCATGATTTCTTAATTAACCAAAGCCGTGAAAGCTTCCGTTCTATGTTAACTATCACTATCGATAACTAAAATGTATCGAGTGTTTTTACCTATCTCCTATTGATAGTTTTTATGTACCGACTTACCGGAGTCGTATTCTCTCCGAATAGAATTCAATATGGTTAGGAGCGGTGTCCTTTGATATATTGTTTAAGCACTTAACACGCGTAATGAGGCACTAAACTTACATCTATCGATATGGGTCTGTAGTCCCGAACTGTAGCACTAAGTATACGAAGTATTATGTAACTAAGATCACTATAACCGTAGTAGTGTTCCGTTTATTCCGGAGCGAAGTAGCGCGTATTGTAGTATAGTTCTTACTGTCTTGTATTCACTTCTCGCACACGCATAGAAGTCTTTATTAGAGGTTTATGCGTTTAAAGTTTAAGAAGTAACTAAATACACAATAATAGTTAAAATCGATTATCGCCCATCCCTACTCTCTTCTTATAATTTTAAAGTCTCGGATAGCTTTAAAGATAAGGTCCCAGATAAACCTACACCAGATGCGAAAGTGCCTATCTAACGCATGCATAGCGAGTTTATGTGAAACTCCACCTCCGAGGTCCAGTTCATATTTTAAATCCGCACGGAAAAGTGCTTGCTCGAGCGGCGATATCGATAGTGCGAGAGCTTATGTTATTATTTAACTTTTCAAACATTTATTTTTTATACAGTTTTATTTTTGTGGTTGTAAAAATGCCTGGTTATAAGTGCCTTTATTTATATTGTTCAAACAGAAGTGGGAGCAATAAATCACTTTTTAAATTACCTTAAGATCCCGTAAGGTATGTTGGTTTTATTATTAACATTTATAATTTTTCACGCCTGATAGTAAGTTTTATATGTTCATGCGAAATATGTTTTAACAAGTAGGTACTTTTTATTTATTGTAATTTATTGTTATTGTAATTACAATTATGCGAAGATCACTTTGAAAGTAGATGTGTGTACAGGCTGTTTCAAATTCGATGCTCATCATTGGGATCTTCTAAACCGTAAGAGCTAGATGGGTAGTTTAAATTTGGCAAAGTTGCGCATTTTAGAGCCCAATCGAATGCCGCTGAGAAAATAAAAATATTCCGAACCATTTCGAAGAAATCCGAAAAAAACCGAAATTGACGATTTTTTAATTTATTTTTTTGCGACTTTATTTTGGCAGATAAAAAAAAACTAAGACCACATTCTTATTGTAGTTTTTTCTCCTCTACAAAATAGCGTTGTCAGATTTTTAATCCGACGTTTCGTCCTTCGTGGCCTATCATCAACTTTCTAAATTTAAATACGGACCTGGATTTTTTTTTTACTTTTTTAAAAGCATTTTTAATTCTGATTAAAATGATATGTAACACGTGTGTGAAATAGTTTTAGATAGTGGAAAAAAAGCTAATTAATAATATAAAATAAGGTGGCCATGGATTTCTGACATTTATGATTCTTATTTTTCTTGCGCTTGGAAACCATTTTCAAATATTATCAATAATTTAATAATTTTATTAAAAAGTCTACTTTTTAAAAGAAAAATGATATTTTCAAATTCAGATAAATGTGATATGCTTCGTATTTACTACCTTGAGAATCGAAACAGCATAGCCGCAAGTGAAAGATATTTGATTGAGTACCCCGAACGGCCCCAGCCGCATTATACAATTTTTAACAGAATTGAAAGGCAACTACGACATGAAGGAAATTTTGCTAAGAAAAGAAATAATTATGGATTGCGGACTACTGAAGAAGAAGTAAACGCTGTGTTAAATTCTGTAAGTTTATTATCCTGGAACGGCAATGTTCGCAATGAATTCAAGCAAAAGATACCTATTCGTTTACAACAATGGCTAGCTTTAATTTTGATTGATTTGATTAATTTGATTCTAGGTTAATGAAAATCCAAGAATTTCGACCAGGCAGATTGGCAGGGATTTAAATAATATGCCCCACGTGAAAGTGTGGAGAACATTAAAAGCCGCCCATTATAGGCCCTTTAAAATCCACACAAGTCAGTTTTTGATGCCCGGTGATCCAGAAAGGCGACTAAATTTTTGTAATTGGCTTAATTTGGCATTGCAAGAAGATCCGGATATTACAAACAAGATCATTTGGACTGACGAATCCTCATTTAGCTCGTGTGGAATGTTTAATAGACACAACGAGCATGTGTGGTCTATCAATAATCCTCGCGAGAACATACCAATCCGGGGCCAAGGTAGAAACTCTATTAATATATGGAGTGGACTGTGTCGGAACAGACTGTTAGGGCCCATTTTGTTTGAAGGAGCCCTAACAGGTCAGCGCTACCTGGAGATGCTCACAGGTCCTATATTAGACTTTCTTGACGACTACCCGCTTAATGAACTGCAGCAGCTGTGGTGGCAACAGGACGGAGCTCCAGCTCATAACGCGGGTATCGTCACCAATTACCTAAATACAGTTTTCCCTGAAAAATGGATAGGTAATAGAGGAGTTGTTTTATGGCCAGCGAGAAGCCCGGACTTGGCTCCCCATGACTTTTTTCTGTGGGGTCATCTAAAAGACTTGGTTTATAAAACTCCACCAAACGACATTAATCTTTTAAGACAATCGTTAGAACGCACAATGGAGAGAGTGCCAGGCCGCATGATCCAGCGAGCTATAAATAAAGTTCCTGCGCGCATTCAAATGTGCATCCAACAACAAGGAAATTTGTTTGAACACCTCATTTAAATCATTATTTTTATTTATTAACATAAAATAAATTGTTACTATTAGACTTTTGTTACTATTTTATTTTAAAAATAGGTAATTTTTTTCTTTGTTACTATTTTTTTTATAAAGTAAACTAGATTAACAATATTATAAAATTATTAAATTTAATGAAATACTTGAGAAAAATCCATGGCCACCTTATTTTATATTATTAATTAGCTTTTTTTCCACTATCTAAAACTATTTCACACACGTGTTACATATCATTTTAATCAGAATTAAAAATGCTTTTAAAAAAGTAAAAAAAAATCCAGGTCCGTATTTAAATTTAGAAAGTTGATGATGGGCCACGAAGGACGAAACGTCGGATTAAAAATCTGACAACGCCATTTTGTAGAGGAGAAAAAACTACAATAAGAATGTGGTCTTAGTTTTTTTTTATCTGCCAAAATAAAAGTCGCAAAAAAATAAATTCAAAAATCGTCAATTTCGGTTTTTTTCGGATTTCTTCGAAATGGTTCGGAATATTTTTATTTTCTCAGCGGCATTCGATTGGGCTCTAAAATGCGCAACTTTGCCAAATTTAAACTACCCATCTAGCTCTTACGGTTTAGAAGATCCCCATGATGAGCATCGAATTTGAAACACCCAGTACAAGCTGTGTAACCCGCCTTTATGATATCGCTATACCGACAATTTTTCCTGGACCAAAGCGCAGATCTGATTTTTTATTCGAAGAATCTCCGAAGAAGGCCATAATTTTATCAGGTAGGTAATTTTATTGTTAAAGAGAGCATTGTTAAAATACCGGTAACGATAATCATATTAATCCCGATAAGATTGAAATAACCCAACTGCCGTGGTTCAGGGGCAGAGAAAATCAAATCTTAGACGTTATGAAGGTGAACACGGTCATCCATTATGCAAAAAGTTTATTACTATACTTACGAGTAAAATTAAAGAAAATGCAAACGTTAAAGTAATGGGCTTTAACGATAAGAAAATAATTGGTCTTTATAAACAATAAAAAATAATTTTAAAATACTGTAACGCAGCAAATATTAGAGAGATAATAAAATAATTTTATAGAAAAAATAGAATAAATAATAAAACAGTTTATACAATACGTTTGTGTTGAAGGAGCAGCCATGGTAGACACAAAAAAAAAGCATTTTTTAACAATATATATGCTCATACTAACTCAATAACATAACACTCAGTAATTAAATAAATTATATGTATTATATATGTATTAACAAGACTGTTTCGTCCGACCGTTGGCGTTGGTTTAGCTACCGGCTATCTCGGCCGGACTAGATTCTTGTTACTTGTACAGGGTGATCAGTTAAGGGTAGCGAGCGGCCATATCTCATAAGATATTAGTCGTATAGATTTGAGAAAAAAAATCGTAATAAAAGTCGCCAAGAGAAATTGCTGAAAATTATTTTCGAGTTTGTCAAACGTCCGCTAGAGGGCGTAACGACCAACACCAAGTAGAAAAATGGGGTTTTTATAGAATTTTGCCTAATGAAAATATATCGATGATATCATTTTCATATTTAGTGACCATTTCCCTACACTTTTTGTCTAAAATGTTTTATTCTATATATCAAAATAAAGCGGTGGGGGAAGTTCAATTGTTTTTTCAAACAAACCAAGATGTCTCCCGTTTCTTTTGACCGATTTTAGCAAACTTAGGCTCATATGAAAGAGCATAATTTGCACTACAAAACGCTTATTTGGTTTTGAATTTTTGACTTTTGCTGGCGTCACTAGACGGCGTTAACTGAATTAGTAGCATATTTTTTAGTTTTTTTCAAAAAAAACAAATGTAATGGTATATCCATTTTTACATATTTTAAAAGAGGATAAATTTCTCTATAATTTAATGAAAATAATTTATCATCTACCTTTTTTTGAACCGTTGGTATTGACCAAAATATTATTTTATTTTATTAAAAAATGGCACGCCACTGCTTTTTGTCAAAATAAAAATCATTTTCGTAATCACTTATTAGTTGCTAACAAAAAGAACCTCTTGACTTTTTTTCGTTAGACGAACGGTTTTGGATTGAAAAAATAAGATGTTTAACAATGATAACTATAAGGTTCAAAATTATTTTTAAATATTACATCTCACAATAATAAAATTATTACCTATTATTTTTATCATTAATAATCATTTAATTAGCGAGAGAATGCTTTAGTTCATAATTTATTATTAATAGTTATTATTATTTCATAAATTAAATTAAAAATCAAACTTAACTAACATCGCATTTAAGCGAAGCAGGCCATGATCTACGTTAAGAAACAAAACACCAAATTGTCAATCACGTTGATATTCATTTTGATAGTTCCTGCTATTGACATCTAATTTAATGTTATGTAAAAAGTATTTTTACAACAAATCATGCCTTTTACGAATGAAGAAGCCTTTGATCTGTTGAGAATTTATTTTCAATGTTTTGAAAATGCGGCGATTGCTTCTAGGCAGTATGCACTGCGTTATCCCCTCCGAAGACACCATTCGAGAATGGTTTTTCATCGTTTAGCCTTACGTTTAAGGCAACATGGCCAAGTGCAACCAACTCCAACTTTGAGAAGAAATCGTAGAGTAAGAAGAGAAAATAACATTATAAATGTGTTGGCTTATATTCATGCAGACCCCCATTTAAGCATAAGAGAGATCTCCAGAGATTTAGGAATATCCTATGGCTCAGTGCAAAAAATATAAATGACACTGACTTTGAACGTAGGCTCGATTACTGGCTTCATTAGGGAAAACCATCATATTTTGTCACAAATATTGTGGACAGACCAAGCATCGTTTTGCAGTAATGGCAGGGTAAATCTTCATAACGTGCATTACTGGTCGGACACTAATCCACACTGGTGACGTGAAGATTATCAGCAGGGTTGATGGAGCGTCAACGTCCGGTGCGGTGTTATTAATGGTGCTGTTATCGATCCGCACATCTTTAATGGCAATCTAACCGGTGACATGTATTTGAACTTTTTATTTGACGATTTACCAGGACTCTTAGAAAATGGGCCTTTACAAGTAAGAAGAAACATGTGGTTTCAACAAGACGGATACCCGGCACATTATTCACGAAATGTGCAATATTTTTTGAACAGGCAGTTTCCTAACTGTTGGATTGGTAGAGGCAGTCTATTTTTCTGGCCACCACGGTCCCCCGATTTAACCTGCCTTGATTTTTATCTGTGGGGCCGAATAAAGGATTTGGTGTATAAAACTCGACCAACTACTCGAGAAGACATGATAGTCCGAATTCAAAACGCCATAAATATTATACCAAGAGCGGAAATTGAGACAGCTGTCAACTCCACCCAGAAGAGATTGGACCAGTGCATTCAAAATAATGGACAACATTTTGAACATTTACGACAAAACTATTAATTTATTTTTAACGTTTATTTTTAAAGTTCCATGTTCTTGTGTTATTGCTCCTGCTGTTGTTGGACAGTTTTATTAAGATTTTTCATTGTTAAACATCTTATTTTTTCAATCCAAAACCGTTCGTCTAACGAAAAAAAGTCAAGAGGTTCTTTTTGTTAGCGACTAATAATTGATTACGAAAATGATTTTTATTTTGACAAAAAGCAGTGGCGTGCCATTTTTTAATAAAATAAAATAATATTTTGGTCAATATCAACGGTTCAAAAAAAGGTAGATGATAAATTATTTTCATTAAATTATAGAGAAATTTATCCCCTTTTAAAATATGTAAAAATGAATATACCATTACATTTGTTTTTTTTTTTTGAAAAAACTAAAAAATATGCTACTAATTCAGTTAACGCCATCTAGCGACGCCAGCAAAAGTCAAAAATTCAAAACCAAATAAGCGTTTTGTAGTGCAAATTATGCTGTTTCATATGAGCCTAAGTTTGCTAAAATCGGTCAAAAGAAACGGGAGACATCTTGGTTTGTTTGAAAAAACAATTGAACTTCCTCCACCGCTTTATTCTGATATATAGAACAAAACATTTTAGACAAAAAGTGTAGGGAAATGGTCACTAAATATGAAAATGATATCATCGATATATTTTCATTAGGCAAAATTCTACAAAAACCCCATTTTTCTACTTGGTGTTGGTTGTTGCGCCCTCTAGCGGACGTTTGACAAACTCGAAAATAATTTTCAGCAATTTCTCTTGGCGACTTTTATTATGAATTTTTTTTCTCAAATCTATACGACCAATATCTTATGAGATATGGCCGCTCGCTACCCTTAACTGATCACCCTGTACAATACAGATAATTGAAAAACGTATTTTCTAAGAACTGAGAACATTTATTCGAAAATGTTTACAATATTTTTTTAGGGGACACGCAAAAGCAGTTTATGTCGCATCTATATGATTTGATTTTCTCCGTTATATCACGCTATACCAATGCATCATTTTTTGTCATTAGATTATTTATTTTATCTTTGTTTTAGATATTAATATTAGTTTTACTTAAAAAAATCATAAAATGGTGGCATTTTACAATGTAATTTCTTAATAAAGGACAGGATATTCTTAATTAACTAGTTACATAATTAATGTTCAGATATTTTTTATAATTTTGTGTATAAATAAATAAATTTCTGAAAGTTAAAAATGCGTTTTTTTCCTAATTTAAACGCCATTTTCTAAATAGTACAGGAATATGAGCATTTAGATTTTTTTTAAAACATCAATATAATTATTTTTTCACTTTAATGAAATAAGATTAAATCAAATTTATATCGCAGCAAAAGCAAAAATAAGGACCTTACAAAACCAGTAATTCACATATTATAATACCTAAATATTCAACATTTTGTTTCCAAAAAATTTTAATTGGTGCGGGTGATGCTATTTTTAATTTATTAATAATTTTTAATATCCGACAAAATGTTTGGTGCGGGCAATACATGTCTCTCGCGCCGAGGCCAAAGAAAATTGACGCGCTACTTGTCTAAGTTTCGCATCTGCTGTAGGTTTATCTGGGATAAGGTATCAAACTTAGTCCAAACTCATACACCACGGGAAGAAATGTCTTTTAATTTTAAGAGGCGGGTGATAAAAAAGTAACTTATCGGACGTAGAAAGTGGCTGGAAACACGAAAAATAATTTTTTAAATTATTGTAAATTTTGAAAACTGGAAAAAAGTCATCTATATACAAGTTTTTGGTTAGTCCAGGTTACAAAATATATCAATATTTTAAGAGATCCACACGCCAGTTAGTATATTTATAGTCAGCAAGAGTATAAATGGTGCTATATTAAAAAAAACAAAACTGAACACACTGTGTAACTGTAAATTACACTACAAAAATCGTACAGTTTGAAAAAACTTTTGTATTTAATTTTTTTATGTCTCTGGAAATATAAACGTGTGCATTTATAACAAAAACCCACCCCTAAATGTTTAGAAATTATCTATATCTAATTTTATAAGTGAAAAATAAATATATGTCATTAATTTATTGGAAAAATAAATATATATACATTTTTCCGCTTCTCCAAAATTGTGTGTGTGTCCTATAAATTCATCCCCAAGATACGAAACAACAAACTTGAATGATAATTGATAATTTTAATATCTTAAATAATTTTTGTAGAATGATTTAAAACTTGTTTAATATTTTGTCCTTTGCTACGTAATTGTGCCTCTAAAACCTTAATCGGAGGATCATCTTACCGACTCAAAACGACACAACTCTTCCGATATATATCATTTATAATTTAATATATATATATATATATATATAGTACTTATATATATTCGTGGCCTCTGGCACTTGCACAATATGTTTTGTGTCCTATTGAGTGCAGATTGACACATTGCATTTGTATGCTTAAATGTTAAAGCGATACGGATTATTTAATCATATTCCCTATCCATAAGAGGTGCAAACCATTTATTTTTTATTTATTTTCTGATTTCGAAGGACCAGTTTAATTACTTAAAATTAATCAAAGAACATAATAGTTGGTATTTGCATAGGGGGCTGATTGGGTAAAGTTTACTTACTTTTTGTGAACTGGTATTTCTTTAATTATGTTTATTGTGACATTTAAGTTTAAATTGTGAAGAACAATCAAACTCTGATTTTTAAACAAAACCAAATGTTGACATTCAATGACCTGATTTGTTTTTCTTCTCATTTCACTAGTGAACGCTAACTTCGTGAAAAACGAGTTTATAATGTCATTCAACAGTTTTGTCGAGTACAGTTAATGAAATAAACTGTTGTTTAAAAATAGTTAGTTTAAGAGTAGTTAGCGGTAAGAAACGAAGTCCTCGCTTCGTTTCTTAC
The DNA here is from genome assembly GCA_030620095.1 of Kuschelorhynchus macadamiae. Lineage (NCBI taxonomy): Eukaryota > Metazoa > Arthropoda > Insecta > Coleoptera > Curculionidae > Kuschelorhynchus > Kuschelorhynchus macadamiae. The sequence goes on from JAUTXW010003002.1 coordinate 114,667, forward strand.
CACTTCGTCTCACTGGGTGTGTAGCTTAAAGGTCGTCGCTCACGTGGGAAGCTTAATTTGAATTTGGCAATGCTAAATTTTTAGGATTTTTGGATTTTCTGTTGTTCGATTGACAGTGACAGTATAACTTCACACTATTGTATAAAACAAATTTAAGATGGCGCGGCGGCTTGAAAATGGCGGACCAAGATTGTTATTTGTGGTTCCATTAGACTGGAAATGGTTATCTAAGGATTCTTAAGATTGCATATTATGAATTTTTACTCAAAATATTAAAATATAGCGGGCGACCCACATAATTAACCAACTTCAAATTTGACATATACTGGGTGATTCACTGTACATACTTATGTGGTCTATAGGGTATCCCTAGGGTATATCGAAATGGATATTTAAATTGATTAATTCGGCTTTATTACCAAGATACAGGGTGATTCTCGTATTTTGGTAAAAATATGTTCAGCCTGTATCTCCTAAACTGCTTAATAGATTTTTTTAAAATTTTGTACACAAACACTTTATATCATAACTTTTTGACGTTTGAAAAGTAGCAAAGTTCCAGGGCCGTATCCAGCCAATTCACACAGGGGAGGGGGTTAGTTTTGAGACACCCTGTACATCGGAATTCGGTATTTTTGAATTTTTTTCTTAAACTACATTCATTTGTGAACAAAAATATGCCACCATCTTGAATGACACACTAAAGGTTATGTACGAAATTTAAATCTTTAGATAGTACATACCCCTTTTTTTAGCGGTATCTGTATTAAAGATTTTAACTAAGGATAAAATTATTTCAATGATTGACTTTAAAAAAAAATTAAACTATCTCTACTAATAAAACACAGCCTTGTCGAATTAATTTTTATTTTCAGTAGCCCAAAAAAAACTAAAATCTATCCTAACACAATAACGTCTTAAAAGCTACAAAATGTTTTCAAAATGCATACCACCGGTGTCTCTACATTTTTGTGCACGCTTTTGTAGGTTTGCAATTGAGCGGTGAATTATTTGAGGGTTTTGTCTAATCGCAATAAAAATGTATCCTATTTATTAATTGATCCCTAGTTTCGATTGGAACACTGTAAACTTTTTGTTTTAGATGCCCCCACAAAAAGTAGTCGGCTGGATTAAAGTCTGGCGACCTAGCTGGCCAAGGATGTGGTCCTCCGCGTTCAATCCACCGATCAGCAAATTGTTGATTGAGATAATTTCGAACATCAATTCCAAAATGTGCAGGTGCCCCATCGGGTTGAAACCATATGCCTCTTAAATTTACATTTTCTAATAAGCCCGGTAAAATGTTTTGTAGAAAGTCCAAATACACAACAGCCGTTAGTCGTTGAGGGAAAATATGTGGTCCAATTAAATGATTATTTATTAAACCGCACCAAACATTCACTGAAAACTTTCGTTGAGAATTGGCCAATCGCAACAAATGAGGGTTTTCATCTGCCCATACATGAGAGTTTCTAGAATTAAAGACTCCGTCCCTTGTAAATTGGGCTTCATCAGTGAATAGTGCTCTAAAAATAGTTCTTCGATAATTTATTACCCACCTACCAAATGCTAATCTAGGCAAGTAGTCGCCTTCTTCTAATCTTTGTACCTCTTGTACATGGAAAGGGTATAAGTTTTCATTTTTTATAGTTCTCCATACTCTTGTCTGCGGTATCGCTAATTGGGCGGAAATTCCCCTAGTGCTTGTGGTTGGATCTTCCCTCACAAGGTTGAGAATATTCTCTTCTTGGACCAAGTTATTAGCACCCACTCTTTCAACATGAAGATTGGTTGAGGGAAACTTATCCTTTTCACGCAATGTATTAAAGGTTGCGGCAAACGTTTGGTGATTTGGAATTCTCCGATCCGGAAATCGTCTTCTGTATTCTTCTGTAGCAGCCCTTCCCTTACCATTACAAAATCCGTACACAAATACGATGTCTGCGTACTCAGCATTTGTAAATAACGGCATTTTTACAATTATTGAAACGTACAAACTTTTTGCAAAGAGAAAATTCAAATAAAAATCTTTAATTAACAATGTCAAACACAAATGATTGAATTGTATGTACGTAATGTCATTTTTAAAATATCTGTCTAAATTCCAAGGCTTACTTTATTATTTTTAGGTATTAAAATTTATTGAATTTGTATTTTTTTGTAGGTTTTAAGGTTACAAAAAAAAAAGGTAAATAAAAAAATTAAAAAAAACAAGCTCTTACATTTAATTTGTATACAATAACAAAAATAAAAAAAGATAACTTTTTACGGTAGCCGATAAATAATCACGATCTCGAGCATTAGATAAAAGATGAGGCGAAAAAGACTCAAACAGAAATTAACTGGTTTATTAGTAGATAGTTTAATTTTTTTAAAAGTCAAGCATTTAGACAAAAACCTCAAATGTAAATGATTCAACGCTCAATTGCAATTCACAAAAGCGTGCCCAAAAATGTAGAGATTCCGTTAGACAGGCGTTATTGTGTTAGGGTAGATTTTGGTATTTTTGGGCCACTAAAAATAAAAAATAATTCGACAAGGCTGTGTTTTATTAGTAGAGATAGTTTAATTTTTTTTTAAAGTCAATCATTGAAATAATTTTATACTTAGTTAAAAGCTTTAATACAGATACCGCTAAAAAAAGGGGTATGTACTATCTAAAGATTTAAATTTCGTACATAACCTTTAGAGTGCCATTCAAGATGGTGGCATATTATTGTTCACAAATGAATGTAGTTTAAGAAAAAAATTCAAAAATACCGAATTCCGATGTACAGGGTGTCTCAAAACTAGCCCCCCTCCCCTGTGTGAATTGGCTGGATATGGCCCTGGAACTTTGAAACTTTTCAAACGTCAAAAAGTTATGATATACCAAGAGTGTTTGTGTAGAAAATTAAAAAAAAATGGATTAAGCCGTTTAGGAGATACAGGGTGAACAAATTTTTACCAAAATACGAAAATCACCCTGTATCTTGGTAATAAAGCCGAATTAATCAATTTAAATAACCATTTCGATCTACCCTAGGGATACCCTATACACCACATAAGTATGTACAGTGGGTCGTGAATCACCCAGTATACACAGTTATTTGTGGTATGATTCCACTAATCGGTAACATCGGGTTTTTAAAAATACAAATTATGAACCTTTTAATATTTTGTCTTTCTACTGAAGGGTTTTCAAAGTTGAAACTACGAGCAACAACAAACAAACTGCATACAAAATAGTCAAGACTAATTTGAATTTGACACAGAAACTAAAAAGTAAAAAATAAGAATAAAGATAAGTTTTTATTAAAATTAACTTAAAAGAAGATATTAATTACCTATTGTGGTTTTATTGGATCACGATTCGCGAGATTGTTATTGCTCTCTGACTGTATAATAATCAAATTTTACATGGAAAACGCATTTTATTGCTATTTACGTTATATGTTTGGTAGATAATGCTTATATTTGTGCTTGCAAAAAAAATATAATATTAATTTCATGAAGTATGTATTGTAAATAAACAGAACCTTAGAATACTCGTACATGTATATTAAAGTACTACAACAATCACATATAAAATATAATGAATTCTCGCATAAAATGTGTTAACGGTGATTGATTTTCATTATTATTTGGAAAAAAGTAATTTAACCACCAATTTGTTTTACTTCAGTGTTAGTTTAAGATAAGCTTCTTAAAAAAAAAACAAGGAAATGTAAAAAAAATCTAGAAGCCTAAATCATAACAAAGCCGAGGTAATTTTATCGAGTACAAGTCTCTTGCTTTTATGCCTATAAGTAGACAATTTCTTAAAAACAATCAAATTCTACAAGTATATTGCTCTATATGTGTTCCAACATTTGTAGAAAGAAAATATCACTAACAGTGGTTCCTAGACCGATTCAAAATGAAATCACTTTATAACGTTTCGCCTTCGATTGCGCAAGGTATCTTCAGGGATCTTCACCAGCTATTTATACCCGACTTAAGTACATCGAACCGTGACGCGATGTTATGATTGGTTTCCACATTTGATGTAGACTGGTGCCCGTATCTCTATTAAAATTGTTAGGATGCTTATACATTTCAATAGATTCTCTAATTTTGCGTTTATAGAAACTCGAGACCGACGCAAGCACTTTGGCTACTTGTAATGGAAATTGGGTTATTCAAACAGATGTTTATTTGGGTTACCTACATACCGAGGTTACATGCTAGCAGAGTACCAATTCCAAGGCAACTCTTATTATTGCAATAAACACGATATTAGTATAACAATAATTATTATATTTATATTAAACAAATTCGCATTTCTATAAATTAGGCTAGATCATTGTAGAAAAGAACATATAGTTTTAATCAATAAACCAACACTGCACGAGATGGTTTTGGTTGTTTACTTTATCACGTAGGCGAACCCTTATAGTTGGAACATTACTAACATATTTTATATGTTCAGTGAAATGTTGATATTTAGATTTGTATAATTTGTTTCTTTCTTTTATATTCGCGTTCCTTAAGTTCAGTGATATGGAACGTCCAGTTTCTCTAATATAGACAGCACCTCAGTAATAAGAAATTCTATATACTTCCTCCGTTTGAAAAGGATTTCAGAAGGCGATTGCAAACATTTTCCACTTTTCTTGTGTTTGTTGAAGATTGTACGTATGTAGGAATGGCGAAGTAACTTTACAATCTTGTCTGTAGCGTCGTGTATAAATGACAGAACTACAATTTCTATCGCTAACTCCTTATTAGTTTCCTGTAGACTAGGACTATTATATTTTCTAATTGGCTCTAATATCCCCAGTGCAATATCAATGCACTCTTACAGCTTGAGTCAATTTCTCTGTTTCCGATTTTAAAGAATTTTGGTCTTTTCTTATGTGTTAGTTTTCTATAAACAGAGTTTCATAAGAATCCACCCCCTTTCCTCTGTACAAGAACATCTAAAAAAATCGTATCTTATGATTCAATGTAAATTTTATATTAGGATGTTGCTGATTCAGATGATCAAGAAACACGAAGAGATTTTCTAGATCTGAGGCCATATGGCAAAGGTGTCGTCTACATATCTGAACTAAATATGTTGATGTGAGGTATGCTTCAATCAGATCTAAAAGTGAATTGTTAATATTATTATTATGGTGAAATAGGTCAGATATTATTGAAAATGAATCATTAATAGGCAGATTTGTATATAGCGATTCACCACGAAACTCTACAATATGTAGAGTTCCTAATATATGAATGTGTTTCCTGTAAAATTATATTATAAGAATGCAGTGACGATATGTCGAAATGTTAGCTTAACTTTGTCTATGTTAGGTAGTCTATAGAACTGTAGGATCCTAACGTCTTCTTCCTCTCTGATGGCAAGTGTGATGCGTTTATAATGTTGGTAATCCGTCCCACTATTTTGTTTATCAGGTCTGTTTGGGTTACTCTGTAGGTGCTGTCCACAAATAGTTAAATTTTCTCCACGTAATATGTTTTATTCTTGACGACAATGTCATTTCCTTTGTTCGCGGAGAAATATGACATAGGTGATTGCTGCTGGAGGTCTTCTGATAGTGGCTTCTACGAAGGACAATATGTCTCCTACGGGTATGCCTCTTGGTATAATGGCGATGTTCTGAAGACTGACTATTCTGCTTCAATAAGGGCTTTGGTTGATTTTAGTGTTTTTGGGGGTTTTACTGGTTTTTGGTTGAACTATTTTGCAGCTTAATGGTAACTGCTCGACGTATCCTTTCTCCTTGCGCGTTAGTAATTTCATCGATGGTTTTAAATATTTGATATTCTAGTATAAAAGTTTGGTGGGTTTAATCTTGTCTCTTATTAATGCCATGCTGGTGTTCACCGAACCCTAACCCAGTGTAACGATTAGCTTTCATGTATCATGTAGACTGTAGCCCTTATCTCTATTAAAATTGTTAAGATAAATGTCTTTAATTGTGCATCTATAGAATCCCGATACAAACACAGAAATATAAACGTAAATGATTAAGTAATATGCTAGTCGGTCAGGGTAATTTGCCATTTTGTTTTATATGACTCGGTATACTTTGGAACATTTTAACATTCGACGAGTTGCATATTGGAGCCGATTCCATGGAAATCCCCACATACACTTCTCCACAGGAACAAGGAGTTTTATTTACTCCTTCTGTTTGAAAAAAATCTTTTAATGTGTATTGAAGATTGTACGTATGTTGGACCGCTGAAGTAATCGTCCTATTTTACCTATAGTGCCATGTATGTAAGGAAAAACAACACTACCTAACGGTGGCTCCTTATCATTCTCCTTTTGAGAAGCTGGATTACTGTATCTTTCAACTGAACGAGTAATATCGTCAGTGCAATAGCCATTCACTGTCAGAGCTTCGGTCAGTTTCGATGTTTCCGATGTTAGAGAATCTTGATCAGAAATCGAAATGGCTCTAAATACTAGTGAGTTAATAATCGATTTCTTTTGTGCTGGATGGCGATGGGAATTTCCATTTAAGTATCTATTTGTATGCGTCGGTTTTCTATCGATAGAATGTCCTAATGTAACATAGATTCAATTTTCATTCTGAATTTAATATTATGATGTTTATTAAGTTGGTCCAGAAATATAAGGAGAATATCATATCCATAAGGACAAACAACAAAAGTATCATCTACATACCTGAACCACTGAGTTGGTTGTAGTGGAGCGGTTGTTAAACCAATATCCTGAAAAAGTTCCATAAATATATTCGCCACCACAGGTGATCTGCCCCTGAAGTTAAGTAGATTTAAGACAAATTTACACTAGGCCTGTTGAGTTAATATCAAGATTATTATGGTTCAATATGTCTTCTAAAAAATTGAGTCGTTAACAGGAACATTTGTGTATAGTGATTCTACATCGAAACTTATTAAATATCTTCGGGATTCAACTGGATTGTCTTAAGTTTTTCCACAAAATATGCCGTGTTATTATGGATTAAAAAAATTTCAAAAGATATTTACCTAGTTTGTATGTGAGCGTGTCTATTACACTGATGATCGGTCGAAGTGATAGATTGTTCTTGTGTATCTTGGGAAGACCGTAGAACCTGGGAATCTTGAAGCTGCTTGGCTTTAATGATTTCTTCTCCGCTTTTGGTAGACTAGATGCATTAATCAAATTGGTGATGCGTTTTTCTATTCTACTTGAAGTGCCTGCCTGCATAACCTTGTAGGTGTTGTTGTCCAGAAGTTGAGTTACCTATTCCACGTATTCTGGTCTGTTCATGATGACTATGGCGTTGCCTTTATCTGCTAGAAGAACCAGAATGTTTTCATATAAGGTCTTTATTGTCGCTTTTTCTGCTACGGAGAGATGTTTTTTTTTTATTACAGATTGTGATTACCAAAAAAAAAAAGATTTTACGATAGTATACAATGCTTTGCGTTATAACACACGTGGGTATTATCATTTGTTTTCGCGCGTGTCCGGTTGTTAAATGTGTTTTCTTAGGGGGTTGTGAGAAAAGACGTTATCGTAGTGGCCACATTATTTTCAGAGGAAAAAGAAACAAAATACGAGCATGTTAATTTATACCGTTTGTCAGCGTTTGTCCATTTATGTCTATTGTTTTAATTCTAACCATATTTTAATGTGACGGGCCGCCCCGCAAGCGAGCGACAACCTTTGATGAGCTTACCCGAGGAAGTCAAAAAGATACTGTTCCAATCCGATTTGCTGTTTCTATATTTCAGATAGCAACCGCCATTGTGACTTACGAACTATTGCTTATCCAACTGACATCTGTTCTGATAACAGACCAAAGAATAGACCAAAGCAGTACTGGTAATGATAATTTTGAAAGACCTGATATTTAAACATTTTTAAGTATTCTAAGGAGTTAATATTTAAAAAGTGTTGTAATATGAAATAAAAAAAATTGAAAACCGATATTTTTTATTCTAAAAAATGTAACATTAAATTATATATAGATACATATTTGTATAATAAACTCTGATATATATATATATATATATATATATATATATATATATATATATATATACAACCTATTCAATGCAATAGGAGATTTATTAACTCATTTTTTATATATAGAAAAAAATATTATTTTCTATCAATAAACTGAAATGAAGCAAATTATGATATTTCATTTGTACAGAATAATATTTTTTCCGAATAATACCGGATTAATTCCCGTTACATATACATGCTTTTTTTATTTTTTTGCTCTTGTTTTCGCTGGTTCGAAGAGTGGATCGGACTACTTTTATTTTTTTAGTTTATCGTTAGTATTCACATATATTAATTTTGATAATTGAATTGACTATTGTTATTTATTTTAAGCCAATACCGAGTTTTTGAACATTGTTTTAGTTTTTAGTTAGGGTTTTTTGTTACTAAATACTTTTAATTATATAGTTTTGTGTTCTAATTGCTAGTTTTCAAAACTTAACTGTTCCTGTTTAATTTAGTAGAGATAAGAATAAGTGCTTAATTTTTAAGATTTTTTTGAGCGGGGGAATTAGACATTAATTATATTTCAAATGAATAGAGCTATTATAGAAGGAATACTTCAAATACATTAAGTTCTGAAAATAACGATAAGTCAGAGATTGGGTCAGTGATATATTTTTAGTAAAAACATCAATTTTTTAACCAGTAAACGAAAGGGGTATGTCTTAATGTATATAGAATCCCTCAAATAATGAATAATAAGTGCAGTGTGATAAAAACGGCAACTTCGTTAACGCAAGCTTTTATGGGGTATCTCTCTTATTAGTAAAGATAGATGGTTGCGGTTTTCGCGACATGGTGCTACTTGTTTGTGAAACGAAAGAGGACCCAAACAAATTTTCATAGCCTCCTTCGTTTTTAAGATACAGTGTGAAATTGAAAATATTGCATTTTTGGGCCCCCCTCGAATTTCGGTTGTTTATCTTATCGAAAAGGTAAAAACTGACTCTGATACAGTTTTTCACGTAGAATCCAGTGGCGTAATTTTTTAAATGGGACATTCCGTATATTTTTATTTTATAATATTCAATTCACAATAAGCTTCTCGAAAATATAAAATAGTATATACTTTTCTATTCGACTCGCCCAGTAATTTGCATTTTTTTAGAGATAGTCTCAGTTTCTGGTAGTAGGCTGGGATTGTTTACAAAACAAATGAATTTTTCAGGTATATTTTATTTATAGTAACAAGAATTTTTAAAAAATATTCTACAATAAATTAAATCTTGTGCCTCCTTATTTTATACTATTTTACAAGAAATGGTCAAATTTTAGCAATTTAATAATTCAATAATTATAGGGTAAAATGTAAGTAGATTTGTAATAACTATCATAGAATTATTTATCATACATTGTTATAATTTTAGCCTGTTGCCTTGAAGAAGGTTCAAAATCGGACCGAAAACTCGGTTTTATAATGAAAAGAATTATTATTAACCTGTTCTTCGATGCTAAACCCCTGAATCCATCAATCTTGAAAAGTATTATTAATCAGTGGCGGCTATTCGAAGGAAGCAGGGGAAGTGCCTCTGCCTCAAAAAAAAACTGGCAAATTATTTTTTAACACATTAAAAATCAATACAATATACTAATTTTCAATATTAAATCTTCATTAAAAATCATCAATAACTACAATGTGAAATGTAATGCATTTCTAGTGCCTCTGGCCGCTCGTCAGAAACCTAGAGGCAAACACAAAACGAAAAAATATACTTGCTCGTATTAAACAAACCATACGGGTTTACTTAATGCACCCACCGCACCGGTAGCAAACTCGTTTGTGTCGATCCACCAACGGAAGAGCCACGTGCGAACTCGGTAAAAATCTTCCAGCGAGAAACGAAAACAATGCCTGAAAATAATGCGTTGCTATGGCAACGAGAGTATCACATGTACGAAGACCGCGCCTCTAGGGAAGAGCCGCAGTTTAACGCTTCCGTTCGTATTATACGTAGTGTCGTAAAGTAGGTCACGCTTTATTCAGTATTTTATCGGCGGTCTTATATTTTATTCTCTGGAGGAGTGGTTGAAATTGAATTCGTTTGGACCCGTTAGTGACATGTTTGTAGTTTGTTAGAAACTCCATATTCCCGTTGGAAAGAAGATGACAAAAAGAACCTTTTAATTACGGGTCGACAAACAAGTGTGTTGACAATTGCTAAAAAAGACATTACAAATTCTGGTAAATCCTGTTCATTTCAAAAATTCTTGGGTTTCTAAATTTAAGCGACTGAGTAACAGTGGATATTTGCAAAATATGTTTTGCATGCGGTGCCCACAGGGCCGTTCCTAGCCCCTCAGCCGCCTTTGTGCAGAAATAAAACGGCCGCCCTTTTATAACAAAAAAAAAACAATATTTATTGAACAAAAAAATATATTTAAGTTTTTACGTATACATTAACAAGTAACATTGTATCATAACATAAGGTAATAATCTATTAAACGAAACAATAAACAACATAAAACAAAATACAAATGTTTAAACTATTAATTATTTAAATATAAAATAATATAAAAGCCAAACAAACAAAAATTGGTATCTTTTATATTGTATCTAAGTATAAAACTAAGCAAGTCCCAATAAAAAAACAACCTCTTCATTTCAAAAATATTTTTCTGGCTTTTGTACTTGCGAACTCGTCTATTATTTTATTATGGTCTAAATTCTCACAAATTTTCAATGGCAATTATACCTAAATTTGTAAGCCTTTCCTGTGACATAGAAGATCTTAAATAGTTTTTTATTATTTTTAATTTTGAGAATGACCGTTCACCAGATGCAACCGTTACTGGTATTGTTAAAAAAATTCTCAAGCTTATACATAAATTAGGAAAAGATGAGACCAAATTATTACTATAAATAAATTTTAGAATCTCAATAGGTTTGATTTGATCTGTTAGAGATTTAAATGTAACAATTTCTTCAAATAGTTCTACGCCACTTATATCCCTCGATTCGGCTTCGGTTAATGCGATTTCAAGTTCAACGCATTTTTGTTTTAAATCATCCGATGTCACATCATGAAACCGTGTTAAAAAGTTAAAAATATTACTGCAATACGAAAGAGAATTAAACCTTTCTTCTACTGATATTCTAGCTCGGTCAATAACAGTATAATAAAAATTTATTTTAAATTTCTCTCGTTCGTTAGTTAATACATTGTCTTTACTTTCATAACTAAATTAGGATTTTTTCCGCCTTATACGAACTTCTGGAAAATCTGGTTCCACATCAATTTCGTTTGCTAAATTGGATGAAATTTCTATGTAAGTGTTAAAACTTTGGTCCGATCGCATTTCGTTAATAAAGTTAAGTACATGTTTTAATGATGTGACACACTGAGTCAGATCAATATTAATTTTTTGCAATAATTTACTGACTACGTCAATTTTAACTAATAACTCGTACCATATGACTAAGCTACAGATAAAAGTAAATGATTTTATTTTTTCTAATAATGAATTGGCACTTAGTTTTGTTTTTGAGTCTCTTGTAACATCTTCTGAAAGCTCAACCAAAGCTTTACAAATATTTCCTAGTTGATTCCGAAGTGGTCTAAGCGCTTTAACTCTGCTTTCCCGGGTGTCACTTACCGATGTAAGATTTAAATTACTAACATTTTTTTTTAAAACATCCCAACGAAAAGGAGAAGAAGAAAAGGATACATACAGTTCCTGCACGATGTTAAAAAAATTTATTATTTCGTGGGAGATTTTAGCGGAATCGTTTATTACTAGATTTACTGTGTGAGCGGTGCAAGGAACAAATATAGCCCTGGAATTAACATTTTTTACCCTTTGTTGAAGTCCGATATGTTTTCCGGACATATTGGCCCCATTATCATAGCCCTGACCTCTTATATCCCTAATATCTAATTCAAACTTAGGCAAAATATCATTAACCAATAGGTTAAAAATCCCTTCCCCAGTTGTATATAAAATAGGAAAAAAACCCAAAAAACACTCTTTTATGACAACATTTTCTTCGTTACAGTCTACATATCTGACTACAAATGTAATTTGCTCTGTATGACTTGCATCTGGAGTAGAATCTAAAATTATGGAAAAATATTTGGATTTTTTTAAGAGTGTCGTAAAATTATGGCAAATATTTTTTGCTAGCAAAGTAATTATTTGGTTTTGAAAATGAATTCCCAAATAGTGAGTTATTTTACTTTTTGATTCTTGGGTCTTTGTAATTTTTTTTAGATGATCAGATAACACTGGGTCAAATTTTGCCACCATTTCAACAGCTTTTAAAAAATTGCCATTATTTTGTTCGTATAAGACGGAACTTTTTCCACGAAATGCCAATGATTGTCCAGCTAAAAATTGAATAATTGCAATAACTCTTTTTAAGATAGAGCGCCAGCGTTTCCTTTCAAGTTCAAAATAATTTTGCCGTTCTTTGTCAATAGTTAATTTTTTATTTAATGACATTTTTAACTCAACCCATTTTTGATTAGCTTGCAAGTGATGTACAGAAGATTCATGTTTGGATAAAATATGTGAAAGATGTCGCCAATCAGAATACCCCATTTTGCTATTTAACTTAAACACTTCCTTACAAAATATTTTACAACAAAGACAAAAAATGCTATTTGCTCTACAAGAGTATACCAACCAAGCTCTTTTAATTTTTTCACCATTTGGCAAAATTCGAAAATATTGAGTTGAAGAAAATTTCCTTCCCGATTCATCAGAAGGAAATTTTTTTTCTATATGCTGAAAATCATTTTGTACTATTTGCTCAATAACTTGATTTTGTAAAATATCCGGCCAGGTGAATGGGTCGCTGACATCAAAATCATCATTAGTTTCAGGGATAACTTCGTTTAAGTTAGGATTATCATCGGTTAAGAGCATCTTTTCTTCATTATCTATTTCTGTATTTGATTTAGGGTGTTTTTTTTCTTCAGGGTCGCTTACTTTATGTGCATCCTTTACATTTTCATCCTCAATTGTATCTGTACCCTGTGACGATGTTGATGGAACTAAATATTTTTGCAAAGATCCACTTAATTTTTTTTTGTTTTCTTCCTTTTCTAATTTTCTTTTTTTATATTGAGCTCCAGATAAACGTTTTGTTTTTCTATCGGACATCTGGAAATAAAATTGAAAGGTAATTAAAGTTAGAAAATTTAGTTTATGTAATAGTTCTGAATCTGCGAAGATATAATTTTATAGTATCCCCAATTAAGTTCGCACCAAATGGAATTTTTTATAAATAATAAGTAAAATTGTAATCTAGCATCAGATTTTGTTTTTAAAATGACCCAAAAAATAAATATAATTATTATATTTTTATTAGATAAGTAAATTAGTAAAACTACTTTATACATTTTTTAAAACTTGAAATATAGAAAATTAATCTAGACATAAAATTAACAATAAACCACTTTTTGATCTCAAGCTAAAAAAAATTTTTTTTCACATGTTTAATATTAAATCCAAAACGTAAGATGCGGATTTGGATGGTAATATTAAGTAAAGTAATATCTATCCGAAGAACTTACCTTTTTAAATTACGAAAATTTGTTTCTTTTGAAATTTCACTTTTGCTAAATGTAGAAAAAAATAACTAAACAAAAACACTTTATATCACTGTTAAACTCTCGCTAGTTAATCGAATACTAAAAAGAAAAACAAAACATTTAAAAACTGCCCTATTCTACAGTATATAGAGCTATATAAAACTATATATTGTACGCATACCAATTATGAAGTATAAACAAACATTTTTGCATTGAAAGGCGGCCTTATCTATCATTTTTATTGCTTTTCCAAGGAACGCTGCTATAAATAGTTCTATTGTAATTTCGGCAACTCATGCACAGCAAAAAAAGAAATGACCGGTAATAAATTTCTTATGAATGTTTTATCTTAAAAGCCTAACAAAATGTAATTTAATTTTTCTTTATTTTGAAAACAAAAATATAGGTATATTTTTGTAATCAAATGGCTAAATTTGTGTTTTTGGCGGGCGGCCTGCGGACGCCCTAATAATTTGGCCGCCTTTGTGCCGGCACACCGTGCACACCCCTAAAAACGGCCCTGGGTGCCCATTTTAGACCTTGTCTGTCCTACTTTTTTCTAACTCCTATTTTTTACCCACGAACCGCCACTGTTATTAATTGAATAAAATGAACATGTTAATAATTCTATCTCTAATACCTCTAAACAGCAACTAACAACAACAACAACCAAACCACTAAAGATCACTAAAATAAACAGAAAACTAAGTCTATACCCTAAAGATATGTCCATTTTGCCTTACACAATTATTAACTTAACACATAATTTCCGTATGTTCTTAAGGCATTGAAAATACTAACCGGTCGTTGTTGCATTTCATTGAATGCCCTTCTTGTAGCGTTTATTAAATCGGCTAAGGTGTCATGTCTTGTCCTATATATTTTGTTTTCTAAAGTAACCCGCAGGAAATTATCCAAAACTACCTTATTCTGCCGGAATTATGAGCAGGTGCTCCATCCTGCTGAAAATATATGTCGCGTCAATAGGCCCAAGGCAGATCATCGAGTAATTCCGGTAGAATAAGTTCCAGTATTTGGAAATACCGATCTGTATCTAAGATCCCCTGGTATATACGATACATTATTTTTGAACCCAATATGAAACAAAAAATATTAAAACCAAACCTATCCTGTCGTTCACCTGAAAATATTCGTTGCTGGTTTTCTTGCGACCACTATCTAGAATTATGCCTATTTAATACTCCGGCGCTATATATATTATGCCTCATCGGACCATATTACTTTTCTATAAAAGTCAGGGTCATTATCGCATTTTTCTAGATACCAGTTATAGAAAATCATACGACGCTGCGTGTCGCCCGGATGTAAGTGTTGCACCAATCTGAATTTAAATGGTTTATAACCTTGTTTCCTTAAAATTTTTTGTACCCGGTTATTTGGAACCCCAACATTCTGATGCATTTTTCTGCAAGAACTTGAACGATCTACATCAGTGGACATCAACTACGTCTTCCTCGTTATCTTTGTTATAGCGTTGATTGAAGGAAAAAGGAAGATGCGCAACCTTAAGGGCGAATTCGTGGCACAAAAGGTGTCCGAGATGTAGCTGACGAGAGAGTCTCTATTCGGACGCGAGAAAGAAAGCTTCGAAAATGCCAAATGTGATTTTGGCGAAACGTCAGCAAACCTGTTCTTTTCAGAACGACAGTAGTGAACGGATGTACAGGGTTGTCCAACGAAGGGTAAACACCTTTATAATTTCTTTATTTTACAAGATATTGAAAAATGGTATAAACAAAAGTTGTAGGGATTTTAGAGAGGAATAAGGATAATTTATGATAAAAACAATTGAACATCAAATAAAAAAATTACGCGAAAAAATTATGGTTATTTTGCTTATTTTAAATGGAACACCCTGTATATTATTGCATTTTTGGATTCTCCCGAAAATTCTAAACACTTTTTATATAAGATATTACACCTTTAAACCTAATAGTTTCGGAGCTATGAACAGTTGAAAATCAGTATTTTGACTAATTTGAATTATTGTAAAACCTATCTAATGAAATAGGTACCATGAGTATACGAAAGTTGGTACTTCAGCTTGTACCATAGTAAGCACCACTATTAATTAAAGTGGCCAAGAGGCCGATTTTTACTTGTTTCTAGCTTAAAAACATATGAATTTAGGAATAACGAAGTGGCAACATATCTGCAATAACTAAACGAGTAGATATTAAATAACGACGGAACAATATTTATTATAAACAAAATATATGTTTCAAAAAAAAACTCGTGGCTGATTTTCCTCATTAAAAAAAGGCTTGTTAACAACTCTCTTCTTATAATCCGCATTCCCGGGCTCGCTGCAGAATCTAACTCCTAATTTCTTTAACGTGTTTAAACTTGGTTATCGTCTATCGAGATACCTGTGCAAATACTGTCGTTTGGTTGCCGGGCAACAAGTTAATCAAAGATTTGTCAAAATTTCGGTAGTTTACTTTTTAAAGAATATTATTTTAGTGAAGTTGTTAGTTGTTAAAGATGAACAGAAACGTCACACGTTATTCCAAAGCCGAAATGATAGATTTGTTAAATATATTGGCGAGGAATGGTTATCAGTTAAGACCGTCCAAACGAGAGTATCTGGACAGATATCCCGATAGACGACAACCAAGTTTAGGAACATTAAAAAAATTAGGAGTTAGATTCCGCGAGACCGGAAACGTGGATTATAAGAAGAGAGTCGTTGTTAACAAGCCTGTTCTCAATGAGGAAAATCAGCTAAGAGTTCTGCTTTCCATTTATGAAAATCCAATTCAAAGTACCAATTCTCGGAGCGAAGCACTTGGTATGTCTTACACATCTGTGAAGAGAATTTTACAAAATCACAAAGTCCATCCCTATCGTATTTCATATCACCAAAAGTTACTACCTGGAGATATAGAAAAAAGAGTAGATTTTTGTTCTTGGGCTATAGAGAAAACTTACCAAAACCCTGACTTTTTTAGAAATGTGTTATTCACAGATGAGTCTACGTTTAGAAGTATGAACCGTACTATGAACCGACATAATATAAGGTACTACAGTCAACAAAATCCTAATTGGAGAGGGGAAATTATGAAACAAGGAAGATGGTCCGTGAACGTGTGGGGTGGCATGGTAAACGATTATGTTATTGGACCATATTTTTTCCAGGGTAATTTAACTGGTAACATATATTTAAACTTTTTAAGGGTGTCACTGCCGATTTTATTAGAAAATGTGAACATTCAAGTTAGAAACAATATGTGGTTTCAACATGATGGGGCCCCACCGCATGGCACACGTGATGTCACATACTTTTTAACTGAACGTCATGGATCGAATTGGATAGGTAATAGGGGGAATCCATGGTACGTAAATAATGAAGCCGAAGGACCGATTCTATGGCCCCCTAGGTCTCCGGACCTCAGTCCTTTGGATTACTTTTTATGGGGATTCGTCGACAATTTTGTAAATGCTACGCCTTGTGAAGGTCCAAACGAAATGAAGGAGATAATGCAAGAGGCCTTTAGAGCCGTTAACAACGAAATGTTACGTAACACTCAAGAAAACTTTATAGAACGCATGCAAATGTGCTTAGCCGCTGAAGGAGGCATTTTTGAAAACTAGATTTTTTTCTCATAAGTTTTGTTTCCTTGTTCTTTGATACCTATTTGTTTAGTTATTATAGATTTTGTTTATAATACATATTGTTCCGTCGTTATTTAATACATATTCTTTAAGTTATTATAGATTTGGTTTATAATAAATATTGTTCCGTCGTTATTTAATATCTACTCGTTTAGTTATTGCAGATATGTTGCCACTTCGTTATTCCTAAATTCATATGTTTTTAAGCTAAAAACAAGTAAAAATCGGCCTCTTGGCCACTTTAATTAATAGTGGTGCTTACTATGGTACAAGCTGAAGTACCAACTTTCGTATACTCATGGTACCTATTTCATTAGATAGGTTTTACAATAATGCAAATTAGCCAAAATACTGATTTTCAACTGTTCATAGCTCCGAAACTATTAGGTTTAAAGGTGTAATATCTTATATAAAAAGTGTTTAGAATTTTCGGGAGAATCTAAAAATGCAATAATATACAGGGTGTTCCATTTAAAATAAGCAAAATAACCATAATTTTTTCGCGTAATTTTTTTATTTGATGTTCAATTGTTTTTATCATAAATTATCCTTATTCCTCTCTAAAATCCCTACAACTTTTGTATTACCATTTTTCAATATCTTGTAAAATAAAGAAATTATAAAGGTGTTTACCCTTCGTTGGACAACCCTGTACACCCGGAATGAAAACACATTATATATATATATATATATATATATATATATATATATATATATATATATATATATATATTGTGCTTGTAGGTAACGGCCGTATACTACCAATAGTATAAAGAAATAACGGGGATTCCGCCAGAAAGTTTATAGTACATTTTTTTTCTAATTTCGAAATAATTCATTTCTTCTTCAGGGCTCTCTAATAATATAATTATCAGAAAATGTAAGACTCTTTTTACAATTAAAAAGTACTTACACTAATTAAAATGCAAAGACAATTTTGAGGGAATTTTCAGAAAATATAAAATTGGATAAATTTTTAACTACTAAAATTTTGACATCATTTGACAAGAAATAAACAATTTAAAACCAATTGTTTTTCTATCAAATAATAATGACAGAAATAAGTTAAATATGTCAAATGTATAATTTTATATTTTCTGAAAATTCCCTCAAAAATGTCTCTGCATTTTAACACTTTAACCCCTACGTGTATTAAATTGATATACAAAAGTACTTCCCCTTAAACTGCGTGTATAAATATTACAAATCGTATATTCAACTTCATCGCGCTGTGCTCACCGTATGAATGCGTTTAACATGAACTTATATGGAGAGTTTTGTAGTCTTGGGCTGTGGTTACCAATTTTTTTTCTAGTTTAGAGAAATTTTGTAAAGAATTGGCGACATTGCTATAGTAACAAGTGGATTGCGAACACATGTTTTCCTGGAATGTCGTCGGTTAGTAACGGTTAGTAGTCGCCGTGAATAGTAAAAAACAAGCATTCAGTGAAATTATAGTGTATAAATATGTCTCGTAAAAGAAATGCCCCACTTTCAAGCGCAGAACAAGAACATTTGATGGATTGTTTGAGTGATATGAGTTACATTGAAGACCCTGTTGATGATTCAGATAATGATCCCTGGTATAAGTCGGAAAGTTCGGAATGTTCTAGTGATTCGTATTCAGAGTCTAAACAACAATATAAGAAAACAAAACATTCTCAGGTATGCTAACTAATATTTTTTTTTTAATTTTCCATAATAAGTAGGTACAATTTTTAGGATAACGAAGAACAAAATGCAGGTTTGGGTAATATACTCGGTAATACAGCTTCATGTTCAAATTCCGGTCAAAATATAGTCAACATGGGCCTGCCAAATAAGGTAAATAAGAAGATATATAGGTCACTAAGGAATTTACTAAGAATTATTTTTTTAGGTTATGTCCGATTCAGATTCGGAAACAATGAATAATCAAAACATGCAGACCGGTATTACTAATGTAAATATAACTCAGAATGTTATCTGGGGTAAAGTTGTGGGTAAATTAAATTATTTTCCGCCTCCACAAGATAGGTCAATAAATATTCATGTTACAACTCGCCAAGATGATAGCCCATGTTCCTTCTATAAACTATTGCTGACAGACAATTTGCTTGACCTTTTGGTGAATGAAACGAATGTTTATGCTGAACAAAAGATTATAGAGAGTATATCAAATGAGTCAATAGCATTGAAATCATTACTTGCTAGTTGGGTAGATACAAACAAAGAAGAGATGTGTACGTTTTTGGGCATTATTATATGGATGGGGCTAAATTCAAAACCACGTCTTAAAGACTATTGGAGTACAAGTTTCATTCACAAAACTTGCATTTACCAACAAACAGGCATGCCACGGAGTAGGTTTGAAGCACTTTTAGCTCACCTACATTTTTCAAATAATGAGTTATGTCCTAAAGGAGATCGTCTCTTCAAATTGAGTGCTTTAGTTGACCTGTGCAATAAAAACTTTCAAGCTGTCTATACTCCTGGAGAGTACGTTTGCATAGACGAATCCATGATTCCATTTAGGGGGCGTCTATCTTTTTTACAATACATACCTGGCAAACGTCATAAATATGGCGTAAAAATTTTTTAAACTTGGTGGTCAAAGTGGATACACACAAGATCATTTTATAGCAACGCAGTTCGAAGATCAATTAAATGGTATAGGAAGGTAGCAGTGGAGCTTCTGACAGGTACTGCAGTTGTAAATGCCCTGATTCTTTATAACACCGTAATGAACAAGAAAATGGACATAACGACCTTCAGAGAACTTTTGGTTGCTGAACTATGTAAAAAAACTGAGACTCCCGTTGTTCAAGAAAATATACATAAATTGGAAGAGTATGATAAAAGAGGTCGCTGTGTTGTATGCTATAGTTCTTTGTCGGAGAAGTATGGTCGAGCAAACGCAACAAAAAATTCAAAGCAGTGTTGTACAAGATGTGTAGGTTGCCCTAAAAAAAAGTTTATGTGCATAATTGCTTTTTTAAGATACACGATGTTACCTTAAAACAAAAGAATTAATTAACCTTTTTTGTAACTGTATTTTCTGTGTGTAATAAATAAAAATAATAAATATTCTTGTGTATCCATTTTAATACACAGGCTGTTTACGTTGACATTAGTTAAATTCATAACTATAAACCACATGTATCAAAACTGATCACAGTATTTCACACCTTCTTAACAGCGTGTATCAAATGTGGACGCGGTCTCAAAATAACCCAAAATTTAAAATTACTTATTAAATTATCTTTATTATGCTTCACCGATATTCAGTACTCTATTTAAACTCTATTAGTTAAAATTTACCAAAAAAAATAGTTGGGTTGATGGGTCCATTTCGCAAAAATGACATCTGGGGGTCAAAGTGTTAATGAGTGTAAGTACTTTTTGAATGTAAAAAGTCCTAAATTTTCTGACAATGAATGCATAGTCACAAAAATAAAGGTTTGGTAAATAAACCACATAGAAAAATAAGAATTTTATAGAATACATAAGAAGAAAGATGCATTTTGGCACACAGGTTGGTAGTAGAAAGTAGAGGTTGGATAAGAAGGAATTTTTTTAAATTTTTCGTTTTTCGGAAAAACGCATAAGCTCGTGTATTTTATTTAGTTATTTAACATATTTTAAGTTTTTTAAAAAATGTATACAGGGTGTTTCAAAAAAATTGGGCCACTGATTAATCACGATTCTGATTAAACCGCTTGATGTAAAAAGCTGAATTTTAGCATACAGGTTGATTGTAGGGTATGGAGGTCCAATAAGAAGAGTTTTTTTTCAAAAATCAAATTTCAAGGGTATGAAACAGCCCCTTAAATAATGCAATATTTTTTATTTAAAAAAAAAACGGTTAATTTTTCAAGACAGCGTTTGATCAGGTATATGTCATTTTTTTTTTAAAGGAGGGTGTTCCAAAAAATCGGAAATAATTTATAAACAAAAATTTCTCAAGCCCGTGTTGACAAAAATTGAACGAAAAAGCAACAACGTGGTTTCTAAAATTTATAAAACAATAAGGTGATCTAAGTACCAATTTATATCCCTTTCGTTAACGTCATACGCGAACGAAATGGCGGGTACTCGTTAGCATTTGTTTAACTCACGAAAATAATTTAAGGAAAAATGTCTCAAGCAGAAATTTGGACGTTGTGTGTTATGTAAACAAAAATTTCTCAAGCCCCTGTTGACAAAAATTGAACGAAAAAGCAACAACATGGTTTCTAAAATTTATAAAACAATAAGGTGATCTAAATACCAATTTATATCCCTTTCGTTAACGTCATACACGAACGAAACGGCGGGTACTCGTTAGCATTTGTTTAACTCACGAAAATAATTTAAGGAAAAATGTCTCAAGCAAGAAATTTGGACGTTCCGCATAATTATTTAAGTAATAGCAGCAAAATGGCATTAACAAAAATATACTATGCTAATATTTAAAAATCTACAGGTATAGCGCGCGCTAAAATTTATAATTAAATAACTAAATATAAATATAACAATAACTAACTCATGTTGTAGTATGTAAAAATACCAGTTGTGTAAATTAAATGTATTCAATATTTATGGATAGTACATATTTAATAGTTAAATGTAAGTTTATTTTCACGTTTTTTCTAAATGTTCATAATCTTTTTGATGCAAACCTTGCATATATGTATTTACCTTTTGTTTTGATTATGTATTATTTATAAATTACTTATTTTGTTTAAAAGTTTTGAAATAAAGTCATTATATTTCAACTTTGCTTTAATTATCTATACTCTATTGTATAGTTTGCGGTCTTTTTTGTACAAGGTATCAGTAGTTTCTCTTTTAACATTCCTTTCTATACAAGATACGTAGATGATACGTTACTTTTAGTTGAACCAGAGAATATAAATCATATTGTTCAGTCATTTAATAATCTTGATAACAGGCTCACATTTACAGTAGAAATTCCTGATAATTCTTCTATTAATTTCTTAGATATCACTCTCAATCTTGAAAGCAATAACAAAGTCACCACAAATTGGTATAAGAAGAAGACTTGATCTGGCAGATACTTAAATTTTTATTCCTATCATCCTATGAAGTATAAAATATCAACTAAGGAATCTTGTCGACAGGGCAATTCTATTGTCAGATCATAAATATCATAATGATAATCTAAATTTTATCAAGAACACATTAGAAAAAAACTGCTATCCAGAAAGCCTCTTAAGTCGAGTTATTGATGACCGTTACATCAAACTAACACAAAGAAAACAAGTCCTCGCGTCTAATAATACCAATCATGTTAGTAACCCTCAAAACAGTTTGTCTAGTATTTATAAAAATGCCATTTTTCCACACGATTGAGAATCAAACGAAAAAAATTCTACAATCTCTTAATGCTGCTCCCGCCTGGACACCTTCCAATCTTATCTCTAATATTTTCACTTCTTTAAAAGATCGCGATGATAAAACACTTCAAAGTAATTTGGTATACAAATTAGAATGTATGTCTTGTGACCCTACTCTTGTATATATCGGTGAAACATCACAATACACAAAAAAACGCTTTTATCAACACAACTATAATATTCGTAAAAATAACCCCTCGCCTTCAGGCTTATGTAACCACTCTCTAACAACATTACATGCTTTGGATTTTAACAATTTCTCAATATTACACACTGAAGAAAATCGTATCAAAAGACTAATTTTGGAAACGTTATACATTCACAAGTTTCCAAACAATATTAACCAAAAAACTGATTATGATAACATAATTTCATTTTATAAACCTAATTTAATAGAACATTTAACATCAAAATATATTTTCCTTTTTCTTTCTTATCAATAAAAAAAAACAGATTAATACATTATATAAACCAAATAAAATTAATCTCTGAAAATAAAATCCCGATCTGACATCTGGCGTTAAGCTGTTTAAACCAAAAAAACAAATAGTTTTATATTTTTCAGTCGCAAAACAGTTGACAACCCAATAATGTTTTAATATTTAAATAAAAACAAAGGTGCCTCACCTGTTCAAATTATAAAATAAATTACCCAAATCACATTCTTCCAATACGCTGTTTACACCTAGTTTTCGTACATTGCAGAGAGTGTTTCTTGTGTAGAAATAACAAAAATATATATATAAAAAAAAAATAGTATTACCGAAATATGACTACTCCACATACTAATTAGAAGAACAAAAGGTATGCTTTGAACTTTGCACACCTCCAAAAAAAAAAAAGGTATGATAATAATTGTTTATGTATTACATGTTTTGATGCCTTTATTAAACTTAAAAAAAAAATAATAATAATAATACATGCTTTTCTATAAGATATATAAAAAAACAAAAGATTTGTCTCTGTTTCCTTTCTCTTGGTTACCTACTAATAATAACAATATACATATAACGTGTATTAGCTATAATTACGTTTGTTTGTTTTTGAATTTAAATGTATGTATTTAATATTTTATTCTTTTTCAACCTATCACCAAAATAAAAACAAAACGTCTATTTGTAGTGTCATTCCATATTTCTGTCCTTTGTATTTACAATTTAAAATTTATAAATAAAATTTATGTATTTTAGCCTGATGATGGTGGTAAACGACCGCCGAAACGTTGCTGAATAAAAGAAAATCGTAATAAAAGAAAAGTATATCACACTGTTTTGGTCTGATTTATTGGGAACCCTTTGATACCTTTTCTATAATCTAGTCATTGCAAAAAAAAAACAAAACCTTTTACGAACATTTTTCTTTAATTTTTAATTAAAAAAAAAGCTACTTCACACGGAAAATCTCTCACCTGGTGTACAGCGTGTCCCAATATCTAAGGTGACAATTGGGAGAAGCTATACAATATATAGAAGAGTTTAAATTGTGGCAAAGTTGCGCAATCTGTGCTCAATCAAATGCCGTTTTGAAATTGAGGATATTTGTAGTACTACCGAAGATATCCGGAAAAAAAGAAATTTCTGAAAATAGTTTTAATTTTATACCGAGTTTTTTTAAAAAGATATTTTTTCAATAAATGTCACATCATCACAGCCACCTTTTTCCTTCTACCAAAATACATTATTAAGTTTACGATTCGACGATTATTTCCGAACGATCATCATACACTTTGCTTTTTAAATAGTCAAAAATGTTGAGTTCTTAATAAACAGTAATTTTAATTCTAAATCCAACAGCGTATCACACTTAACATTTTTTCGATATTTCGGACTAAAAAAATATCATCAATGCTAGTTAATAATGATTGCCGAGGAACGAAAAACCCGCGTCGGGTCAAAAATTCAATTATCTGCGTTATCTTCAAGCCAAAAATGTGATAAGGAAATGTCAAATTTATTTATATTTACCTCTTTTATTAGAATCAGAAAAGAAGTACCTAATTCAAAAATATTTCACTTTTTTGTTCCACTCCGGAAGTTATTTAAAAATGCATTCTCATTGCCATTTCTTTTCGTCGACAGTACGACGTGATTAGATTTTTGACCCGATGTTTCGTTTCTCATCATCAGAAGCACTGAGGAAGTGTTTTATTTGTCAGAAACATTGGAAGAACGCTCAATTTTGGGACACTCTGTACCTTTATTAGTTCAGAATAATGTAAAAAATAAATTTTGTCTAAAAAAAGGTAATTAACAATACTTTGTAAATTAAAATTTAGATTTAAAAGTAGATTTAAAATAATCTCCTTTATTTTTTGATCAAAAAATAACACAAAGTTTTTTTCCTATTGTCAAGACCTATAATTGCTATGGCCATGTTAACGGCTCAAGCGATAGAATTTTTGTTAGATTAAATAATAACGTTGAGTGATCAATAAAGCATAAAAATATTGCGCGGCACCGTCTTCCACGAATCTCATCGTTTTCCGATCAACGCCGCAGCCGACGGTCATCACATCAAGAGCCGAACGACTGCGAATAGGTGTTTTATGCTTTTGCCGTAGAGCGGCTCCATCCATCCATAAGTGGAATGAAATCAGCACTGCCACGAATTCGTCCATAAGATTGCGCATCTTCCTTTTTCCTTCAATCAACGGCAGTGGCGGCTCGTCAGGGTAGGCCTCTGAGGCCGCGCCTCACCCCCAAAATAAAAGAAAAGAGAATTTTTTTATATAACTTTTTATCTATTACCAATTAGAAATATACTTTTTAACAGTTTTACAACATAATAACATTAAAAAAAAAAACAAAATATAATCCCATAATAAATATTTTAGAAAATAAATTCTGACCACATCAAAAAACCGACCGTGCAATCCGTGCAAACCCATTCCTAAAGAAAGTGCTCTCGAATGAGGCGAAATAATTTTAGCTTGGAAAGTTTCGACTTCTGACCTATTTATCAACGGCCGGTGCCGATGCCGGCGAGTCACCTGATTACGACAGAGCGGGATGGCGATTGCCGATGCACGCGTTTTCTATTGCATTCTTGAGGCGATAAATCTGTAGCTTGGATATGCTTTTATTGGTTATTTAAATCACATGACTAGCGAAATATTCCAACGGCTTCTTTTTACGTGGTGCGTGCGGCTGAGAAAGAAATAGGAAATAGATTGCGATAATCGCTGATTGAGGGCGTCCTGTCTTTTAAGGTGAATAAATACGCGTGAGTAAGTTTTTGTTTTGTTTTGATTTGGTAAGTTGGACCGTTCCATTTTTTGTATTTGCTTTTTGCTTTTGAAATGAATCCTATTCACGACATTATTGCTTCATTAATTGAAACGCTTTTTTTAAGAAGAAGCGAAACTGAAAAGAAACAGATATTAGGTAGCCGTCCGACGCCGAAAATTTTAGCAATATTTAACGATAAGAGGCAAGGTAAAAAATATTCAAGAACTTTTCAAATATCTTGGTACGAAACTTATAGGTGGCTATGCGGAAGTATTTATAAAGAAAGCTTATATTGTTGGCCTTGTATTTTATTAGGTTGCGTCAAAAATAATTGGAGTTCAGGGAGCCGATATTCGGATTTAAAAAATTTTTCACGAGCAGTAAAATCGCATGAAAGTTCAAGAGAGCATATTAAAAATTCGGTAGCACTTACAAGACTGGAGCAAAATAGGGCGGCTATTGCGGATGCACTACAAGAAAATGCAAGTCTTAATAAAATTGTTTATAATGAAAATGTTCGAAAAAACCGTTTATTATTAAATTATTTAATTGATGTTACTATTACTTTGGGTAAACAGGACTTGGCATTTCGAGGTCATAATGAAACAACAGATTCTTTTAACCGTGGCAATTTTAAGGAAATATTTGCATGCTTAATAAAAAGAAATGCCGAACTTACTGAACATTGTGCTAAATTTAGTAATATTTTTACGGGACAATCTAAGACAATACAAAATGAACTAATTGGTTGCATACATGACTATATTCAAGAATATATAAAAAAAGAAATCAATGACACCGATTGTTGTTTTTTTGGCGTAATTGCGGATGATAGTACTGATATAACAGAAAAATCACAGTGTTCGATAACAGTTAGGTATGTGACCAACGGATCTTTAAAAGAAAGATTTTTAGGATTTTTTGACGTTAGCGATAATAGAACAGCAGAGAGCCTTTTTCATTTAATACAAAACAGCTTAGAGCCTTATGACTTTAAAAATAAATTGGTCGCGCAGTGTTACGATGGGGCTAGTGTTATGGCAGGTGAAATAAATGGGCTTCAAACAAAAGTTAGATCTATTGCTCCTTTAGCTATGTTTACTCATTGTTGCGCCCACAGATTAAATCTAGTTTTACAACAGGGAACAAAACTGATTACCCAAAGTCGTATATTTTTTGCCACTTTATTAGGAATACCAAATTATTTCCACCAATCACCAAAATGGTCTTTTGTGCTTAATCAGATAGTAGGTAAAAGAATTCCGCGAGCTGTAGAAACGCGATGGTATACACGGTCTAAAATTTTAAACTTAGTGGCTAATGAATGGGACAATTTAATTATAGTATTTGAAACTATTATTAATGACTTAAGTTTTGAAACAGAATCTATTAATGGTGCAAAAGGTTTTCTTAATCATTTTAATGATTTCGAATTTTGACTTTTAACGCATATTTATAAACAAATTTTTAGTTGCACTGATGTACTGTTTCAAATATTACAGTTAAAGCATTTAGATATAAATTACTGCATTTCGCAAATAAACCTTGCCAAGCAGCGAGTTATTGAATTTAAAAACGAGGACCATTTCAAAGAACTTTTCAATATTGCTAAAAAAGTCACTATTCTGCCAACTAACACACGTCGAGGGCAATGTTCTAGCGACTTTGATATTTTTACTAAATATAAAATATTATATTTCGAAATAATAGATTGTATAATTCTTCAATTAGGGACGCGGTTTGAAAATTTAAATAATTTAAATTTCTTTGCTTTAGTCGATTGCACAAAATATTCGGAATATGTTAAATGCTTTCCAGACGACTTATTAAATAATTTATTAAAAAATTATCCAAACATTTTTGACAGAGATAGATTAAAGAATGAGCTTTCTGTATTGTATAGGGATGAACAATTTTCAAATTTAGATGTCGAAAAAAGTCTAGCTTTGTTATTTAAAGATTTTAAAGCAATTTTTGCGGAAGCATATAAGCTTTTTTAATTTAGTTTTAACTATTCCCGCAACAAGTGTATCGGCCGAACGAAATTTTTCATGTCTTAAACGGATCAAAACCTACCTAAGAAACACAATGACACAAGAACGGCTTTCGGGTTTAGCAATGATGTCAATAGAGCAGGAATTACTGTCAGAACTTAGTGAAGACCAAAACTTTTACGACCAAATTATAGATAAATTTGCAACCTTAAAAGACAGACGTATAGATTTAATGTACAAAAAGTAGTTTTTTTATCTCATTTCATACAACTATTTATTTTAAGTTTTAATAAACTAAATTATGTTTTTATTATCGCAATCACCGCTATATTTTAGTGATAGGTGTACATATTTTACTTGTTTTGTTTACTTTTTATTTACTTTTTTTAGAGTTTATTTTTTTAGTTTTTAATGGTTTAGTAGGGCTATTGGCGATGACCTCCATTAAAAAAAAAGGTCAACGCGTCGCAGAATAATACCTCATGGGTGACGTGGAAATTTATTCACATTTAAACAAAATTAACCTCATGTAGCCTCACTCTTCAATATACTCACGAGCCGCCACTGATCAACGGTTATAGGTTTTGCTTCGCGGCTTATTGAAAAATCCGAAATCAACTAGATTTCTTTTCATTCTAAGAAATGTAATATCACAGGGTTGTCTTCGTTCTGGATACCTATGTTTAAAACGCCAACAGCTTCATAAAAATGTATTTATTATAATATACGACGAATGCTAAGCATACCTTAATAAATATAGTTCCGAAACCTCGTTAACATCTTCACTAGAAAACGTTTGGTTTCTAACCATTTTTTAATATAAAATTTAAAATTAACCTAACCTAACCTAACCTAACCTAGCTTCAAAACGAACCAGAGGTTTTTGACAATTAATTTATTTAACACGAAAACAATTTTCTTTTATTTTGTTTAGGCAATCCCAGCCTACTACCAAAAACGGAGTCTCTAAAAAAATGCAAATTACTGGGCGATTCAAATAGAAAAGTATATACTGTTATATATTTTCGAGAAGCTTATTGCGAACTTAATATAAAATAAAAATATACGGGGTGTCCCATTTAAAAAATTATAAGTTTGTGTTATATCTCAAAAACGACAGCTCACATAAAAAAAATCTGACTACGCCACTGGATTCTACGTGAAAATTGTATTAGAACCAGTTTTAAGTTAAACAACAACCGAAATTGTAGTGAAAAAGTAGCACCATGTCGCGAAAACCGGAACCCCATTAAAACAACAATTCAGCTCTATGTGTCAGCTTGTCAGGGAAGGAAACATACCAAGAAAAAGCATATCCTATTCATCGTGTCAAAAACACTAAGAGGGATTGAAAAACCGTACCCATCGTGTAATCGTTATAGACAATGCAACATTAAGACGCCGACTGAAGATAATTAGTTTCAAATTCAAAATCGTAACCCAGCGTGTCGCAATAATGGAGACTCGACGAACTGTCAAATTGCGTAAGGAATATTTAGATTATATTAATGAATATTATATAATTATATTAAGTATAGAGATCAAAATCGACAGATCTATTATAATTTTGATTAAACGTGATACGACACGCATAATACGACAAAAAAAGGTGGACAGTTGACTTAGATGTATTTTGAAAGCAGTACCTCCAAACCGAGGATTTCGGATAGTAATTTTACATTGCAGATCTTGTTACGAGTGGGTACAAAATTAATTAAAACTCTGCAGCAAAGAAACCGAAGAATGTAATGAAGACTATTATAAATACATGTACTCGGATTTATTCGAAAAACGATTTAGGTATAGGCTGATTCCATATTTAAAAGCTAACAGTGTAATCGTTATAGATAATGCACTATATCATTCACGAAAAAAATTCAAAATTTTAAATGTTTCTTCAAACAAGCAGAAAGTTCCAGACTTTTTACCTGAAAATGATCTATACTTTGAATACTAAAAACTACGTTATATGTTACGTCGTTGACAACTTAGCAAAGTTGCAAGTTTGACAAAAAAGTCCTTGATTTAATCAAAACAAAAATTTCAATTATTGCACAGGAAAGCTGGAGAAATGCATTCGAAAAAGGAATAAGATATAGAAAACGGAGCGTTTTTTGGATGAATAAACTGTAATTCATAGAAATCGTTCGTGCATATACAAATACATTATCCTTATAAATTCAAATATTTTTCTTTTTAACTCGTTCAAAAAGTTTCAAGAAGCTGAAAATTCGCCCGACGCGACGCAACGGCAAAGTGAACCACAGTTAATACCATACATACATACAATCGGTAAGTATAATTTATTATTTATAATATTCCCATGTGACCGACAATGTTTGACCAAAATTTGAAGTTAATCGGGTAAGTACCTAGGAAGCTATTTCACGAACTGACAAGAAGATCAACAGAGAGACCGACGAAATTGATAAAACATATTTTTGGCACCTAGGTACTCTAAAACGTGAAGATATATAAAACCTGGAAGGGTGACTTTTTCACGATTACAAATATTTTATTTAGCCGCCATCTTGAATTCTTACCAAAATTTTACCAGTTGATTCCTACATAATATTTGATTTTTAGGCAAAATTTGAGGTAAATTGGATAAATAGTTTTTTAATAACACTGGCCGACAAAAAGAAAAAATTTTTGTTGTAGCACAAATCAGAATAGCATAATCTAATAGAATGGACCTATCCAAATACGAAAATGACAAATAAAAAGTTGTAGCACGCAGGGTTTTCTTGTTAGAGTTGTAGAACCATATCGAATGTTACGATACTTAATATCTATGGAAAACATTATTTCAGAAAATTCTTAGCCCTGTTTATTGACTATGTTTACAGTTTTCGCCTATTAAACATACCATACATCTAAGAGAATAGCAAACTAGAAAAATATTAACTTAAAACACTAATTAAACTTTATTTTTTACGTTTATGAGGTGTCCTATCTTCTCTCTTCAAAAAGCAACAGTAGTCACCCATCATAGCTGGATCCCATCGTCCTTGGTACCGAATTTCCATTGTGCTGATATCTTGGTGAAACCTTTCACCCTGCTCGTCACTAACAGCTTCCAAATTTTTAGGAAAAAATGGGAATGGAGGAAGTGAATTCTATAATGACATTCTGGCACCAAGCGCACCGAGTTCATTAACTAATTGTTCATAATTTCCATCCATATTGTTGCCTAAAAATCCTCTTACTACTTTAACAAATGAATTCCATGCTCTGAATTCCTGCCTGGTAAGCTTTTCCGTAAAATTGACATCGTCCAGCAATTTTCTGATTTGTGGCACAATAAAAATGTTTTCTTTTAATCTGGCATCACTTAACTGGGGAAAGACTTGTCTTAGGTATTTAAATCCATCACCATCTTTATTCAAAGCCTTCACAAAGTTTTTCATCAGCCTAAGTTTAATGTGAAGAGGAGGCAAAAGGACATTTTTGGGATCAACAAGAGGTATAAATTTAACATTTTGAGATCCCGGTTGAAATTCGTTTCTTTCTGGTCAAATTTTTGTTACATAATGCTGATTTATTGCACGACTGTCCCATAAACAAAGAAAACAGCAATATTTTGTAAATCCCCCCTGAAGTCCCACTAAAATCGCTATAACTCTTTTAAATCCCCAAATATCTGCCATTTATACCTATTGAAGTTTATTTTATCTAAAATCGTGCGCATATTTTCACAATTTTCTTTCATTGCAACTGAATGGGCAACTGGTATAGAGGGTTTTAAATTTCCATTATGCAATAACACAGCTTTTAAGCTATGTTTAGATGAGTCTATGAATAAGCGCCGCTCACGGGGAAAATGTTCAATATCAAGTTCCTGCATTAACTCTTTGAAGTACCTTGGTCGACAATTTGAACCACCTTTTTGCTGACCTTTCCAGCATGGTGGTTGATGAAACGTACCACTTAAATCAAAGTTATTTTTGTTGTGTATGTCGGTTTAATAACCGTCCCGCATTTGATTGGCTTATGATCCATGGCCTGACGCAAATTCCTGAAACGTTGGCGGTTGCGTTCACGATTTTGTGTGGTTATTTACGTTTCACGTGCTCCGTAGTGATTTGAGGTTATTGTTTTTATGAGAAAAGTGTTGTTTTTTATTCAAAAGTGGCTTTATTTATGATTTTTATGTAAAAACCAACTATAAAGGTGAGTTAATATACATGTTAGATGTTTGTGATATTTGAACTCCGAGTTTTGTTGGTTTCTTTTAGTGTTTAAAAACTGTACCACCGTACAGTTGGAAACATGAACCGACGGCAGGATCCACTCACTTTCAATTTGATAGGCATGACAGAAAATGAACTCTATGATGAAATAGATGCAATCGAAAATGATTGTGCCTCAATCCCTTCCGATTGTGACTCGGAGGCTGATGGTGACGAGTCAGAAAGTGAAGGTTGTTCTTCAGCTGCTATGTTTGATCATCCCGAGGTTGCCGAAATTGTGGTGTCTGAGTATGAAGAAGACGAGCCTTCCTCTTCAGATGAATGGGATGCAGAGGATTTAGTACCGCTATTTACTCTAGCAAAACGATGGAAAAAAAGTTTGGTCACTACTTGGAATAAATGAGTTTCTACTATGAAGACTCCTGATCCATTCACTTCGGATGTCGGTCTGTCGAATTCAATTCGAGATCGTGCTAGCCTAAATCCTTATGAGGCGTTTAATCTTTTTTTTACCGACGAACTTTTGACTGATATTGTGTTTCAAACTAATCTCTATGCAGAGCAAACATTTCAAACCAAGGGTAAAGCATATAACACATGTTGACGAACTCAAGACATTTTTGGGTATAAATATTCTTATGGGCATTAAAAAATACCCAAGTTACCGTGATCATTGGAGTTCTTCACCAGACCTTCACGATCCCTACATAAGTAAGCTTATGAGAGTTCATAGATTTGGTTGGATTCTTTCGAACCTTCACCTAAATGACAACAGCATAATGCCACCACGTGGCTCAGCCAATTATGATAAACTTTATAAAGTACGGCCCCTTCTCAATCACCTTAAAACTAATTTTCAATCATGCTTACAGCCCCATGAAAATATCGCCGTCGACGAGTCAATGATAAAATTTAAGGGGCGATCTTCGCTAAAACAATACTTACCAAAAAAACCCATAAAAAGGGGATATAAAGTGTGGGTTTTAGCGGATGAAACAGGGTATTGTTGGAATTTTGATATATACACAGGGAAGACGGGGGATCAAACAGAAAAAAGTTTGGGGGCCCGAGTCGTTAAGAATTTAGCTACTCCAATTGAAAAAAAAAATCACAAAATATATTTTGACAATTTTTTCTCATCCGTAAAGTTAATGGAGGATCTTTTAGACTTAAAACTATATGCATGTGGAACAGTAAATGTATCCAGAAAAAATTTGCCTAATTTCACTAATGATAAAAATTTAAAAAGAGGGGAGTATGAATGGTTTATAAGCGATAGTGGATTGAGTGCTGTGAAATGGCGTGACAAGAAATCCATGCATATGTTATCTAATTACCATGACCCTACAGTTGTTACTCAAGTAAAAAGGAAAGAGAAAGATGGCACTGCGATGCATATTCCTTGCCCTTTTTTACTTAGTGATTATAATAAACA
The DNA here is from genome assembly GCA_030620095.1 of Kuschelorhynchus macadamiae. Lineage (NCBI taxonomy): Eukaryota > Metazoa > Arthropoda > Insecta > Coleoptera > Curculionidae > Kuschelorhynchus > Kuschelorhynchus macadamiae. The sequence goes on from JAUTXW010003002.1 coordinate 148,066, forward strand.
CATGAACTTTGTGGACAAATTCGATCAAATGCGATCATATTATGGGCTTGATCGAAAAAGCCACAAGTGGTGGCATCGCATATTCTTTTTCTTTCTGGATACGGCAATAACAAATGCCTTTATAATATATAAACTATACCATAAAGAAAATGCTAAAATTTCTCTCAAAGAATTTCGAAGACAGGTTTCAGAAGGCTTAGTTGCCAAAACATTGGTTCAAAAATTAGACAAAAGAAACATGTCTACGGAATTATCAGTCGCCATTAGTTCTCATAAGCCCACAGTATCGACCGCCGTTAGAAGAGCAGAAAGTGCACATCAGCCAATGAGAACCACTCGTCGAAGATGTGCTTACTGTAGCTCGAAAAAAAAGATGTTCGTACCAATTGGCAATGCAGTGTTTGCGCCATGCCATTATGTTTAGGAAAAACCAAAACTTGTTTCCAATCTTATCATGCTAAAACTTAATATGTTTTTAGAATATATTGTTTATTTATATATGATATTCTTAATTTTGTTAAAGTATGGTGGTGCAAGAAATAAACCACCCAATCTAAGTACTTTTGCAGTATATGTATATTTTTATATATGTGTATTAGTGTTCCAATATACTTATTTGAAAGAAATACACCACAATTTGTATATTTTTCAAATGTTTTTTTTCTCGTACCGCTAGGGTTTTTTTTAAGCCGAATTCCCGTACCTCAAAGAGTTAAACTGTCTATATCAGTACACGCGCACAACGAATTTTTCACACTGTAGAATTCAATTAATTCCTTAAGACGGGAACCCAAAAGTTCGGACTGTTGCTTCGATAACCCAAAATCACGTACTAAATCATTTAATTCACTTTGAACAATTAAATGTGACTCGCCGGAACTGGGACATGTGGTAAAGGTGGGATCGGTGCACTGTTCTTCTGAGCTGCCTGATGATGCGTTATCTCCATTATCTCTCCAATCAATAGCTTGCCAATTTAAAGGCGCAATCAGCAGATTGTAAATTTGGATATTCTATATTGTGCTTTCCCTTTTTGGAATAACCTTCAGTCTTTGTCAGGCAAAAATAACAATCGTCGGAATGATTGGTGGGTTCTCGCCATACCATTGGAACTGCAAAAGGCATACGTTTTCTCTAAATATTTAAAGTAGGCTTTTTTTACATTTTCGGAAAATGGCCTGGCTTGTGATTTCACCAGAAATTCTTCACAAATATAACAAAATTTGTCAGGAGAATTTTTGCAACTTCGGCGCGTTTGACTCGACATTCTCGTCTTTACATACACTTGCTTATGGGTACAGAGAGAACCACTCAATTCGAAACTCAATAGAGGAGTGATGTTTAACGTTTATTTTATGTCTAATGTTGTAAACAACCCAGTCTAGGCAATTTTTTCCTTGTAAAATGGACCCATTTTAGCCGCCCCACGATAAAATTTTTTACCTGCCAGTATAAAAGGTTCTAATTAGGCTATTAAAAAATGGTACGTATTAGGGCTTTCCGAATATTTTTTTTATTATTGGGAGGGTATTTCCATTGTGAAAATAATGAGCCTGTATTAGGAAAATCTTGTCGGCCAGTGTAATTTTATTACTTAATATTAATTTAGAGAATCCAATATGGTGAGACAAAATGGCGGATTAGGGAATGTTAAAAAAATATATTACGAAAAACTATTTATCTAATTTTTATGAAATTTTGCACAAAATTTAAGTATTGCTTAGGAATTGCGGGAAAAAAATTAGTTTGAATCCGAAATGGCAAAACAGTATTGCGGCTTAATAAAATATTAACAAATCGGGTGGTGGGACAAAATGGCGGTCAAATAAAATGCTTGTATTCATGAAAAAAAAATTATCCTCCAAGATTTTAAATATCTTCACGTTTTAGCATTTTTAGATGCCAAAAAGATGTTTTCTTAATTCCGTCGGTTTCATTGTTGATCTGTCTATTTGTCTGTCTTTAGTTCATGGCATAGCTAGATAACTAGGTACTTACCCGTTTGACTTCAAATTTATTTCTAAATTTAAGGGTTTTCCGTATTAAAAAAGTTATTACTAAAAAACTAATTATCCAACTTACCCCTAATTTTGTCCAAAATCAAGTGTTGGATAGAAATTAACTGATAATATTTTGGTACGAATCCAAGATGGCAGTCTGACAAAATATTTAAAAAATCAACGTGAAAATGGCAGCCAAATAAAATGTTTGAAAAATCAACGTAAAAAATATCTTAGTCTTTAAATTTTACACAAACATTAGATATGGTATAGGAATAAACTGTTACGAATTCAACATGACGGATTAAAATGGCGGTCTTCATGTATCATTCATCAATGTAAAAACTATTTATTAAATTTATTTTAAATTATGCTCAAAAATCATCTGTAGCGCATAGATAAAAAACATATTTGTATTAAATAAATAAAAACGTTTGAAAATACAGTATATGTATTTTTGTTACCAAAATTGGGTCCCACTTCACTATTCCTAATTAAAGGAAACATTCATAACGAGGGAAGTACCGAGTAAATGAAATTTACTTCTATTATTAAATTTAACATTTTTTAATCTCTTAAAATATAGCAAGTAGAACGCTTTCAAAATATAAACAAGAAATACATAAGCCATTAATCGAAGGATTTAATATAGATGTTATTTTTAGACTAAATTTACTCATCATAACATTTCAAATATTACAACGGGAATATTTTAATAATATAATGAGGCATGTACCACTCGACCTTGTTTTTGTTTGGTAATTCCCTATATTTTTCTCCCAATACTTGAGACGTCGCTTTTTAAAAGCCTAATTATTTTCGAACAAATATTCATCGAGAAAACGTTTTAGAAAAAATATGTTATTGATACTTGAAAATATGTGATGTTGAACTTGCAACAAATAGGGTCCAGTAGGAACCTTGTGTCGTGAAATCGACACAAGACATACTTAAAAAAACTAGGTTCTATATGGGGTAACAAAACGGCGACTTAGTGAAATTATTAGTAAAACATTAGTTATCCAAATTACCTCTAATTTTGCACAAAAATCATGTATGGAAATTAACTGGTAATACTTTTGGCACGAATCTAATATGGCGGCCTAATAAAATATTTAATAATCCAACCTGAAAAAAACTGTTGCTTATTAGATTAATTTCAAATTTTGTGTAAGCATTAAGCGTATAGAACATGTTAAGTCCTAACACTGGAACCTGTGGTGGAAGATAGATCAAAATACAAGAGTTCTAACCACACTACACCACAACTTGTTACGTTCTGGACGCGCGTTTCGCTAACCAAGTTAGCATCATCAGCAGATGATATAAACTCAAGTAACTTATCCTAACCGAGAATATTTATAGGTAAATGTGGTCACACTTGGTTGCACCCGACTGAACCGTTGTCAAGTAAACAATAGAGGGGACTATAGGGAATAGGCCCTCTGTCTTTATTTAGTGCTTTCTTACCACATTTAACTATTTCTATACTCTCAAATACATCCAATAATCTATTATTAGATACATTTTTAATCAACTTAAGATTATTTATTCCTATTCGGTGATTGTTTTCCAAAGCATGTTGGGCAACGCTTGACTTTTCTGTTCTTCCGTATCTTAAATGTGCCATGTGTTCTTTAAAACGAATGTTTATGGAGCGTTTAGTTAGCCCAACATATTTTAGATCACAATCATTACAGCTAATTTCATAGATGCCACTCCTCTCCCTCAAGTCGACTTTGTCTTTGGGGTTTCCAAGGAGATTTTTTAAACTATTCTCCGTTTTGTAGGCTACTCTAAAACCTACGTTTTTAAATACTTTTTCTAGACCTCTCGTATATCTGGGATCATATGGGATTACTATGAATTTATTGGAAGCCTCAGGTATTTGAAGAGTAGTGGCATCTTTTAACATTTTCTTATGCTTATGTCTATTTACTAGTTTATGTACAAAATTATCATTATATCCATTACTTTTAGCTATATTTTTAATCCGATTCATTTCATTGTTAAAACGTTCTTTACTTAGTGGAAAATTGACTAACCTGTGAGTTAAGAAATGGAATGCTGCCATTTTGTGTTGACGGCAATGAAATGAGTCGGATGTTATATATCTATCAGTATTAGTAAATTTCCTATAAATATCAAATTCTAATTTATCGTTATTTCTAATAACTAACGTGTCGAGAAAAGGTAATTGCCCATTGTTCTCCTTTTCGTACGTAAAATTAATGGAAGGATATTCATTGTTTAATGTTTCTAAGAAAGTGTCCAAATTTTCTGTTTTAGTATCAAAAATAGCAAATATATCGTCTACGTATCTATACCACACCCTTGGGAAATACTTGAGTTCTTTTTTGAATTGGCTTTCTAATCTGCCCATAAACAAATTTGCAAGGAACGGAGATAAGCAATTGCCCATCGCAGTTCCCCGTAGTTGTTTATAATATTTATTGTTGTACTGAAAAAAATTTTGATTCATACATAATTTTGTGAGAAGTAAATACTCATCAATAATTTCTTTCTTCAAATTATTAATTTCAAGTAGTTCCTTTAGGTACTCTAAAGCTAGTGGTATGGGTACACTAGGAAACAATGAGCTTACATCAAAAGATATTAAAATTTCACCTTCTTTTAAGTGAACATTCTTAATTTTATCTAAGAATTCTAACGAGTTAGTAACCTAAAAGTTATCATACGAGATATTTAATTTGCCGAATTCTTCTACTAACCATTTTGAAATATTGTACGTTGGTGATCCAACAGCTGAAACAATAGGTCTCATGGACTTCCCAGGTTTATGAATTTTGGGAAGGCAATACAGTTTAGATAACTGTGGGTTACTATGTGTTAGTTTGAATTTTAGTTAGTCTCTATTATCAAAAGACTGAGAAGAAAGATTTTCTACAATGTTCTCGACTTCCGAAGAAATTTGTTTTTGTGGTTTCAACTTTCAACAAAAACAAATTTCTTCGGAGTCGAGAACATTGTAGAAAATCTTTCTTCTCAGTCTTTTGATAATAGAGAAATCGCCCTTTTGAATAAAGGTTTGAATTTTGCAGAGCCTCCAGTAAAAAATAGTTTACCAACTATTATAGGGAATATCGAAAGTTCCATTCAATACGTGCCAGAGTCAACTAAGGGATTCATTAGAGAGGCTTGCAGAAATCAAATCTCAAAAAACGTTGTTAACAACAAGTCAAAATATGTTTCTCGTAAAAACACTGAAGTTATCCAGGGACTGAAGAAAAAGGAATGTTTTTATTTAAAAGCTGACAAAGGAAACAAGGTTGTTATACTAGACAAAACAGATTATTTTGAAAGAGTAGACAATTTGATTCAAACTGGTCCTTATGATTTAATTGAGAAAAACCCGTTATCAAAAATGATAGCAGAAGTAAAAAGAACTTTAAAACAGTGTAAAAACCTTGTGTCCGATAAACTAAAATTCAAACTAACACATAGTAACCCACAGTTATCTAAACTGTATTGCCTTCCCAAAATTCATAAACCTGGGAAGTCCATGAGACCTATTGTTTCAGCTGTTGGATCACCAACGTACAATATTTCAAAATGGTTAGTAGAAGAATTCGGCAAATTAAATATCTCGTATGATAACTTTGAGGTTACTAACTCGTTAGAATTCTTAGATAAAATTAAGAATGTTCACTTAAAAGAAGGTGAAATTTTAATATCTTTTGATGTAAGCTCATTGTTTCCTAGTGTACCCATACCACTAGCTTTAGAGTACTAAAGGAACTACTTGAAATCAATAATTTGAAGAAAGAAATTATTGATGAGTATTTACTTCTCACAAAATTATGTATGAATCAAAATTTTTTTCAGTACAACAATAAATATTATAAACAACTAGAGGGAACTGCGATGGGCAATTGCTTATCTCCGTTCCTTGCAAATTTGTTTATGGACTGATTAGAAACCCAATTCAAAAAAGAACTCAAGTATTTCCCAAGGGTGTGGAATAGATACGTAGACGATATATTTGCTATTTTTGATACTAAAACAGAAAATTTGGACACTTTCTTAGAAACATTAAACAATAAATATCCTTCCAGTAATTTTACGTACGAAAAGGAGAACAATGGGCAATTACCTTTTCTCGACACGTTAGTTATTAGAAATAACGATAAATTAGAATTTGATATTTATAGGAAATTTACTAATACTGATAGATATATAACATCCGACTCATTTCATTGCCGTCAACACAAAATGGCAGCATTCCATTTCTTAACTCACAGGTTAGTCAATTTTCCACTAAGTAAAGAACGTTTTAACAATGAAATAAATCGGATTAAAAATATAGCTAAAAGTAATGGATATAATGATAATTTTGTACATAAACTAGTAAATAGACATAAGCATAAGAAAATGTTAAAAGATGCCACTACTCTTCAAATACCTGAGGCTTCCAATAAATTCATAGTAATCCCATATGATCCCAGATATACGAGAGGTCTAGAAAAAGTATTTAAAAACGTAGGTTTTAGAGTAGCCCACAAAACGGAGAATAGTTTAAAAAATCTCCTTGGAAACCCCAAAGACAAAGTCGACTTGAGGGAGAGGAGTGGCATCTATGAAATTAGCTGTAATGATTGTGATCTAAAATATGTTGGGCAAACTAAACGCTCCATAAACATTCGTTTTAAAGAACACATGGCACATTTAAGATACGGAAGAACAGAAAAGTCAAGCGTTGCCCAACATGCTTTGGAAAACAATCACCGAATAGGAATAAATAATCTTAAGTTGATTAAAAATGTATCTAATAATAGATTATTGGATGCATTTGAGAGTATAGAAATAGTTAAATGTGGTAAGAAAGCACTAAATAAAGACAGAGGGCCTATTCCCTATAGTCCCCTCTATTGTTTACTTGACAACGGTGCAGTCGGGTGCAACCAAGTGTGACCACATTTACCTATAAATAGTCTCGGTTAGGATAAGTTACTTTAGTTTATATCATCTGCTGATGATGCTAACTTGGTTAGCGAAACGCGCGTCCAGAACGTAACAAGTTGTGGTGTAGTGTGGTTAGAACTCTTGTATTTTGACGTATAGAACATGTTAACTAAAGACTCCAACAGATTAGTGCAGTCATTTGTAAATTAGAAAACATAGCGGCAAAATAATTTGTAAACGTGTTTTTAGCTTTTTTTAAAACATCCCACTCTATAGAAAAAGTTATATACAACCAAAAAGTTCAAATAAAAATGATTAACCAGCATTTTCTATTTTATACAAGTATTTTTACAAACTTTGCTTTAGATTTTTTTTGCTATTGATCAACTTTTTATAAAATAGTGATCAAAATAAAACAACCATTATCTTTTGCTTCGTAAGAAATCCTGAAATATTTTTCTTTGCTTTTATGTTAAATTCAACTAGTATGTCAAAGTTATTGTCTCTAGGTTCTTAGATGGCCTCTAGTTAGTTAAACAATACTACCATCAAGACTCAGGGTACAGAAAACCAAGATTTAGAGGCCTGTCTAGACTGAGAAACTCCTAATAGAAAAAATAATATTAACCACTACACTATTGAGCTATGAGTTCAAAACTACGCTAAGAAATTTCGAAAAAACGTTCTATATTGCTGAAAAGTAGGCAGGCGAAATCTGATTTTAAATCTGCAACCCTAGAAATCGTGTATATGCAATCGTTTAAATTATTGTTAGATTAAACGATTAAATATTAACAAAAACTGGTTTAACCCTTTATCGGTCAAGTTATAAAATTTAAAACATACATTTATTGGTCATTGTAACCATATGGATACGTTGAATTCAAACGCATCTTTTCCGCAATCCTTGTACTTTACAGAGTTTAGGGCAACGAAACCACTTGGTTACAACTGTGAGTAGGAGGGGGAACTAAGAGTCGAGGCGCGCTCGCGATAAACTGAATTTTGTTTGCCACGTGTGAAGACCTGTTGCGTTGTATTTTTGTGGTTATGTTGCAACTAGATATAAATGTAATTATTTGAACTAATAAAAATTATTCCAGTTTTATTCCAAATTTAGTGGTATTTTCTAGACATAACAGGTGAGTAATTTTATAGATTATTTTAGTATAAGCTTGAGTAGTTTCATAGAAAACTCTTGTAGAAATCAGCGTAACCATCTGGTTACATTGCCCACTGTAGATATCGATTTTTAGATTTTCGCGCCCATTTACCGCTATGGATGAATATAAAAACGGAAAAAGTAAATTTCATCTGCCACCCCTTCCTCAAGTTTCGGATAATTCTGATTCATCAGACGATGAGAAAGAAATGACTTTGAAACAAATTCAAGACAAAATACGGGAAGCTAAGATTTTGTCGGAAGGTAACATTTCATAAAAGACTGCATTTTATTTTATATGATATTATAAAAATTTTAGATGGTAATATTTCGGATATCGACCATACCTCTGACGAAGAGGCAGAACAAGTTATTGAGCCACCCCTAAAGAAAAAAAAAGAAACTACCAGAAGTAGCATTCAACTGGACCAAAGAAGATTTACCAAAAATTAATAGGAATGACACTTTTATTCCTGTTTTCAATGATGAAGTGCTCACTCCTATTGAATATTTTACCAAAATGTTTTCACTTGACATAATGTCTGATATCATTGAGCAAACTAATCTTTACAGTACTCAAGTAACAGGGACATGTATCGCGACGAACGCCAACGAGATGACAGATTTTATATCCTGTTTATTATATATGGGAATAATAGATCTTCCATCCTATCAAGATTACTGGGCAAGCGGTACACGTATTGAGCAGGTAGCATCCTTGATGCCAATTAGACGTTTTAAAACTTTGAGGCGTTTTATACACTTCAATAACAGCAATGACATTACGGATAATACTACTGACCGATACTTCAAGGTACGTCCTTTTGCAGAAAAGATCCGAGCTAATTTTCGAAATTATCATACTGATAATCAGTATTCAGTGGATGAGACCATGGTTGCCTATAAAGGGACCCGGGCAGGCAATCTACGGCAATATATAAAAACAAACCCCATAAATGGGGGTACAAATTTTTTGTAATTGCAGGAGTTTCTGGCTACGTCCTGGACTTTATACCATACCAGGGAGCTACCACTTTTTCTCAACTTGTTGGAACCAGAAATGAAATTGAAGAAGAATCAAATTTGGGCGTTGGAGCTTCCATTGTTATAGCCCTTTCAAAATCCCTGCATGACCCTGATAATTCAAGTCTCTTTTTCGACAATTATTTTGCAGGCCTGCAACTTTTCCTTTATCTCAAAAATAAAATGAAAATATATTTGGAACACTACGCAGCAATAGAATCGCTGGATGTCCCATTGATACAGACAAAGTCCTACAAAAACAAGGGCGGGGAAAATATGACTACAAAATTGACAAAGACAAAGGTATCATCATTACAAAATGGGTAGATAATAAACCTGTTTTATTAGGAAGTACCCTTTATGGCGTAGAACCGCTAGGTACTGTAAAAAGATTTTGCAAAAATGCCAAATCAAAAATAGATATAGAGTGTCCATCAATAGTTTACAACAAACATATGGGGGGTGTTGATACAGCAAACGCTCTAATGGGTCTGTACAAAACTTGGTATTTCTGTATTTTTGCTTACCTCCTTGATGTATCTGTGGTAAATGCATGGCTGCTTTACAAAAAAGACTGCGTTGCTTTACATGCCACTTAAAAAACTAGATATTGCCAAGTCTTTAAGTAGTTGTGGAAAGGAAGCCAGAAAGGGCCGACCTAGTGCTGAAAGTACTGATATACCCAAAATTCGGCGGCCAGTTGTTGAAAAATAACGCTTCAAGGTTTGATTCCTTGGGACACTGGCCTGTATATACCAGTAAAGGCAGGTGCAGAAATTGTATATGAAATGTATTAAATGCGACACCAGACTATGTTTTACAGAAGCAAAAAATTGTTTCAAAGATTTTCATGTTAATCAAAATTAAATTGATTATTATAATAAAAACAATTTTATTTAATAAAAAAGTTCTTTTATTGTTCAATGTTACCATATGGTTACAATTCATATTTTCATAAAATTTATAAGTAAAGAAATATAAATACTAATAAATAGATCAGCATTTTTTTCTGATATAACAGCAGAAGTTTCAGAATTTTACAAGACGTTCTTAGCGTTGTGACCGTTAACGGTTATAAAAATCTATGTTACCATATGGTCACATAAACCGATAAAGGGTTAAAATAACCATATTCGACAAATTCATTGACACCATTTTATACATAATAATAAATAGGTAAAATACCTTTACCCGGAACTTCCCTCGTTATGATTTTTTCCATTTGAAATAGTGAATAGTGAAGTGTTATACTATCTTTTCAAACAATTTTATTGGGTGCCATTTTGTTCCATCATATGGGATTCCTACCAATATTTTACCAGTTGCTTTTTACCAATGCTACCTTGACTTTTGGGCATAATTTTTAATAAATTCAATAAGTAGTTTTTAAATTGACACTTACTGCCATTTTGTTACGTCATGTTGAATTCATACCAGTTTATCCCATTTTCACATTTAAATTTTCTATAAAATATAAAGTCAATTAAACAAATTTTTTTTATTTTTCTTTTTAAAAAAATTATTTGTCCGCCATTTTGTTTCGTCATCCTTAATTCGTACCACAACTTTACCAGTTTATCTGTACTTAATTCTTGCACAAAAATTTAAATTAATTTAATAAGTAGTATTTTCAGGCTGATTTTTTAAATATTTTATTAGGCCGCTTACCAAGTCATCCCCATATAACCCTTAATTTTTGAATAAATCAACCTGGTAAGCAGTTTTTAAGCTATGCCGCGAACTGACAGACAGACAAACAGACCGACGGAATTAATAAAACATATTTTTTTGGCATTTAGGGACGCTAAAACATGAAAATTTAATATGTGTAACCTGAGAGGGTGATTTTATTTAACCGCCATTCTGTTACGTCATTTTGAATTATTAACACAGTTTTACTAGTTGATCCCTATATCACAATTAGTTATGGCACACAATTTGAAATCAATCCATTAGGTAGTTTTTTCAAGCTGAATTTTTAAGTATTTTATTAAGCCGGCATTTTGTTCTGCCATCTTGGATTTTCCCAGTTGATTCCAACATAATATTTTGAGGTTTTGTTTTTCCATAGTTGATTTTTACCAAAATATTACCAGGTCATCCCTATATGACCATTAATTTTTTATTCAAAATTTAAAGTCAATCGGGTAAGTAGTATTTAAGCTATGCCGCGAACTACAACCAGACAGACAGACCGACAGACGGAATTGATAAAACCTTATGGCATCAGGGGACTCTAAAACGTGAAGATGCGTAAAACCTGAGAGATTCATTTTTTCACGATTACGAACATTTTATTTAGTACAGCCATCTTGAATAAGTACCTTAATTTTTCTAGTTGATCCCTATACCACAATTAGTTGTGGCATACAGTTTGAAATCAATCCACCATTTAGCAGTTTTTTTCGGGCTGAATTTTTAAATTGATTCCAACATAATACTGAATAATTTGAGAGAGATTGGATAGCTAGTTTTTTAATAATATGTTTTCTTAATATTTCACTAGGCCGCCATTTCGTTTAGCCATATTGGATTTTTACCAAAATGTTACCAGATCATCCCCTTATGACCCTTAATTTTTGACCAAAATTTGAAGACAATCGGGTAAATAGTTTTTTAGCTATGTCGCGAACAGATAGACAGACAGACCGACGGAAAAGTGATCTAGAAACATCTCGGAGGCCAATTTTTTCACGATTACAATAATTCTCTTTTGCGAGGGAAATAAAAGGCTTTACTTCCATCATTATGATGGAAGTTCCAGGTAAAGCCAACTTACTCTTCTTTACCAGAAAACGAGAGAAACGACCCTGTTTAGTTCGGCACATAGTTAATTATATAATACAAATTATGTTATATTTTTTCACTTTTCTGATTTTTTAAACATTTTCCAGGACATTTTCTTAATTTGCCATTTTGTTTCCCTACATTGTTGTGTATAAGAAGACGTTAATCAAACAACCATTTCAGTACAAGTGCTTTATTATAGGTATTTAAATGTAGAAATACCAATTTAGAACTTGTGACATTGAAAGAATATGTACTATATACAACATAACTCACCCTTAATTTGCAAAAAATTGAGAAGAATTGGATAATTTTATCAGTTCATCTCCATATCTCGCTTGTAATGCAAAATTTTAATTCAATTCAATAAATAATGGTTTAATTATCATTTTTTAAAGGTTATCAGGCAATTAAACGGGCAAGTTGTTTTTTAGCTATGACCCAAACACACAGGCAGACAGCCGATGGAAATAAGAAAACAGGTTTTTCGGCCTCTAAAGACTGGGAAACATGAAGATTTACAAAATTCTGGGAGGGTGATTTTGTCATGATTACCCCACATACCCTTCATCAGGAAGCAAAAATATTGATGTAACTTAGAGAAAGTAGTACGCCATGCTAAATAGATGCGTACCATTATAATATATATATACATATATATATATATATATATATATATATATATATATATATATATATACGTTCCGCTTTGAATCGTCTAAACTATACACCAAAGAAACGACTAGTTTTTCTCTAAAGACCAGGGACATAGATGTGTGAAGGGTACTGGGGATATCGTCCCCCCTAGGATATACCGTTAGAGAAGTCAAAAATGTTTAAAGTTTAAGAATATAATGTGGGTTTGATATAGCTTGTACTACAACAATGTATTATTTTGGGCAACAGGGTGTATTGCATAAGAAAGGTATGAAGTGAGAGTATTCCGCGGCGCGTGGATTAATTTTAAAGGGGATAGGCTTCCTGACTCTGCTGTTGAAATCCCGCACTTGTGCATTCCAGATACACTTCCTCGGATATACAGTGACTGGCAGAAAATAAGCATCTTATGGGAAATTTTTTTATTAATAAATTTTGACAAATTTCGATACGTGCAATCGGTTCTGCTTGAAAACATACCCGAAAAAACGTTGGACAGTGCCGTTCGTCTTTTCGTGTAAGGCGGGAAATTTAAAAAAATTAAAAATTATGTTTCAAAATACACTTACTTGACAAAATATCGAAAAATGTTATTCGAAAAAATTGTTCAGAATGACGTTTTATAGCTACTTACAAGTTTTAAAAAACAATCTGAGATAAAAAAATGAAATTCATTGTTTTGCCATAAAAAATTTTTTAATTGCGAAAAATACTTTTCTGATAAAGAATCTCATTAGTAAAGCCAACAGTGATATTTTAAATAATGTTTTTTAATGAAAATTTAAAATCAGTAAATTTGCCATGTGCTCAGCTGCTTCATAAGAGGTCACTGAAATATCTCCAGTACATTATAATCTCGATACTGTATATTATTAATCAGAAACCACAATTTTAATTTGATTTTTGGCAAATTTTTGCAATCATACCTAATAGGCCGGTGCCAAACTGCATTTTAAAGGCTAAAAAAATTATTAACTGGCTGGCACCACATGGAAAATTTAGTTAGGGTTATGCCTATGAGCAAAAAAAGTAAAATTTGTAAAAAAGAACTAATTATTTATTCTACTTAATAATTATGTATCCAAATTGCTTTATTGAAATACACCTAAAATATTACTCATCGTTTTATTTAGTGAAAAAATAGTAAAATCTACGTTAATAAAAATGCAACTTTTATTGTATTACTAGCATTACAATAAAGCAAATTCGGTTAATGAAATTTAATCTAATCAAACCAATATATAAAAACCCTAAAATGTGTGTCTATCTACGTTTTTTAGGGTACTTCCCGATCTAACAGAAACTTGAAATTTGGTATAGACATTCTTCGACGCCTAATAATGATGAACATTCAGCTGAAGGTAGAAAAGGATTGGGAAACTTGTACAAGAACCCGGCGGGTTTTTTTCTTTTCTTAATTAAAACTTGACCTCTGTATACATTGGTGAATACGCAAAAAGTGAAAATTAAATACAAATAGGCTGTCCCTGGCGAAGCAGGCTTATACACTAGTAAATACATAAATAATAAAAAAAAAGAAAATATAAAAAAAAATATTAAAAAATTCGTGACATTTTTTTTTGTTTTTCTCAATTTTAATCGGTTTGATGAAAAATAAACCAATATTTAAGTAGACATTTCAACGGTTAAAAATAACATATGTACAATATCTAAATCGGAAAAAATTACCAATAAAGTTTTCCGTGAAAATTTATGATTTTTTCTTTCAAAAAAACCATAATATCTCGGAAACTACTAGTTTTCCTGTTGCCAGAACAATTCATGTTTATTCACTGCGAGAAAAGATACACTTTCACCGAATTTCATGTGAATTGAATTATTTTTACGAGAGAAAAAAATTTAAATACTAAAAAATCACTTCCCGCTAGGAGGTCGAGTTTCGAAAAAAATTGCAAAAAAAAAAACCTTCCTTAACCTAAACTGCACCCTCATTTCACTTTATCACGTGTTTAATTTATTTTTTTTTTAGTTATAACCCTAACTAAATTTTCCATGTGGTCCCTGCTGGTAAATAATTTCATTTTTTCAAAAAGGTATTGGCACCCGCCTATAATATTATCATTGCTGATGCGTGCATCGACAGATTTCGTCTTGATCGACGAGGCCATTGAAAACTGACAATGATGCTAATATTAACAGTTCGTTACATTAGAATTACACTGTTGTAAGTAACATTTTTGCCAAATTCGACTTTCCATTGTTGCATAATTGTATGTCAATTTGCCTGTGATGTCTATTAAGTTTCAAAGTCTTATGACCAATGGTGCGAACTAGGCAAACGTAATATCATAGTTGTATTGTACGTTTATAACCTGCAAAACGACACTTAACATATATTTAGGAAAACGAAATATAAATTATTTACCATACAAAATCTTCCACCACATATTATAGAAAAATGGTATTGGGGTAATCGTCGTTTAATTTTGTTACGCTGGCTCCTGGATCTTAAATTAGCCATTTTTTAGCGAGAACTAAAGGCAAACGAAGTAGGCATCTTTATTAGCAAAATTTTAGTAAATGTTGCTTCATTTTGGCTACATTTGAAAATAATTGCCATTTGATAAATATTTGCTTATAAAGTGGCCGATTTCAAGAAATATTTACTTGAAAAATAGCCTAAAGCTTTTTATGATCCGCCATGATTGAAATTAAAATTAAATTAATTTCCTAGCAGCCATTACTTGACCACTTTAAACAAACATATCCTTTCTACCTATAAATACGTATTTTCATGCATGTTTTTTTACGTTATGAACCCTTTAATCAATTTTCTTAGTAAAATACATTTCCAAACTAAAAAAAAAATGTGGAAGTCGAAATTTTTAGTTTCAAGAGGGGACGCGTGTTTTACGTGCCTATCTCAGATTCTTTTAACAGTAAAAGTTCCTGCGCAATTATTTTTTTGTCTCTACCAACCGTCAAACCATGATTTGATTGATGATCTTTGCGTTTCCTCTTGGATCATAAATGTATACACTGATTGGCTCTGTTAATACTATTTCTACATAATTTGAAACAATCGATGGTTTATCAAATAAATTAAAAAAATTTTGGATAAATTTCGGAAAAAAAAGTTACTCAAAATTCGGCTAAAAAAACGAGTCAGAATTCAGCTAAAAAAGCTAGATTTGAATGTCAAAGGGTAGCTAATAAACCCAACCACAAAATCAAAAGAGCGGGTCGTATAATTGCCAATTGGCCATTTTTACCCTATTATGGCCAAATTATTATTCCCCACTTTAGCCATATTTTCGTCTTTATTCTGTAATAGAACTGTTATTTTGGCTAGCAATTTTAGCTAATTAGCCAGGGATATTAACCAATATCACAGTATTTTAGCCCACAAATGCTGCGAAATGTGTCCAGAGAAATTAAATCCCGAACAACTACATGTATTGAACGTCAGGGTAGACATGTCGAGTAATGGACAATAATTATGTATTAAATTGGTTGGTTTATAATTATTTTAATTTTATTATAGTGTTTGAAAATTTAAAAAAATGTAAATTCATTCAACTCAATGTTTTCCTTTAATTCAAAAATCAAATTAAAATTGCGTAGATACATGGTCCTTGATTAATAATAATCAGAATCGAGATTATAATGTTCTGGAGATATTTCAGTGACCTCTTATGAAGCAGCTGAATACAAGGTAAATTTACAGATTTCAAATTTTCTCCAAATAAAATAGAAATAGCTTGTGAATCTATACGAAAATAATATTTAAAAAATCACTTTTGGCTTTACTAATGAGATTCTTTATCAGAAATGTATTTTTCGATATTAATTTTTTTATGGTAAAAAATTATTTTTATTTTATTCTCTCAGATTTTTTTCAAAACTTGTACGTAGCTATAAAATATAATTTTGGACACCTTTTTCAAGTAACTTTTTTCGATATTTTATTAAATAAATGTGTTTTGAGAAATAATTTTAATTTTTTTAAAATTTCCCGTCAAAGACGAAAAGACGAACGGCACTGTCCAACGATTTTTCGGGTTTCTTTTGTTGCAGAAGCGATTGCATGTATCGAAATTTGTCAAAAATTACACTGGCCGACAACAAAAAAATTTTTTGTTGTAACACAAATTAGAATAGCATAATCTAATAGAATGGACCTATCCAAATACGAAAATGACAAATAGAAAATTGTAGTACGTAGGGTTTTCTTGTTAGAGTTGTAGAACCATATAGAATGTTACGATACTTAATATCTATAGAAAAAATGGTTTCAGAAAATTCTTAACCCTGTTTATTGACTGTTTACAGTTTTCGCCCATTAAACATACCATACATCTAAGAGAAAAGCAAACGAGAAAAATATTGACTTAAAACACTAATTAAACTTTATTTTTTCCGTTTATGAGGTGTCCTATCTTCTCTCTTCAAAAACCAACAGTAGTCACCCATCATCGCTTGATCCCATCGTCCGAATTTCCATTGTTCTAATATCTTGGTGAAACCTTTCACCCTGCTCATCACTAACAGCTCCCAAATTTTTAGGAAAAAATGACAGATGGGAATGGAGGAAGTGAATTTTTAATGACATTTTGGCACAAGCGCTTTATAGGCATCTAAGAGTTCATTAACTAATTGTTCATAATTTTCATCGATATTGTTGCCTAAAAATCCTTTTACTGCATTAACAAATGAATTCCATGCTCTGAGTTCCTGTCTGGTAAGCTTTTCTGTATAATTGACATGGTCCAACAATTTTCTGATTTGTGGCCCAATAAAAATGCCTTCTTTTAATTTGGCATCACTTAACTGGGGAAGACTTGTCTTAGGTATTTAAATCCATCACCATCTTTATTCAAAGTCTTCACAAAGGTTTCATCAGCCCAAGTTTAATGTGAAGAGGAGGCAAAATGACATTTTTGGGATTAACAAGAAGTATAAATTTAACATTTTGAGATTCCGGTTGAAATTCGCTTCTTTCTGGCCAAATGTTTGTTACATAATGGTGATTTATTGCACGGCTGTCCCATAAATAAAGAAAACAGCAATATTTTGTAAATCCCCCCTGAAGTCCCACTAAAATCGCTATAGGTTTTAAGTCCCCACATATTTGCGATTTATACCTATTGTAGTTTATTTTATCCAAAATCGTGCGAATATTTTCATAATTTTCTTTCATTGCAACTGAATGAGCAACTGGTATAGAGGGTTCTAAATTTCCATTATGCAATAACACAGCTTTTAAGCTATATTTAGATGAGTCTATGAGTAAGCGCCACTCACGGGGAGAATGTTCAATATCAAGTTCCTGCATTAAACTGTCTATATCAGTACACGCGCACAACGAATTTTCCATACTGTAGAATTCAGAAAACATAGCATTTCTTTTTCTGAAATTCGTAATTTTTGTTTCTTTGGCCAATAGGTTCCATTCCTTAAGACGGGAACCCAGAAGTTCTGACTGTTGCTTGGATAACCCCAAATCACGTACTAAATTATTTAATTCACTTTGAACAATCAAATGTGGCTCGCCGGAACTGGGACCTATGGTAAAAGTGGGATCGGTGCGCTGTTCCTCTGAGCTGCCTGATTATGCGTTATCTCCATTATCTCCCAAATCAATAGCTTGCCAATTTAAAGGCGCGATCGGCACTGGCAAATTTGCATTATGAGGAACAGATCGTATAGCAGATTGCGAATTTGGATATTCTATATTGTGCTTTCCCTTTTTGGAATAACCTTCAGTCTTTGTTAGGCAAAAATAACAATCGTCAGAATGATTGGTGGGTTCTCGCCATACCATTGGAACTGCAAAAAGCATACTTTTTCTCTTTCTCTTCATCCGCTTCACCAATGATACACTACAACTAACACAGCACACATGGCGAGCCCACCGCTTATCTTGATTTCCAATTAACACACCAAAATATTTAAAGTAGGCTCTTTTTACATTTTCGGAAAATGGCCTGGCTTGTAATTTCACCAGAAATTCTCCACAAATATAACAAAATTTGTCAGGAGAAATTTTGCAACTTCGGCGCGTTTGACTCGACATTCTCGTCTTCACATACACTTGCTTATCGATAGACAGAGAACCACTCAATTCGAAACTCAACAGAAGAGTGATGTTTAACGTTTATTTGATGTCTAATGTTGTAAACAACCCAGTCTAGGTAATTTTTCCGTTGTAAAATGGACCCATTTTAGCCGCCCCATAATAAAATTGTTAACATGCCAATATAAAAGTTTCTAATTAGGCTATTAAAAAATGGTACGTATTAGGGCTTTCAGAATATTTTTTTTATTATTGGGAGGGTATTTCCATTGTGAAAATAATGAGCTGGCCTGTGTTAGCAAAATCTTGTCGGCCAGTGTTATTAATTAAAAAATTTCCCATATGAAGCGTACTTTCTGCCAGTCACTGTATTTGCATATTTGTAGAGATACAAAGATCTGTCCCGAAGTTGTATTAGATAGGTTTGCCAGTCTCCAAAGAAGGCATTTAGACTTAATTATTTAGCGGTATTTTGATCAACTTTTGTAAAAACGTTTACTTAAATATTTTCAGTTTTGGTTGCTTTTAAAAGCGATCCTTTTTAACTTTTAATCAATTTTTGTTTAATAATAGGTGTGGTAATAAAAAATTGCTAATAAGTTATGTTTCTTGTGAATCCTCCCAGGAAAAAAAAATATCTTCACTCTTGGCATTCTGTCCGATCAGAGTTAGGACTCATTTTTTTAAAAAATTTTGAAATGTAACTTGCATAATTTTTTCGCTTGTTTTTGAGCCTTCGTACCTGCACCTCGTAGGACAAAAATGGTTGGGCAAGTCAAAAGCTCCATAATTTTGCTACTAGACTACTAGACATGTATTTACATTAAAAAATCGTGTTTTGATAAAATATCAGGACAAGAGGACTTTTAAGTCAGGCATATTTCTGGACATGGATCTAGAAATATGCAAATATATCATCTAATGATTAATACAGGACACTAAATACCTGTATGTATTAAGTATCGCTTATTAGTATAATTTTTGGTTTCTTTTCATACACTACCGTCAAATAGGGTAAAGTGCATTCTATGGGGTAAAGTTAACTCTAAGGCTCTGACCTCATTGATGGACCTTCAAGTGCATAGTACGCCGATGCTGCCATGTAGCGACTAGAGAAACGTTTTCAAATATGCATCAAAGGTTTTTAGTAGTACAGAAGGAACGTATGAAGCTTGTTTCGTTTGCCAGTGCATCTTTGTTTATTGCCGTATTTTTCGTGAAATTGTTATTTGTTAGAAACATTCACCGACATAGGCAAAAGTATATGCTCTACGGGTTTTCTGAAGATTTAACGTAACTATATACTGGATTTAGATCACATTTATTCGGTCAAAATATTTTGTTTATATTTTGGAATTTGAAGATTTGTAAAAAATTGTAACTTTGTGGGGTAAAGTGAATTCACAGACTTTTGAAATTAATGGATAAAGATTTGACTTATAATGGTACTATTATACTAGTATGTTGGAAGTTCTGCGTTAAATGTTTTAAATCGAAGAAACCTTATGCAAGAGGGCCTTCATAACAAAAGACTGTGATTCCATATAACGGTTTAATGATGATAAAACCAACAAAACAAGAATAGTGAGAATTTTTGAACATAAAATCTAAATAAAATCTATCACATTCAACGAAATTTCGTGCACTCTTCTGTTTTTGGAAAGATAGCAACCTCTTGCGCAATGTTGTCAAATTTAGCCTTAGCATTGACATTGGATTCTCAAATTTGAACACTATTCTTTTGGTGATTTTAGAGTATGTCGCGGGTATACAAAAAGAAAATTGGGCCAGCCGGCAAAAAGAATTATAATGAAGAATTTATGGTAAGGGCAGTGGCGGCGCACACAAGCAGAAATTAAAAAAAGTTTGGCCAAAACCCCATAATATCAAACTGGTCCAAACAAATAAAAATGTTATTATATTATTTAATGATAACCATAGTAGGCTATGACAATGTGACGCTCAAATAAAAATAACAATTGTTTTTGTTTTGACATGTCAAACTTACCAGTTATAATGCGTATATTAAACCACTGAATTTTTCTTGACGTAGTGTCCAAGTAAATTAATTTTTTTAACAGTTGTGTGATAAGTAATAAGTTACATAACATGGAGGCAGACTGCCAAGGTATGTATTTTATTATTTTAATGAAAAATATATTTTACGTTGTCTCTTTATTTTAAATTATGCAGATGTAAAAATATTATTTTTTTTTGTTTTAAATCATTCGTTATCATAAGGTCACAACTAAAAAAGTATCAACTTCAACAAACTTCTTTTATTTCGGCAGCTTTTATGAAAAGGTGCATATAATAGCTAAACAATCAAATATTTTTTGCCTGCTAGTTTTTAGCTCTAGATTAAAAATTTGGTAGTCATCTTAACTAGTACAATAGAATTTAAAGAGTTTGTTTTTTAATAGGTTACACGTTATACAGGGTGTTTCTTAAGAACGTTAAAAAAAATTACGGCATATTCTTGAGTCAATTTTAAGTAAAAAAGTGTATATAAATAATATGGATCCGCAAATGTTTCGTTTCCGATATACAGGGTGTTGAGAATGAATGTTGAACAAATGTACCTTTTTGCTTAGTAAATATGTAAAAATAAGATTTATTCATAAAAAACTCAGAAGTTTGCCGACAAATAGACTAGGTGCTGCAAAAATATCAATACCTAATTTATAATTTTTCAAAAAAACTCCACATACCAAATTTTCTGCAAAATATTTATTTTATAACAAGTTATTTTTTTATATATATATTTTTATATATAAGTTATTTCAAAAAATCAAAAATTTTGAACACCCTGTATCTCGGAAACGAAATATTTGCAAACCCAGGGTTTATATAAACTTTTCTACTTAAAATTAACTCGATAATATGGCCGTAAATTTTTTGCATATACTTAAGAAAAACTTTTTTTACAAATCTAAGTGTAAAAAATTATCGTTATCGGTACCTCTTATATGATATATAACCATATCTTTATTAAAATCAATTGAAAATAAATTTTGAGTTTAAATTATTGATACTATAGACCACAGGTCTTAAATTAAAACTGAATTATTGGTTTTAGATTTCAAGATAAAAAATATTTCCCGAAGCCAGCTTTTGGAACTTTATCTTAGTTGTCCTAAAAACAAAGAAACGTTTCAATATTTTAACGTCAAAGTTAAACAGTTATTAAACATAAAAGAAGAGCTAGTACCTCGAGATAAACAAAAGCTATACAAATTTATAAATGAATATAAAACTAGATGGAATTCGGCAAAAAGAATTAAAAATATTTTTTATGCCAAAGAATCAAATTGGTTAAATACTGTGGTAAAATTTTCAGTACCACATTTGCCTGGAGGTAGACCGTCCAAGTTATTTGAGGAAAGTAGTGAAAGATCTAAACGTAGGAAAATGGAAAATTTGCGTTTAAACTCTACCCAGGAGTTAATTTTTGCCACTCAAATGAAGATTAGGGCTGAAGGAAAATCAAAAGCGGCAAAAGTTGTTCAAAACATACTTTCTGTTAACCAACCTAATACTTCAAATTCAAGCTATGCACAATATACCCCAGACGAATCATTAGCTCTTGTTGTTTTTGCAAAACTCACCAAATTCCAATATAATTTAATCAGACAAGGAGCTTTAGATCATACCTGTAAAATGTATCCTCCATATGAATTGATTACATCTGCAAGAAAAAACTGTTATCCTGAAAAAATGGTAATAACTGAGTCTTCCGCAGAAGTACCGTTACAAGACTTACTAGATCATACCGGTAAAAGACTTTTAAAGTCTTTAAGCGCTGTTTTATCTTCCATTCCTGAAGAAACCCATACTATTCACATGGCGTCAAAATGGGGTTGTGATGGCACATCTGGACAGTCCGAGTATAAGCAGCTTTTCGAAGATAATTCAGTATCGGACGCCAGTATTTTTCTAATAGCTGTTTCCACAATTCAACTTGAAATACGTAATTCTGAAAATACCACTCATACTATAATTTGGAGAAACCCCTCTGCCTCTTCTCCAAGAAGTTGCAGGCCGTTAAAACTTTTTTTGCCAAGGAAACTGCAGATCTGACTAGAAATGAAATCCAAAATGTTAGGAATCAAATAGAGTTTCTTACATTCACCGAGGTTGATTTGAATGGCAAATTTTTTTTAATTGAGCATCACCTAATCCTCAGCATGATAGATGGTAAAACTGTTTATGCCATTGCTGAAATAACATCACAACAACGTTGTTACTTGTGTGGGCTTACATCCAAAGACTTTAATATGATTTCAAAATGTTTGTTAGCCAAAGTTAATAACAAAAAATTGCTTGAACTAGGAATATCACCACTACATGCTATAATTCGTTTATTTGAATGCCTACTTCACCTGAGCTACAAACTAAAAATTTGCAAATGGGAAGCTAGGACCAAAGAAGAAAAAGAAATTGTGCAAAATGAAAAAAAAACTATTCAAGAAAAATTTCGTACTATGATGGGATTGATAGTAGACAAGCCAAAGCCTGGGTATGGTAGCAGTAATGACGGCAACACGGCTAGGCGATTTTTTCACAATTTTGAAGAATCCGCGGAAATCACAGGCATCAACAAAAACATTATTTATAGGTTCCACATAATTCTTTTAGCTCTTTTAAGTACTTTTACCATTAATTCCTGCATGTTTAAAAATTATTGTTTAAAAACAGCTGCAATATTTGTAAAAAATTACCCTTGGTATCCCATGCCCATAACTTTACACAAAATTTTATTTATTAAATTTTTTTTTATTATTTTATTATTTATTATTAAAAGAAATGTTTATGTGTCCTTAGTTGATCAAAAAAGGTTAGTGTTAGAGTTAATATTATGTTCGTTATTTATTGCCTTTATTTATATAAGGTATATAAGGGTGTTACAGTTATATATTTCTGTTAAAATTTTAACTTTAGCTTAGTTCTTAACTTTGCTGGAAAAATAAATATTCTTTTTCTAGCAAAGTCAATAAAACGGACTATCAAATGAATTGAAGATAAATGCTACAGTAGTTTTCTAGTATTGTGATTGTGATAAACAAATCCTTTACTGTACAATTTTTGGGTCACCATGTAGATACAAAATGTGGTGAAATGAAAATATATATATGTCGACGTTAACAGTTTTTATAGCATTTTTTTACTACTAAATGTTAAAGTTACATATAGATTGACAGGGATACACATTTTATTTAAGGTGTGCGTTTTCCTTTTTCCAGGAAGCAATTTTAATGTTTATAAAAGATTTTTCATGTAATTGTTAATTCTTAGCATTAAAATTTTTGTTTTTATAAATTTAAATATGTCAGAAATTATTTCAATCGTATAATGGGTTTTGGCCAGGTTTTCAGTAAAATCCGCCTGTGTGCGGCGGTAAGAGAAATAAAATTAAAAGTTCGTGATGCTGCTGAACAATATGCCGTGCCATATACAACTTTATATAACCGGGTACATGGAAAGCACTCATTAAAATACGGGAGACAACCGGTCTTATCCGAAAATGAGGAGAAATTGCTCTCGGATGGGCTAATAATATGTGCCAATTGGAGGTTTCCTTTAGAATCAGCAATATCTGAACACTCTCGGCCGTAGAGAAGGAAGATTTAAAGATAACTTGTTAGGTTCAGACTGGTTCAGGGCTTTTATGAGAAGGCTCCCTAATTTGACCATAAAACTAGCTGAAAATACTAAATGGGTCAGAGTAGCAGTCGGTTATGATATGATAGAGAAATATTTTTTCGAGCTCCAGGTAACGTTAAAGGATGTACCTTCATGTAACGTCATCAACTATGACGAAAGTAATTTTGTTGATGATCCTGGTTCAGCGAGGGTGGTTGTAAAAGGCGGGGTCAAGCATGCTCATAGGATTTTGGACACGTCTAAGACGAACACCAGCGTCATGTTCGCAATAACTGGAAGTGGAATATTATTCCCCCCTATATAGTGTACTACCTGACTCTAAGCGTTGTTCAAGAATGTGAAGCTAATCAAATTAGATGTGTTCTGCTACCTCCAAACTCGGCACATCTTCTACAACCACTCGATGTGGCGTATTTTCGTACATTGAAGTCAGCATGACGCAGTGTATTGGAGAATCGAGGGGTCCTTCCAAAGACCGTTTTTCCAAGGCTTCTGAACGAGTCGATCGAAAGAGTGGGAGTAAATTCCGCCAAAAATTCTATTTCACGATTTAAAGCTTGTGGAATAGTATCCTGGAACCCAAACGTTGTCCTTAAAAAAATCCTAGAAATGTAACCCCGGAGGACGACTCGGTACAAAAAGCTTGGTCCGATGCTCTTGTAAGACATTTAGAATCCTACAGAACCCAACTAAAGGACGACAATCCAAAACGTGGAAAAAAAATGAACGTTTCTGCAGGAAAAAGAATTTCGGCAAAAGATTTAATAACCACATTAGAAGACAACAACAAAAACCTGGAAAATAAAGATCCCTTTGAAGATCCATTAGAAGGAACGTCATACTACATCTGCTAAGAGGATAAAGAGCGAAGTAGCAACGAACAAGGGAGTGAATGTGACCTACCGTCCTTTAATCATTTGGACCAAAATTTGGAAATCGGCCATTACGTGATTGTGAAATTTATTACCAATAAACGTGATAGAAAATTTATCAGTAAAATAAAGAACATAGATGAGAAACATGAGTTTGTCGTAAATGCATTAAGGAAACAAAATGGCAAAAACACATATTTTTTGTATACCCTGTTGTTGATGACGTAACAACTGTTACAAGAGAATAAATTTTAAAGAAATTAACCTTAAGCAGCGTCAATCGCGAGAGCTATTGTTTTTTACACGAAGACTTCTTCAGTAGAATAATTTTATACTAATATGTTGGACTTATTGCTTAGTTTTGTTGAATTTACTGCTTAGTTTTATTGAGGTTCCTTGTGTTTTTTTAAATGTTTTATTTTCTTTCTAATGATATTCTTAAACTAGATTAAGTTGTGTTAAATCGCTGATTTACTAATAATAAAGAGTTTAAAACACTTTTTTTTTTTCGTTTTTTGCCATTTTATTTTAAAAACTAATTTTTAAAACGATATTCAATTATCCACTTTACCCCATACATTTCCAAAATGAACTTTAAATGAATAACGTATGGGAAAAAGTGGATCAACATTTGGTGATCAATAATTTAAACAATACAACTGGAATAACTCTAAGCTTTGGGGTTTTAAAAGGAACAACAATAGATTTAAAAAACCTCAATTTTGGACCCACTTTACCCCATTTGACGGTATATACTAGTTCTAAGAAGTCTAGTTTTTTGTTTGGCAATTTATACTTTACATATTTTATATTAAACCTTGACCTCGACAATTTGGTGTACTCTTATTAGGCTGAACAAAGTACATATATTATTCAGGTTTTTTTTTCATCGAGCACTCTCATGGAAAAGTGACAAGTAAGAAGAATTTGAATTATGGATGTACTAATTCTCAAGCAATCGTATATAAAAGGATCATCTTTTTTAGTATATGTAATTTGTCACTGAATTTATATAAAGGCTAGTAGGTATAGTTTTATGGCCATATTCCATTCTTTAATTCTGACGTATGTAATGTGTCTAGAATTAGAATTATTACTTTAAAAAATAAAACCAAATTTCATCTGAGGTACGTAAGTATGGCACAAATTAACTTTCATGGTAAAAGTAGAGCGTGGTCAATAAATAACTGACTGATCTGTCTTAATTTTTTTTTAAATGAAATAATTTTTTTCCATGTTTTAATCATAATCTTTTATTGAAAGTTAGACATTATGTGTGAAAAACAATACCAAGCAACTGTCCGCCTCTTGAAGCCGCAGGTTGGAAAATAAGTGGGTTCTCTAATGCCCAAATAAGACATTTCTGCTTGTTAACAAATCCATTCATATCGAAGTGGGCTTAATCACTCATCAATGGCGGCTCGCGAGTGAAAAATAAGTGAAGTGCAAATGAAGCAAGAAAATATCGCAATAATTTTTTTCCAGAATTTTTTATATATGTGGAAGGGGTAGAAGATTTTTTTACGACATACCTAAATTTTGTATACTAAATCAATTCTCCTATCCTTCATGGCAGCAAATTTATTTATAACATCCTCATAAAATGGATGAGTTACGCTAATCTCCAGAAATTCCTTTTGAATTCAAATATTGCCCAGAGAAGTAAGTCTTTCTTGAGATATTGTATTTCTTAAATAAGTTTTTACATGTTTGAGGCAAGAAAAACTTCTTTCTACTGAAGAACTTGTCAACGTTATTGTCAAAATAAGGGAAACACTTTATATGCTTTGGTTAAAATATTTTTATTTTCATTAATTTTTTTCACTTGCTCTTGCAGCGATATATTCCAATTACTGTCATTGGCAAAAATAAGACCAAGCTCATTTTTAAGTCGTTGACTTTTTGAAAATATTTCCCCATATAACTGTAATAAATTTTCAAACGGGCCAGTCGGAAAAACTATATTCGGAAAATTTAGCAGAATCTGCCAAACATAAAAATGTAAGTTTTTCAGTCTTGAAAGCTTAGGTCATTTCCATTAAAGTATAGTCCAATATTTCATAAAAAAGGGTTCTATACTTAGCCCTAATTTCTTCATGTGAAAACTTAGCAAGCTCACGTTTGTAATGATTTATTTCTCTAATAGACTTTGCTCTATCAAATATGGTATTAAAGAAATGTTCATTTCTTTTTTTACAGAGCGCCTCACGACAGCGTTTTATATTGAATATGCAAAAAATGAATGTCAAGCGATTTTTTTTGAAGAACGCAAATAGTATGCCCGTAATTGAAAAAAAAGTCATTAAACACCTAAAAATCCTCTCGCACGCCGGGTTGATTTTTCATCAGATTTGTCACAGTTTGTAATAAATTCAAAGACATCTTTTAATTTATTCCAGTCTTAAACAATCACATTTACTAACTTCGCTTTTGAAGGCCAACAAGTTTCTGTAATTGTTGGTATACGCCTCGTAGATGCAGATGTAAGAGCATACGTTCGTTTGACTGAGTGATGAAAAAATGAGGGAATACCACTAAGACTTGCAAAAAAAATCAACATTTAGAAGTATTTCTAAACTTTGCTGCATCATAAGGTTAAGACGATGTGCAAGACAATGGACAAATACAGACCATTTGGATGGCCAGACATCACACTTGCGCCATCGTAACATTGCCGTATTAATGTATGTTTATAGTCAATTCGTCCAAAATTTGATCCAATAGAAAATATAAATTCTCCCACGTTCTATCGGAGCTGACATTATAAAATCCTAAGACTCTCTCGGCTACTGAACCTTCTAAATTAACGTATCTTAAAATTATGGAGCACTAGGAGGTTTGCGTAATATCAGTCGTGTCATCTACTTGCACAGAAAAAAACTGTGTTCATTATTTCATTTTTTATATGATCATTTAAATAATCAGAAATGCATTAAATTATTTTGTTTTGAATAGTTTTCGAGACACCAATAAGAACATTTTTAATTTTTTCGTGATGATCTTTTAGTTCTTGGGAACTTCTCGATATTAATAAACCTAAAAGCATTTTAAAATTCACCCTATTTATTGACTCGCTGCTCTCATCATGGCCGCTAAAGACTAACTCTTGTTTTGCAAGGTACAAAACTGAGTCAATTACCAAGCACATAAATAATCTATTTAATCGGACGTTTTCGTTCAAATGTATTTTATGTAGTATAGCATTTTCTTTTAAAGTGTGAGCTATAGTGCTTTGAATTTTTACAAATATTTTTAATATTAATCCGCATTTTAAATGCTCCGCCGAGTCTTCATATTTATGTAAAGACCTTCATATATTTAACATACCTGCAAATCCTTTGTTATTCTACACTGAATATTTATTTTGACTACTACATAACCATTTGTACGCCGAAAACCAAGATGACGATTAAAACTCTGATCTTGTTCCTTCCAACGATTAAATGGGGTTTCCACCAAAGTGCAAAGCACATCCGAGATCGGATTCATCAATAATGTAAATCAATAAACCCGACACCAAATAAAGTTGGAACAACACAATAAATAAATATAACACAAAACAGTCAAGTAAACTGCAAAGGAACTAACCGGTTGCAGCGAAATCAGCGAAAATAAAAGTAAATAACCACCCCAAACTGAACGACACGTGGGTGTAGTGTACTGTGTTAGCAATTCACCGAAAGCGTTGTATGGCGCCGGTTAACATTATTCTTCCATGTGCTCGACGTCATCGTTAACGCGTTGTCATGGCAACGTAGTAGGAAAATCGTAAACTAAACATAGTACCTCCAGCAAAGTCGAAGCGGTTTGCGTCACTTTTATAGTTGTTATAATGACGTTCGATTGAAAGTTTTAAAAAGACATACCGCCAACGGTCAATAAAATAATAATAAATAATAATAATAAAATTAGGTAAATAAATGAATGGAAAAATTTAAATTTTAAATATAGTTAGATATTTGCTTGATTATTTTTCCTGGTGAAGTAGCACTTCACCTACTTCACCTGAATAGCCGCCACTGTCACTCATAGCTGTAGATCTTGGGTTAACTGAATCTTGTGGCCGCAAATGCAGGTATTTTTTTAAATAATGCCTAATGACGTGCGACGAATGCACAGTTCTTAAGAACGACGTCTAATAGAGGTCTCAGAGCGAATTCTATTAACATATGCCGGAGTACGAATAGTTCGAACACTACTCGACCTCGGCTAGTCTTAATCTTCACCGGTTTGTTGAAATGTCTGCACTAATTGACGAATAGTGTTGATAGTGAGCACATTCTTTCGACCCAAATCGTAAATTCCGTATAGTTGCAATTATTGAAGTATTTTTTAAATAAAACGTTTTCTCAATACAGACGCGTTATAGGATCGTGTAGCGTCCCACGATAAATTTGCCGCATATGCTCTAAACAACTACAACAGCGCCACTTTTGGAAATGCGTGTACCAAAAATGGCGCTCTATTTATTGTTATTTATTTACTGTTTAAGGCTAGTACTTGTATTAGCAAATATATCTCAAGATTTTATCACGAATCTTATACCATTGTTTTAATAAGGTGTATAGTTTTTAAAATTTTGTTCAACGCTGAATGCGGCATACATTAAAATGTTGCCCAAATCTTTAAGAATGTGCCATTTAGAATGCAACCGTTGGGAAAATAATTTTGACAATTATACATGCCAGTGGCGGCTATTCAGGTGAAATAGGTGAAGTGCTACTTCACCAGGAAAAATAAACAAGCAAACATCTAACTATATTTATTATCTATCTCTTAAAATTAAAGTTTGTACATTCATTTATTCACCTAATTGGCAAAAAATAAACTGTACATCTCGAACAAATATTTTACTTGGCCGTTGGCGACATGTCTTTTTAAAACTTTCAATGGAACTTTATTATAACAACTATAACAGTGGCGCAAACCGCTTCGACTTTGCTGGAGGTGCTATGTTTAGTTTACGATTTTTCTACTACGTCCAGTGAACGAAAAGAATAATATTAACCAGCGCCATACAAAGCTCTCGGTGAATCGCTAACGCAGTACACTACGCCCACGTGTCGTTCAGTTTGGGATGGTTGTTTACTTTTATTTTCGCGGATTTCGTTGCAACCGGTTAGTTCCTTTGCAGTTTGCTTGACTATTTTGTATTATATTTATTTATGGTGTCGTTAAAACTTTATTTGGTGTCGGGTTTATTAATTTACATTATTGATGAATGCGATCACGGATGTGGTTTGCATTTTGTTGGAAACTCCATTTAATCGATGGACGGAACAAGATCAGAGTTTTAATTGTCATCCTGGTTTTCGGCGTACAAATGGTTATGTAGTAGTCCAATATTACAAAAATAATTTTGCCGGCCTTGTTTACTAGTTTCCAATAAATATTCAGTGTGGAATAAGGAAGGATTTGCAGGTACGTTAAATATATGAAAGTTTTTACATAAACATAAAAGAAAATGCTAAACTATATAAAATACATTTTAACGAAAACTTCCGACTATTTATGTACTTGGTAATTGACACAGTTTTGTACCTTGCAAAACAAGAGTTAGTCTTTCGCGACCATGATGAGAGCAGCGAGTCAATAAACAGGGGGAATTTTAAAAAGCTTTTAGGTTTATTAGTAACGAGAAGTCTCCAAGAACTAAAAGATCATTACGAAAAAATTGAAAATGTTTTTACTGGTGACTCGAAAACTACTCAAAACGAAATAATTAAATGCATTTCTGATTATTTAAATGATCATGTAAAAAATAAAATAATGAACACACAGTTTTTTTCTGTGCAAAAGGATGACACCACTGATATTACGCAAACCCCACAGTGCTCCATAATTTTAAGATACGTTAATTCAGAAGGTTCAGTAGTCAAGGGATTCTTACGATTTTATAATGTCAGCTCCGATATTAGAACAAATTTTGGACCAATTTGACTATAAACGTAAATTAATAGAGCAATGTTACGATGGCGCAAATATGATGTCTGGCTATCTAAATGGCCTTAAAAAAAAGAAAAAGCGCCGCATCGTCTTAACCTTGTGATGCAGCAAAATTTAAAAATATTTCTAAATGTCGATTTTTTTGCAAACATTAGTGGTATTCTCTTATTTTTTCATCACTTAGCCAAACGAACGTATGCTCTTCATCTGCATCTACGAGGCGTATACTAACAATTACAGAAACTCGTTGGTCTTCAAATTCGAAGTTAGTAAATGTGATTGTTCAAGACTGGAATAAATTAAAAAACGTCTTTGAATTTATTACAGACTGTGACAAATCTGATGAAAAACCAATTCCGACTTGCGAAAGGATTTTTAGGTGAAATAAACGATTTTGAATTCACGTTTCTCGCATTAGTCTTTAATGACATTTTCTGAATTCTTGGACATACTATTTGCGTTGTTCAAAAAAATCGCTTGACATTCATTTTTGCCTATCCAATCTGTCGTGAGCCGCTCTGTCAAAATTTTAATACCCTGTTTGATAAGGAAAATTCTATTACTTACTTATTTCTCTAGGCAATATTTCAATTCAAAAGGAATTTCTGGAGGAGATTAGGGCAACTCATCCATTTTATGAGGATGTTATAAATACATTTGCTGCTATGAAGAATAGGAGAATTGATTTAGTACCTGATTCTACCCCTTCCACAAATAAAAAAAATTCTGGAAAAAAATTATTGCGATATTTTCTTGCTTCATTTGCACTTCACTTACTTTTTCCCCCGCGAGCCGCCACTGATACATGGTTTAACACAACACTCGCAACATGCTTGTAAAATTAAAAAAAATAATTGTTATGCCAAATTTGCAGGAGTCATTTTTGCACTAATTTTGTAGGAGTCTAGTTATTGAATGTTATTGTTCGGGGCGTTTTCAAGATGGCATAATGTAATGTTTTAATAAACGGTTGAGGTAATCTCTCCCGTTCATCTCTCATAGCTCTGATCAGAGGGTCAATAGCCAGAAACTCTTTACCTTAACGCGAATTTGTGGCCCACCAAATATGTTCTATGGAATTACAGTCCGACGAGATTAGATAGATAGATTAAATTATTGAAATAAATAAAAACGTTTTTCAGTTTTCATTAATGTATTGAGCCATCTGGCATATACTGGCTAGTGGTACTCTTAAGAAGCATGCTTTTTATTTCACTCATAAAGGGAAGTATTGTAATTGAAAAAAAATCACCCTCAAATGTTTTCAGATTTTTACGTTTCAGAGTTCCTACATGTCTAAAAACATGTTTTCTCAAGTCTGTCGATCTGTCTCTTCACGGCATAGCTAAAAAACTACTTATTCGATGACCTAAAATTTTGGTAAGAAAATTAAGAGTCATATGGGGATGACCTGGTTATACTTTGGTAAAAGTACAATATAGCGAAACAAAATGGCGCCTAGTGAAATCTTAAAAAAATTATTACGTAAAAACTATTTATCCAATTTACCTCAAATTGTACGCAAAAATCATGTATTATGTGGAAATCAACTGGTAACATTTTGGTATGAATCCAAGTTGGCAAAACAAAATAACAGCTTATTAAAATATTTAAAAATTCAGTCTGAAAAACTACTTAATGGATTGATTTCTAAATTCGTGCAATAATTAATTATGGTATAGAGATGAATTGGTAAAATTGTGGTGCCAATTCAAAATGGAGGCTAGGTAAAATGTCGTGAAAAAAATCACCAGGTTTTACATATCTTCATGTTTTAGGTCCCTAGATGCCAAAGATGTGTTTTGCTGTCAATTCGCGGCATAGCTTAAACACTGCTTGACTGCTCGACTGTAAATTTTGGCCAAATATTAAAAATCATATGGGGATGATCTGGTAATATTTTGGTAAAATTCTAGTTTGACGAAACAAGATGGCGGGCTAGTCAAGCTTTCAAAAATTATTACTAGAAAACTAATTATCCCATTTTTCTTAAATTTTGCACAAAAATCAAGTGCTACATAGGTATGAACTGGTGAGATTTTGGTAACAAAAAGTAAATGGTGGAAAGGGCAGTATATATATGTTACTAAATAGCCATGTACCGAACTAAATTAGGTCACACTTTATATTTATTATATTATTTATTATTTCTAATGAAATGAAACATTCAGAACGAGGAAAGTCTCGGGTAAAGGAAATATACCGATTTTTTACTTGTAATATTAGAAAAAAGAACATAATTCTTTAAACAAAATACACTCACCGGCACAAAATTCCGCCACTCTAAAATTTTGACTAAGTTCAATGTTTTATAACTTTTTTATTTTTTATCCGATTTTCATGATTTTGTTATCAGTTTTTAGATCCATTTAATGTGTTTTTCTTCATTTATTTTGTAAAGTAGCATTTTTCGATTAGACTATATTATACAGGAGTAGATCAAACTGTTGTTTTTTGTCGTCACTTCAAAACACCCTGTAGAAAAATTGAGGTAGATAATTTTATTTACATACTGTTTCTGGTAATCAATAATGTATTCTAAACATTTCGTTTTTTGATTTATACCGTTACCTCATTTCTGCTTCGAGCTGCAAAATTTTAAAAGGAACCCTGATTTGAAGCCTATTTTTATTAAAAAAAA
This sequence comes from Kuschelorhynchus macadamiae, assembly GCA_030620095.1. Lineage (NCBI taxonomy): Eukaryota > Metazoa > Arthropoda > Insecta > Coleoptera > Curculionidae > Kuschelorhynchus > Kuschelorhynchus macadamiae. The sequence continues at coordinate 181,778 of JAUTXW010003002.1, forward strand.
CACAAGGTATATCACAAAGATAATTAACAATAAAAATTCAATAACGTGTATTTCCTCCTCTCGCGGCAATTACAGCTTGCAGTCTTCGTGGCATCGATTGAATAAGGTTACTTATTCTTTCCTGAGGAATAGCCTGGTATTCTTCGGCCAGCGCCAGTCGTAAGTCTTGCAAAGTTTGTGGTTGCACAGGACGACGCCGTACGGCCCATTTAAGTTGATCCCAGAGATGTTCGATTGGGTTGAGATCCGGGCTACATGCGGGCTATTCCAATCTTGGAAGTCCAACTTCATCCAGATATTCGCTCACTATACGTGCAACGTGAGGTCTAGCATTATCATGCATTAATATAAATTGGTTCTCAATGAAAGGAGCAAATGGAACAACCACTTCCTGGATTATTTCCTCAATGTAACGCTGTGCGGTTAGGGTTCCATTTTCAACAAATACAAGATCGGTTCGTGCTTCGGTAGAAATACCCGCCCAAATCATAACTGAACCGCCATCATATGAGATTCGTTCTGATATGGTGCAGTCAGCATGTCTTTCATTCCTACGTCTGTATACCCGCTCACGACCATCTGGCGACCTCAAACAAACCCTGGATTCACCTGTGAATAGTACCTTTCCCCACTGTTCTAGAGTCCAGTCAGAATGCAATCTTGCAAACCTTAGTCGCTGTTGCCGATGACGAGGAAGGAGTTGTGGACATACTGCTGGCCTTCGTGAATGAAGACCAGCTTCTGCCAATCTTCTACGTATCATTTTTTCACTTACATTTACTCCACTAGTCATTTGCAAGTCATTTTTTAGACACACAGCAGTAGATCTTCGATCTCTTAAAGAACTAACGACGACAAAGTGATCATCAACTGCAGTGGTTTTTCTTTTTCTGCAAGAGCCTTGCCGCCGTGTAAAAGTTCCCGTCTGTAAGTACCTATTCCAGGCATCTCGAACTGTAGACCTCGGAATTCTCAGAGTACGAGCGACATAACTTTTGCTACGGCCATCCTCTATTAACGCAACAATTTTACCCACGTCTGCTGGAGTTAATACCATATTGACATACAACATACAACAAATTATAATATTGTCACTGTCAAACATTCTGTCACCTACTTAGCCAACGTAGATAATTTTTAACCGAAAGCTTGACATGCATTTTCTAAAAATAACATTGTTTTAATAAAAAATCTGCAGCTCGAAGCAGAAATGAGGTAACGGTATAAATCAAAAAACGAAATGTTTAGAATACATTATTGATTACCAGAAACAGTATGTAAATAAAATTATCTACCTCAATTTTTCTACAGGGTGTTTTGAAGTGACGACAAAAAACAACAGTTTGATCTACTCCTGTATAATATAGTCTAATCGAAAAATGCTACTTTACAAAATAAATGAAGAAAAACACATTAAATGGATCTACAAACTGATAACAAAATCATGAAAATCGGATAAAAAATAAAAAAGTTATAAAACATTGAACTTAGTCAAAATTTTAGAGTGGCGGAATTTTGTGCCGGTGAGATGTCGCATTAAATTTTGTCAAGTAGCAGAGATATTTAATATTGGATTTTGATTGAGAAATCGCATAAGGGTTGTGTACGTATTACGTACCTAAGTTTATTATGAAAAATGAAAAATTGCTATAGTCACCAAATATCTTACCGAATTAGAAATTCCAGCTGGAAATGGGGGAAATTGTCTTTACATTTTGAATTATGCAAACACACAATACTAGAAATTTCGTCTAAAAAAAGTGTATAAAACCGTTTTCGCACAAGGGCCTGTTGAGTAACCCAACCTAATATTTTTCACAGAAGAAAAAAAAATGTTGTACATACAAAAAATTTCAAATTCAATTATTTCGAAACGTAACTTTCGAAAAACATTCATTTCAAACGAAAAAAGTTCGAATTATATATTATTCGAACAACAAAAATGTCGAAAACAAAATGCTCGAATGGTAATCATTTCGAATCACATATAGTTCGAAACCAAAAAGCACAAAAACAAAATGTTCGACTGATAAGATTCGATTAATTAATCTGACAAGGGAAATAACTTTTGAATGGCGATAGAGAGTCGTATAACTATCAATCAAAAAAATTTTCGAAAACAGGTCAATTTTTGCGAATGATAATAGAAAAAGTGTCTTTCTAATGCTATTTAAAATCATTCGGTTTAATCAAAAATATTCGCTGTCATAAAAACCATATAAATATTTGGGTTAGTTATGTCTAAATTTTCATACTTCACTTCTTTGGTTTATTTGTAAGAACAACTGGTTTCCTTATACTTTATTTTTTTAAATATTTTAGGTGTATCCTTGGATGTAAAATACATTTTGTCGACTTAATTAAATAGGTAGATACCGAAATTAAGATACAGTAAAACATAGAACGGAAGCTTTCAGGGCTCTGGTCAATTAAGAAATCATTGTTCTTGAAATTAGACTGTATCAATTTGGAATTTCTATCCGACGTTTCTCCTTCGACTGCACGAGGCATCTTCAGAGATCTTTACTCCACGAGATTGATTCAGTTAAGAAATCATGGTTCTTGGGATTAGGGGGATTTGGGATTGCACGAGGCATCTTCAGGCCGCCAATTTATAGTCGACCTGTGTTTACCGAAACGTGACTCGGTGTAACGATCGGTTTTCACGTATGATGTAGACTGAAGCCCGTATCTCTATTAAAATTGTTAGGATGCTTATAAATTTCAATAGATTCTCTAATTTTGCGTTTATAGAATGCCGAAACCGATGCAAGAACTTTGGTTTCTTTTATATTTATGACATGTCCAGTAGAATGTTGATGTTCAGATACAGCAGATTGTACAATTTGTTTCTTTCTGATACATCGTTCATGTTCCTTAAGCCTAGTCGATATGGATCGTCCAATTTCTCCAATATAGACATCACCACAGGAACAAGGAATTGCATATACTCCTTCCGTCTGAAAAGGAATAATGTCCTTTGGCAATCGCAAACATTGTCCAATTGTCTTGTGTGTGTTGAGGATTTTACGTATGTTGGACCGGCGAAGTAGCCTTGCAATCTTGTCTGTGGTTCCGTGTATAAATGGAAAAACTACATTTCCTATCGGTTATTCCTTATTAGAATCATTTCGTGGAGTAGGATTATTATATTTTCTAATTGATCGTTTAATATCCTCAGTGCAATACCCATTCCCTCTTAAAGCTTGAGTCAGTTTCTCTGTTTCCGATTGTAAAGAATTTTGGTCACAAATCGCGAGGGCTCTGTAAACCAATGAATTAATAACTGATTGCTTTTGTGCTGGATGATAATGGGAATTTGCATTTAAGTATCTGTTTGTATGCGTTGGTTTTCTATATACAGAATGTCCCAAGGAACCATCCCCTTCCTTTGTACAAGAACAACTAGATGCCTTGTGATTCAATTTCCATTGTAAATTTTTATTAGCATGTTGTTGATTCAGATGATCGAGAAACCCAGGGAGGTTTTCTGGACCATGAGACCATATTACAAAAGTGTCGTCTACATATCTGAACCATGATTTTGGTTTTAATGGAGACGACGCTAAGGCTTCCTCCTCAAAAGCTTCCATGAAGATATTGCTCCTGAAGTTTGCTCATAAAAAGTTCCTTGAAAGACAAAATACGTTGATATAAGACATGCTTCAATTAGATCTAAAAGTGAGTTGTCAATACTATTATGGTGAAATAAGTCTGATATTATGGAAATTGAATCATTTATAGGCACATTCGTATACAGCGATTCTACATCGAAACTCACTAAGATATCTTTGGGATCTAATTGGATTGATTTAAGTTTTTCTACAAAATGCGTAGAGTTTCTAATATATATATATAATATATAATTTACAAATTTTGTAAGTAGGAGATCCTATTGCACTGACGATAGGTGGAAGTGGTACATTAACCTTATGTATTTTAGGTAGTCCGTAGAACCGCGGGATCCTTGAGCTGCTTGGCCTTAACATCTTCTTCTCCTCTGCTGGTAGGTTGGATGCGTTTATAATGTTGGTTATCCGTCTTTCAATTTTGTTGGTCGGGTCTGCTTGGATCCCTCTGTAGATGTTGTCGTCCAAAAGTAGTTGTATTTTCTTTACGTAATCTGTTTTGTCCATGACGACAGTGGCATTTCCCTTGTCCGCTGGAAGGACTAAAATGTCTGTATTGTTGTTTAATGTTTCTATCGCCGTTCTTTCCGCAGCTGATAGATTCGACTTAGGTGGTTTAGAGTTTTTGATGATCTTCGCTGTTTCATATCTTATTGCTCCAACACAGCTTTTTCTTAATGCTAGAATCATCTTTTATTTTATTAATTGTTGGTTCAACAGAATAAAGTGGATGACACTATGTGCTTAAGTTAACAGTGCAAAAATATCGTTATGTCCTTTGGTGTAATGGCGAAGTTTTGACCTTTAATTGTTTTATGGTGTTGGGGACGGATTGCATGTAGTTCGAACCACGGATGACACTATGTCTTCTACGGGTATCAATAAGGGGACGGATTTTTGGTAAGGGTTTTGGAAGACAAATTTATAACGGTGTCCTGTGGCGGTTTTAATGGCCTTTGGTTGTCCAGCAGTCCTTCGAACTTTTTCTGTTGCCTAATAGTAACTGCTTGATGTATCCTTTCTGCTTGAGCATTGGTAATGTCATCGAGAGTTCTAAATGTTTGCTATTCAAGTATAAAAACTAATTTTAAATGAATATTTAATAAATTACGAGCGTTTATATCCAAATCACGTCGAGTAGCTTTTATCCTTTCTCTTACTAATGCCATACTGGCTCGTTTGTAGATGTTCCTTGCACTTTTTGATGTTATGTGGTATTTCATCTGTAGAGATTTTGGTACTACGTGTTCATCTCGACATCTAAGAAGAAAGGCTAGTTGGCAAAGTAGCTTCTTCTTGTTGTTCCTGAGAACGTTAATTTTAGTCAAAAAATGTGCTTTACTGAATTTAAAAATTAACAAATATTCCACGAAGGATACTTCATATAAATGTTAAGTAAAATATACCAAATATGGAAATAGCAATCGAACTGTTTGTATTTCGATTGTTTTGTAATCGAACCTGTTGGCATTCGATCTTTTTCCTTCGTACTTCTTGATTTTGAATTTCGAAATAATTTGCATTCGAAAAGTTTTCGACCTTTTCGTAATTCGAATTAATTGTAAGTTGAACTATTTGTTATTAGAACTAAATGTTTTTCGAAACTTCGAAAACTCAAAATTATTTGTTTTGAACTTTTTGTTTTCAAAATAATTACATGGGTTCATCCCACATACTCTGAGAATAAATTAAATGAAATAGTTTTACATTTGAATATACCAACACATTCCACTGTCTGTTTTTTGGATTCACAGTTTTTCCACTCCCCACTGTTTAAATCGAGTAAGAATTTAGTTAATCTATTTATATCTTGTGTTTCGTCTGTAGTCTCCTTGGCGTTTTAGAGATTTACTACGTTTTTATGTCGATTATATTTGCTAAGTATTAACGGCATCGGTATTGGTAAATGGTAATATCCCTACATCAATGCAGACTTCCTCTTGCGAATTTTCAAATAGGCAAATTTAAATATAGTTTATTATTTGCAGTATACAGAGGTGCGTATTTATTTGAGCATATTTCTGCGTACTCATATTTATTTAGAAAAATTTTTTTCAAACATCTAAATATAATGCTTTATAATTTGAAACAATTTTAACGATGATTTGCTGAAAAGATGTAGAATAATGAAGAGGGTTTTGCCAAGTGTGTTATATGTTACACAAACTTTTCTATATCAAATGGTGGTATTTTTAATATATCAAAACACATGAGAACTGCTAAGCATAAAAAGCAATTGGAAATTTCAGCCAACACCAATACAAGAATCATTTCCACATTTCTACATCTGCTTCATAGACAGACCTTAGTAAGAAGACAGTAGGTAGATCTAAAATTTCGAAAATAGTAACCAATGTTTTGGCAATCGAATCCATTTTTATTAACAGATCAAACGAACTTACCTTAAGTGAAGTTCGATCTTGATTATATTTGTTCTCATCGAAGAAAATAAGATTCAATGTATCAACATATCAACTACCACAATTTTACAATACAAAGGTCGCCCAGCCCTAGTACTGCCTTCCTCAGCCCGATCGATGGAAGTTCATTTCTTTAAAGCATAATCCCAAAAATGATAAAAATTTACGGGTACAGTTCTAGGGTTACTGGGTGGGACTTATTTTCTTCGACGAGAACAAATATAATCAAGATCGAACTTCACTTAAGGTAAGTTCGTTTGATCTGTTAATTATATTTGTTCTCGTCTCGAAAATAAAATTCAATGTAGATGTTTAAAGCCAAAATCATTTTTGGGGTGATAAACCAGTTAAATAAACAAGTACATATGCAAAAACTATTTTTAATAATGTAACTCAAATAAACTGTAGTATTACAGTATAAATAACAACACAAACAGTAGTTAACAAGAATAAAACTTAGATACAAATATATAAATATTTACGTACCAACATGTAAACATACAAACCTAGAGATAAACCTATATATACAGTATTTAACTACACTAACACATTCGGCCTTGTTCCGAACAGGACGTTTATAAAAAGTGGCAAAAGTTTGGGACCTACCTGTCCAACCTGCTGCCAAACGAATCATATCAAAATGTACACCTTTCCTATACGCAGCTGATGTAGAAGCATGACGCGTGCTATGTGGTGTGAAGTAAGAGGTGTCTATTCCCGCTTCTTACGTGATTTTTTTAATCCACCTTGAGATGGTTTGAGAAGTGGCATTATGATATGGTCTTTTAAAGGTCAAAAAAAGGCTATTACATTTGACATCATTAGTTCTTAATTTGTTTGTCACTTCGAGATAATACAAAGGTATTGTAGCAACACATACACTACTGTCACTAGTGTAAAATGATAGTACTATAAGTGGCTGAAACCTATTTTTACCTGAGGTCTTTATTTTATCTTCAATTTTTATTTCCGGACCATGTGTAGATTTAATAATATTCTTAATTTTGATTAAAGATAAAGATTGAACCCGCTGTCCAGAAACGAGGGCTAACAGAATTGCAAGCTTATATGTTATTTCTTTGTTCTGTTCTGTTCCCTTCTCAGCCTCCTTTTGTCTTGAAACGAATTATCTTTAGATGTCGACTGCTGGTACTGGGAGCTTGCATATCGAACTTTCGCCCACCCTGATACTCCCCATGTAGACGGGGTGGAGGCCTGAAGTTTAAATTTTTATTAAAGTTTGAACTTAATGAGGTTGGTTTTTTATTTCTAGGTTTCACTGGTTTTAACTCTAACCCAGACCGTTCCACTTCTTTGGATGCCTTTATACGGTCCCCTAGCTTATCACCAAATAACCAGCCATCTGATTGTACATTGGACCAAATATCCCTGAACCCTTTTTTAAGATCTAAAGAGATTAATTATCATCGAGATTTTGACTGCTTACAATGGATGTCCAATATTAAACGGCTAGCATCACTTAATGTTTGAATATGAACTTTATTGTCACCCACATCAACTTCATTCAATAGCGCAGTCAAAACTTGTCCTAATGCAGAAAGTGCAGATCCCATTTGGGTCTGCAAATCTCTAATTTTACCATCTCTCTTGGAAACTACATCGCTACTGACAGAAGCAATCTCTGGGTTTAATTTAGGAGCCTCAAATAGAGAACAATTTTCTGGGGCCGGATACTTCAATGTTAGGGCAGTGCGATCATCATCACTAATACCCCCTTTTTGCAAAATATTGGTCCAACTTACAGCAATTTCTTTTTGAACTGCTGGACCAGTATTCCTAGCAGAAGTCAATTCACATTCCAAAATGGACAGGACAGATTGATTCAATTCAGGATCCATAAGTGGTTCATGTACAACACTAATCTCTGAGATAAACATTACTGCTGAAACAACGATATTTCCTGCTAAATTTTGAAATAAAACAAGAGTGATGCGAAGTTATCAAAACGACATGCCTTTTTAAATATTTATGTGAGTCATTAAAACAGGAATTGTCTTACAATAGTTTGTTATCATAAAAAAACAAGAATTAGTGAAGTTGTCAAAACCACACAAGATTATTCACGTTATTGCCGGTTTTCAAAACAGGTAGCTTACAATAGTTTGTTATCAGAACAAACTATAATTCAAAACAAAATAATGCCTACCCTGAATGTTCGATTCCACCCGTTCAGGTACCACAGAGCCGTTATCAAAACAGACCCTTTCTGACGTCTCGTCTATCTCACTTTCAAATCAAGGAGAGTGATCTGCTGTTCTTGTTCTAACCGAGGAATTCGGCGATATCGATCGGCGTCACCTCCGTGACTCATGACCTCGATGTAAATAAACACTTTCGTCATCCGAACTTTGACTAAATTCTTTACGTTTATCGTTTGATAATTTATGTTGTAAACGTTTATACTTCTTTCTAAGAATAATTTCGTCTTCAGACGAAGCACTAACCGAACGTTTCCTTTTTGAATGTATTCCCATTGAAAACTTCGCATACTAACTCGCAGTCGAAATCAAAAATCAGAAATTTCATTTTCATGAACTTCGATCGATCGGGCTGAGGAAGGCAGTACTAGGGCTGGGCGACATTTGTACTTTAAAATTGTGGTAGTTGATATAGGAATGGGGGGACTACATTGAATCTTATTTTCGAGACGAGAACAAATATAATTAGCGACGGACGCACCGAATAAAGGAAACAATACTGTTTCTGTGTTTCCTCTACTCTTTCGATATTTGAAAAAATACAGGAGTTCATACCAAATTATTAGGTTTTTTGACGCTCCTCCAAAATCGACGCAAATATTGCAAATTTACTCATCGAAAAATAAAATATTATCCCTAATATTTAAGAAAGGTATTAATTAGAATGTATAATCTAACCATTGAATATCTTACATTTAAATTTATAAAAATTGTGTGTTTAATTTTAGAATTATTTCAGTGTTTCGTAATGTTTTCTCTAAACAGAATTATTCATGTCGTTCCGAGAAAGATTCCAGTGAAAGTCATATCCATTCAAAAACATGATCAGTTGCATTTGGCACGAAATATTTTTAATTGTTGTAAATATGTTATATTGTTACTTCAAACCGTTGGAATGCTACCACAAGAAAACGATGAAAAAAGTATGGAAACTCTGCACTTTAAATTGAGAAGCTGGAGTGTGTTATACACATTCACATATATAACCTGTTTAGCCACAGTTATCGGATGTTGTTTTATGTATTTGGTTGAGCATGGAAGTAACATAGAGAGTTTAAGTAAGTTGTTTCATGTTCAAACGTGACATATAGTTTAAAATTAAATAAAATAATGAATAAGTAAAGTGCGAGACACGAAAGAAAACCGGGCGGTCCTTAAAATAAAGGTCATAGTCTTAAGCAAGCGGAAAAGTAAAATTTGTGTACGCAAATAAATTTTATGTTATTTTATTTGTTGTAATAGTTTGCCGCTTCACCCATAAAGTGAACTAAGTGGACGGAAAATTAATCGAGGATTTAGTAAATTTCGCACTGGTCCACTTGTAATTGGGATGTGCCTAGAGTCTTCGTGCACTTGCCGCTATAAGGTTCTAGCTATTTCCAGTGGCGCTTATACATTTCGAGCATTTGTTTTCATTTCTATATAAATGCGTTGCGTTGAATTTGAATTATTATTTCGAAGTAACGATGGTGAGCAAAAAAGAAAAAACAATTCGAAGCGGTGCACGTGAAGTTATTGCGAGCGTTATAGACGGCTGTATTAAAGAAGCTGAAAATAATAGTTTGACTATTCCAATTCAAATCGAACAGAACGCGCTACATTTTTTCGGAAAATTGTGTAAGAAAAATTCAAAAAGAACATAATGATCGCTCATGTTCTACTTCACCTTTAAAATCTCCTAGTAAAAAAGACCCCGATAATTATCATACAAAGATAAAATTGACGATGGTGATTTTCGAGTAATTTGACGAACAATAGAGTATTTTTATATAGACTTGAAGAAGGTTCCGACCTGCAAACCCCTACTTCGTGCTGTAAAAAACAACATAGATTTTCCGTACGGGTATAAAACCTTAAATCGGCATTTACGATCAAATGGTTTTGTTTGGCGCAAGTGCCAAAATAAACGAAAATTGCTCATTAAGAGACCAAATATTTTTCACTGTAAGGCAATATAGGCAAGAAGGACGAATATTGTGTATCTAGACGAAACCTGGGTAAATAATGATATGACAGTGAACAAATGCTGGCAAAGTGGAAGTGTTACAGGTGTTGTTCAGGGAATCCGCTCTAGTAGTCTCTTTATTATAGTTCATGCTGGTTCAGAAACCGGATTTGTTCCAGGTGCTGCTTTGGTTTTTCGCTCCGGACTAACAACTGGAGACTATCATGGACAGATGAATAGAGAAAATTTTGAAAAGTGGTTGCTCGAGAAGCATCTACCTAACATTACTCCCAAATCAGTCGTGCTAATGGATAATGCGTCTTATCATTCTCACATAGAAGATAAAGTGCCAACTAAATACTCTACAAAAGCTCGTATGATATTGTGGCTTAAATCGAACAATCTTGTATGTGATCCAACATGGAGAAAATATCAATTATATGAAGTAATATCAGCCAACAAGCCTAGAGAAAAAAAGTGTAAAAATGACGATCTTTTACGTAACCTCGGTCATACACCTTTAAGGCTGCCTCCATACATGTGCGACCTCAACACTATTGACTTGCATGGGAAGGAGTAAAAAAATATATTCGAGAGCGCAACACCGATGAACTTTCAATTAAAGATTTAAATAAAATAACATTAGAAGCGATTGACTCAATATCGGCTGAAAATTGGAAATCGTATGTTAAACCTGTTCGTTCTATTGAAAATAAATACTGGGAAGTAGATGGCAAAATTGAAACGGTTATTGATGATTTAGTTATAACAGTGGGATCTTCAAGTAGTGACGACGAAACCTCATCATTTTCAGAGGAAGACAACGATTTAGAAGGAATCGAACCATTAGAATCACAGCCGCCAACCTCAAAAATGGCTTAGTTTTTTTTTCATATATTTTATTAAATTGTTCATAAAGTAGCTGTCAATAAACTAATATCTAATATTGCAATTAATATTTGAAAAACTACAGAACTCATATTTTTCCAAAATTAACACATCAATGTAGTTATAGTAGGGGAGCCAGCACTGATTCCAGTGAACAAGATTTATCAAAATTTTAACTTATGCAGTTCGACTTTGGGCTATTCGGATATGGCAAAAGTGACCGTTTGTCTCCGTCAGTCATATTACTTGTTACAGGGGGCGTCATTATGAAGTACTATACAAGGCGTTTCCTATATTCCTTGTGCTAATGTTAAAGGGGGGTGATTCTTGAACCTTTTTAAGAAAAAAGTTTAATATGAACCTAAAATCTTAACTTTGAAGATACAGGGTTTTAAAAAAACATTTTTTTTTGTCCTAATTCTGATGCTATTATATATAAATAACTGTGTGAAATTTGATGCACGTCTTTATGCATAAAAGGGCATTTTTTATTAACAATGAATTTTTGAAATTTCTACGAGTGGTGTGCATATGTAATTAACCTGGGTAAATCCGGATGCTCCTTAATACATAGAAGACGTATATCAAATTTCATGCAGTTATCTACAATAGTATCAGAATTGAGATGAAAAAAAATGTTTTTTTTTAAACTTTACCATCCCGTATCTCAAAAGTTAAGACTTTTAGGACATAAAAACAACGCCTTTAACATCAGCACGCAATTAGGAAACGCCCTGTATAGTACTTCACAATGACGGCCATGTATAAAGTAATATGACAAACGCAGACAGACGGCCACTTTGGGCATACCCGAGTAGCCCAAAGTCAAATTGCATAAATTAAAATTTTGATAAATCCCGTTCACTGGATCTGATGCTGGCCGCCCTTGTAAAATCTGGACTTGTAAATCGTGTATCACTATACTGGATGGTCCAATAATAGTGGATGTAGGCAGTAGCCCGGGAACCGTTATAGACAGAACTCAAGAAAGAATATATTTATAGGTAAATCGATCAAGAAAAATCAAAATTAAATCATTTTAAAATTCGAAAGTTCGCCATTTTTGCAAGACAAAAGAGATATAGAAATGCAGTACACGAAAGAAAACAGACAAATATAGATAAAGGTTTATTAAGCATAGTTACATTTTTTAATCATCTGACTTGCGTATAGTCAAAAAGGAGTGCCATATTATTTAAAGAACGACGGGACACCACTGGTTTAAAGAGATTTCTTGTCCGACTTTCCTAAACCGATTGACTCCGCCCGGTTTTCTTTCATGTCCCGCACTTTGCTATAGTGGAGTTGACAGACTGAATTTTTGATTACGCCCATCTGCACTATTTTTCTTTGCCATTAGTAGTAATAAATATTTATCCATCATTACTTCAAACTTAATTCAAGGCTATAACATAAAGATAAGATCTGACTCCTACTGATTCTCCGAAAATACTTAAGAGCCAGTGATCTTATTGACATTTTTACAATTTTTAAATTTAAATAGGATATGAGAATCGAAAAATTATAACGACATATTTATGAACAAAAATAAATGTTTGCAGTTCTAAACTGCATATCAAAAGTTTTTTTTTACACGATATTCAAATGTCAGTCATTCTGACCGGTTGGAATTCGTTTTTGAACTATTCGTGTTTTAATTTTGAGAATTTGAAATGCCTTAAAATCTATATCGTTCAACTTAGAGCAAAACGGAGTGCACATTTCTATCTTAGTTTTTTATAGTTTTTCTTATGGCTTATATTTTGGACGTTAGCACAAATTGCTTGTTCATTTTATTTTCTCGGTATTTTAATTTTGACTGACTTTTTTAGTTTTAACCTTATCGAAATAAACCAAAAACAAATTATAGGCTTATTGGCCAAGTTTCTTTATGGCATTACATAAAGTATTATATATACTCGATAAACAATATTATGAGCCTAAATTGCATTTTTTATAATGAAACACCCGTATTTATCAATCAAACCTCGAAAAATACCGTTTCTCTATAAGTATCATTAATTGTCGTTGCAGGAATTGCTTCATAATATCACAAGATATTTATTTTATTGTCTTCATTTAAAAAAAAAGATTTCTACATAATTTTTTAACATTTTGGAGGCTACAATTTTGAATTAATTTTCTATGGAGAATCTATTAAACATTTTTTAGAAGGAACACGACTACTTGGAAAATGTCTCATATATTCTTTGCGTGCTAAATTGGGGCTTTTATTCAGTGGCGACTCGTGGTCAACTTTTCAGGGGAGTCAGTACATATAAACCACAAAGAGTCATCTAAAAAAATCAGACACACGAAACAATAAAATGCCTTTGTTACTTCGCAACCATATGTCCAGGCACATAAATCCTACATATTTCTACGAAAATAACGATTTACTTCTTTGTTTTTGTCTTTACATGTTTGCTGAATTTTAAATTTTGGCAAAGGTCAACTACTGGTCTTAAATTCGAGTCGTTTCTCAAAGTTCAGCTCGCCAATATAATTGAAAATTATAGGATTATAGTCTTAATATTCTAAAACAATGTGGCTACCTTTCCTTAAAAGATTAATTTAAACCACAAAATCGACAAACAAAATGTAAAATATCCAAAATAAAATCTATAAAAATACGCAATCGTAACCACAACCTATCACACGATCCACATTAAACACATCAACTGACAAAGATATTCACAAGAGTCTGGAAAACAGATTTGTGGGAGCTCCGAAATAGGCGATCATACTCTTGTAGTCAGGGTGCTTGTGGTAAATTTTGCTGATATTTTGTATGCATGGCCGTGCACCATGCCGTTTTAATTACTTTTTTCAAAGAAAAAGTAGAATAAGTGTATCTATTAATACTTTTAACAAGTATTATAATAAAAAAATAATAAAAACACGAAATGAATGGACATAATTAAATTTAATAGTAGAATAATGTGTGTTTTTTAATAGTTTTAACGAGTAACCTAATAAAAAAATTATAAAAATACGAGATGAAAGGACAGAATTAAATTTAAAAGTAGTAGAATAATGTGTATTTATAAATAAATTTAACGAGTAATAACTGGTGACGATTTTAAAGTGTTACAAGGCGATATCGAAAAAATGGTTTGGAATTTCTTATAAACATTTGATAAGTTAAGGAAGATTTTAACGGTCATTAATAACTAGATACAGCATCATCTCCGAATTATGGCAAAATGTGTGTCCACAAAATAAGAGGGGAATTTGTTTGGTTTTATTCCATTTTTACTAATAAGAATAGAAGTAACTTTAAAAGTAAGTGGTTTTCACTATTTAGATACGTTATTATCCAATAAAAGCCGCACATCGATTTGATTTTTTTTATGGGTAGACGGTAGCGTAAGTTTTTTTTTGTTTGTTTGTTTCTTTTTGGTAGAAAATAATTTTCCTCCCTGAGGTTGTATTTTTCTTTTTGTGATAACAGCAAACACTAGATTGGAATGTCGGTATTGCTGAATTAGATTTAATTACACTTAATGTCGGTCCAATGGGAAGCAGAGCATTTTCAATATTTTTGCAATGTTCTATTGTAGTGGCTGCATTCAAATATGAATGAAATGTCCCCAGAAGTTTTGCCTCACGTTGATTTATATCAGAGTTCGGTACGTGTGTGGATCCTGAAAGGTGATTTATAATAACTCTCTGTTCTGCTTTCTGAGGATTCTCGTCAATAATTAAATTATTATTTAGATTCTCATTGTCCAGTATCTGGGGTGAATATATATATTTAAAAACCAAACAAAAGAATTCCTTCTATAATTTTTATATTTTTATGCATTTCAGCGATTTTTAATTTTTATTATCTTTAAATCATTATGCTCGTCTATAATTTAGGTTTTTTAACTCACCTCTGTGGTATAAACTATACCCTCAATTATTGTACAGGGTGATCAGTTAAGGGTAGCGAGCGGCCATATCTCATAAGATAATGGTCGTATAGATTTGAGAAAAAAAAAATCATAATAAAAGTCGCCAAGAGAAATTGCTGAAAATTATTTTCGAGTTTGTCAAACGTCCGCTAGAGGGAGTAACAACCAACACCAAGTAGAAAAATGGGGTTTTTATAGAATTTTGCCTAATGAAAATATATCGATGATATCATAGTGACCATTTCTCTACACTTTTTGTCTAAAATGTTTTGTTCTATATATCAAAATAAAACGGTGGGGGAAGTTCAATTGTTTTTTCAAACAAACCAAGATGTCTCCCGTTTCTTTTGACCGATTTTAGCAAACTTAGGCTCATATGAAAGAGCATAATTTGCACTACAAAACGCTTATTTGGTTTTGAATTTTTGACTTTTGCTGGCGTCGCTAGATGGCGTTAACTGAATTAGTAGCATATTTTTTAGTTTTTTTTCAAAAAAAAACAAATGTAATGGTATATTCATTTTTACATATTTTAAAAGGGGATAAATTTCTCTATAATTTAATGAAAATAATTTATATCTATTTTTTTGAACCGTTGATATTGACCAAAATATTATTTTATTTTATTAAAAAATGGCACGCCACTGCTTTTTGTCAAAATAAAAATCATTTTCGTAATCACTTATTGTTGCTAACAAAAAGAACTTATTGACTTTTTTTCGTTAGACGAACGGTTTTGGATTGAAAAAATAAGATGTTTAACAATGATAACTATAAGGTTCAAAATTATTTTTAAATATTACATCTCACAATAATAAAATTACTACCTATTATTTTTATCATTAATAATCATTTAATTAGCGAGAGAATGCTTTAGTTCATAATTTATTATTAATAATTATTATTATTTCATAAATTAAATTAAAAATCAAACTTAACTAACATCGCATTTAAGCGAAGCAGGCCATGATCTACGTTAAGAAACAAAACACTAAATTGTCAATCACGTTGATATTCATTTTGATAGTTCCTGCTATTGACATCTAATTTAATGTTA
Source organism: Kuschelorhynchus macadamiae (assembly GCA_030620095.1). NCBI lineage: Eukaryota > Metazoa > Arthropoda > Insecta > Coleoptera > Curculionidae > Kuschelorhynchus > Kuschelorhynchus macadamiae. The sequence goes on from JAUTXW010003002.1 coordinate 197,835, forward strand.
TGTAAAAAGTATTTTTACAACAAATCATGCCTTTTACGAATGAAGAAGCCTTTGATATGTTGAGAATTTATTTTCAATGTTTTCAAAATGCGGCGATTGCTTCTAGGCAGTATGCACTGCGTTATCCCCTCCGAAGACACCATTCGAGAATGGTTTTTCATCGTTTAGCCTTGCGTTTAAGGCAACATGGCCAAGTGCAACCAACTCCAACTTTGAGAAGAAATCGTAGAGTAAGAAGAGAAGATAACATTATAAATTTGTTGGCTTATATTCATGCAGACCCCCATTTAAGCATAAGAGAGATCTCCAGAGATTTAGAAATATCCTATGGCTCAATGCAAAAAATATTAATGGATTTTAAAATGCATCCATATCACATCGTGATTCATCAAGCCCTAAATGACACTGACTTTCAACGTAGGCTCGATTACTGCTACTGGCTTAGAGACTTCATTAGGGAAAACCATCATATTTTGTCACAAATATTGTGGACAGACGAAGCATCGTTTTGCAGAAATGGCAGGGTAAATCTTCATAACGTGCGCTACTGGTCGGACACTAATCCACACTGGTTACGTGAAGATTATCAGCAGGGTCGACGGAGCGTCAACGTCTGGTGCGGTGTTATTAATGGTGCTATTATCGGTCCGCACATCTTTAATGGCAGTCTAACCGGTGACATGTATTTGAACTTTTTATTTAACGATTTACCAGGATTCTTAGAAAATGTGCCTTTACAAGTAAGAAGAAACATGTGGTTTCAACAAGACGGATGCCCGGCACATTATTCACGAAATGTGCAAGATTTTTTGAACAGGCATTTTCCTAACCGTTGGATTGGTAGAGGCAGTCTATTTTTCTGGCCACCACGGTCCCCCGATTTAACCTGCCTTGATTTTTATCTGTGGGGCCGAATAAAGGATTTGGTATATAAAACTCGACCAACTACTCGAGAAGACATGACAGTCCGAATTCAAAACGCCATAAATATTATACCAAGAGCGGAAATTGAGACAGCTGTCAACTCCACCCAGAAGAGATTGGACCAGTGCATTCAAAATAATGGACAACAGTTTGAACATTTACGACAAAACCATTTTTTAATAAAATAAAATAATATTTTGGTCAATATCAACGGTTCAAAAAAAGGTAGATGATAAATTATTTTCATTAAATTATAGAGAAATTTATCCCCTTTTAAAATATGTAAAAATGAATATACCATTACATTTGTTTTTTTGAAAAAACTAAAAAATATGCTACTAATTCAGTTAACGCCATCTAGCGACGCCAGCAAAAGTCAAAAATTCAAAACCAAATAAGCGTTTTGTAGTGCAAATTATGCTCTTTCATATGAGCCTAAGTTTGCTAAAATCGGTCAAAAGAAACGGGAGATATCTTGGTTTGTTTGAAAAAACAATTGAACTTCCCCCACCGCTTTATTTTGATATATAGAACAAAACATTTTAGACAAAAAGTGTAGGGAAATGGTCACTAAATATGAAAATGATATCATCGATATATTTTCATTAGGCAAAATTCTATAAAAACCCCATTTTTCTACTTGGTGTTGGTTGTTACGCCCTCTAGCGGACGTTTGACAAACTCGAAAATAATTTTCAGAAATTTCTCTTGGCGACTTTTATTACGATTTTTTTTTCTCAAATCTATACAACCAATATCTTATGAGATATGGCCGCTCGCTACCCTTAACTGATCACCCTGTACAATCAAACCTTTCCACTGGTTGATCTTGTTTCTCCTATAGAAATAATGTTAATTATACTGCTTGTATTGGAAAACTGAAAGCGTTTTAGGTATAATAATATTATTATATTATACACCTCAGAATGGTTAATCACTTTCCCCAAAACTAGTTTATAAAAGCAAATCAAATTTAATTTAATACTTAACAGTGTTCTGTGATCTAACTGAAAACAGATATAAAACACTAAAATATAAGTATTTTCTGTGCGCTACATGGTCGAACAACACAAGAGCGTTACATGCGTTGTCGATGCCAATCGTGTAAACTCGGAGCTCCTACAAATCTGTTCCCCAGACTCTTGTAAAATATTTAAGTTTCCTCGGCGTGGCTGTTGACTCAAACTTTGCTAACGTAAGTCGTATCTTAGCTATGCGCTCTTATGCGAGTTTGATCGGGAACACTCAGGAAAAACTCGCCTCCATTTATAACGACGAGGTTAACGTGGGCTGCCAGCCCTGATCGATTCCAAATGAAACGAAACCTCTCCGGAAATCGCGGTGCGAGGCATGGATAGTGTGTCGCGGAATTAAGAGAACGGTCAACGAGTTTATACGCGAAATTTTTAAAAAATTTAAAACATATAATTATGTATTATTTTATTTATTTGTTTCTGTTTGAAAATATTTATTGGGGGGTCATTGACCATTTGACCTAACGGAGGAGCCTCCACTGTTTTTATTATTAAGGAAATATATTTGAAGCATAATACTTCTTTCGGCAACACCAAAATAAAGATTTACCATATTTCCAAGACTTTATCAATTTTAATTAGTCTGAGACAGGAGGTAAGAATTTTGCCGTTTATTTTCTCACTCTCTTTCACGTTTGATTGTTCCACAAAAAGAGGTAAATAATTAGACATTTTTAATTTCAATTTATCAATATTAAACAATAATCAAAATATATCAAATAAAGAAAACAATGTGCAATATACAGGGTGTTAATTAATGTCGTGGACATATTTCAGGGGGTGATAGTACTCGACAAAATAGGAAAAAATGCCAATATATACATGGTTAAAAACCCACCATTGTCGTTATAGAGGGTGTTACATTTTTTTGCACCACCTAAAAGTTTATCTTGCGGAACTTTTTTTTGCAGCACCCTGTATGAATTCTGATATAAAATTTAAAATCTCTATTCATTTCTTTAGCTGTTTCGTATTTTGCATTATTCTGGTATCTATCACAGTTTTCGACTTATTTGCAATAATTGCCATAGATGCAAATTAAGTGTAGGCTAAATAATCAAACTGGAAAAAAGGTAGTAGGCTGAGGCAGGTCATTTGTTAATTTTGTTCTTTAATCTGACATTTTGTAAGAAATATTTTTTTGTTTGACGTTTCCGTAGTTGTTTCGAGTTGTTTAATGATGGTTGAATTCACAAATCAAGAATTTGCAGAAATTCCATTTCATTTATGGACTTGCCAACGGCAATTGTTATGAAGTCAGACGACTCTATGAACAGAAATATCCAAATCGCATGGTGCCCAATAGACAAATATTTGCAAAGGTACATAATCGGCTATGTGAAAATGGATCCTTCAAGAAATCCACTCATTTAGCAGGAGCAAATAGAACGGTTAGGACTTCTGAAGTCGAGGAAGCCTTCCTGAATGCAGTAGAAAATGATCCTGCTACCAGTACGAGGAAAGTTGCAGCAACACTTAACATTTCATTTGTGCTTGTAGGGAAAATTTAAATAGACAACTTAATATATCCTTACCACATCCAAAGGATTCAAGCTCTTCTCCCACGTGACTTTCCACTCCGTTTAAATTTTTGCCAGTGGTTCTTATAAATGCTAGCCCAAAATCCATTATTTGGAAACACGATTTTATTTAGCGATGAGGCAAATTTTTCTAGGAATGCCATACGTAATTTTCATAATAATCATTTCAGGGCTTAAGAGAATCCGCATTCGATACATGAAAATAATTTCCAGCAACAATTTTCAGTAAATGTGTGGGCCGGCATTATTGGAGATTATTTGATAGATCCATTTTTCCTGCCAGCAAGACTAAACGGACGATATTATCATCAATTTCTCGAAGACGAACTCTGGGTATTGCTGGAAGACGTGCCAATTCTTCTTAGAAATCAAATGTAGTTCATGCACGATGCTGCACCAGCACATTTCAGCATAGAGGTGAGGGAGTTCCTAAATAATAATTTTAACAACCGTTGGATAGGGCGAGGGGGGCCTCAGCCATGGGCCCCCTAGATCTCCGGATCTGAATAGCCTGGATTTCTTTTTCTGGGGACACCTGAAAACATTGGTGTATTAGACCCCAATCCAAACAGAAGAAGATTTAAGAAACAGAATAATAGCTTCATGCGACATCATTCGCAATACTCTTGGAATATTTGACAGAGTCCGTCAGTCTATGAGGCGAAGACTGGATTCTTGCATTCTAGCAAGAGGCGGAAATTTTCAGTAACTTTTATAATTTTGTTTTATTTTTAATTTAACTGAAATAATTTTATCTGATTGTTCATTATCATGTCGGTTGATTTAAAATAAAACCCCCATGCCATCGATGCAATGCATCGATTATTGCAAATAAATCGAAAACTGTGATAGATACGAGAATAATGTAAAATACGAAAGAGCTAAAGAAATTAACAAAGAGTTTAAATTTTATATCAAAATTCATACAGGGTGCTCCAAAAAAAAGTTCCTCGAGATAAACTTGTAGGTGGTGCAAAAAAATGTAACGCCCTGTATATTACCATCCACGATTTTGATATTTTATCGTAGAGGTTCTTAAAAGTAATACATGTTCTAAATTTGAACTAATTGCCTCAGAAGAAACTGGAAAAAAACGCAAAAAACGAGAAAAAAATTGAAACTTTGTCACCCTGTATAACGAAAATGGTGCGTTTTTGACCATGTATATATATATTTGCATTTTTTTTCCTATTTTGTCGGCTACTATCACCCACTGAAATATGTCCACGACATTAATTAACACCCTGTATCTAGAATCAGATGGGTTATCTGACTAACTAAAAATATATTTTGTTATACGCGTTTTGGCAAGCCCTAATAGATCAAATATAAAATGTTAAAATTCTACTCATATCAACACAGTGAAAACTAGATCATCCAACTGGCGTCAGTTTATAGATTTTTGTAAAGAAGGGCAATACGAATTACTTTCCTCTACCCTTCTACCCAGAAAAAATATTTTAATGAATTCAAAATAGAAGGTTTTTGCAAGAGAGTAACAAGTGAACATCGAGAGTAACTTTACTGAAAGAATCGAGTATAATTCCTTATTTTCTAAAACAAATTAAGGTGGATCAAAAAGCTGTGCTAATAATAAGTGGCTAATTCGAAATAAGTGGCAACGTTGATTTTGCCCCGTAATGTAAGCCTACGGCATATAATAAAAAAATTGAAAGTTTTTTAATTTTTAAAAAATATCGCTACTTTTCTTGCAAAAACTCTCTATTATTATGATTTGGCCAAATCAACAAAGTTATGTGCACTGTTGCTAAACTCCCCTGAATTTCTGGAAATATATACCACATGCTGTAATGATGGTGTTATTGGCGAATCTAAGCTAACCTAACGCTAACGGGACAGATTCACCTAAAAATATAAGTTTTAAAAAAAAATGTTTGCCCTAATATAGACCCGAAATTTGTAGGCTTTATTGCAACCCTAACCAAAATGAAAAAACTGTTTGAAAATCTGCTTGCAATACGACAACACTGTCCACATATGTCGCATTTGACATTAAGACAATTCCCTCCTATATGTGAAATAAATTATTATTTTTAAGTCTTTCACAAATATAAATAAATAATAAATATAAAAACAAAGTATATAGTGTATTTATGTTTTATTGGCAATAAAAGGTAGTGAAAACTGTTTTTCAGTAATTTGTAAAGGCATACAGGCAGAAAACTTCCTCAAACTACGGTAAACTTTAAATAAATGTAATCGAATGAAGGAGAATAAAACAATTTTTTGTGGTCACTATTGGTAAAAAGTAATAAATGTAACGAGTTTTCCCTTTTTATCTACTCTATAGACCATAGGCTATCATTTAAAATTTAAAAATCTACAAATACGTGGGTTCGTTAACGACACAAGAACCCAGTAAGGCTATTACAGAAACATTTGTCTAAGCGGAGTGATAATATAAAAAGTGATAGACTTTTCTTGACTGTAAATCCTAATTGGAAAAAGGATGCTTGATTCAAAAACACGCTTAGGTAAAAATTCTCTCGCATAATGGATCAAAACTTCGGCAGAGAAAAACGATCTTGATAAAAAAATAACAAGATCACTAACCACTCCCAGCGCTCTTCTGCAGTATCAGTTTTTTCCGAAACATTATGTTAACGAGCAAGAGTTAATGACTGACTGGGCATGCTAGCAGTCAATCAATTATACCTTATCTGCAACTGGATCCAGAGTACTGTTCCAGCTTGATGGAAAACATAAGGAATAAGTATACAACACAAACCTCTACCTCAAAATTCTTTGAAAATTCTCCTGTGGCCGTCTACTAAAGCAACAAAAATCTGATTACATTCAAAATTGTACGTTTAATATTGTTAACAATTAAAAGTAGCTGGCTTTAAATGTATTGCCTGTTTATGTCCATAATGAAGTTTATTCTGATCTGTTTAATTAAATAAAAGTATTTATTACTGCTCTTCTAGGTCGTTGTCATTCAAGAAAATTTTACAGGGGAATTTTTTCTTTTGATTTATTCAAGTTTCTTGCTTTTGGTAATTTCGCTCATGATATTTTTATTAAAACAATAAATAAATATTATTTTTATTTAGTTGCCCATAGCAACAAACTTTCATAAAAATTGAAAAATTTCAGAAAAAAATTTACTCTCTTGTGGAATTATATATGAGAAAAGTTTCCCTACTGCTGATTCTACATGAAGTAACCTTTTAGAATTCAAATCATTCAAGAAATTTCGGAAAGACTGACAGTTAAATTGGATGTCGAATAAACCTTTCGACTTTTTTTTTCACGAGCAGTTTATTATCGTTTTCCATTAATTTTTTACAAGTAAAATTATTTTTTAGCTATAACCTTTCGTTTGCTTGGAGATCTGATCACCCTAATACTTTTCCTCCGCCTAGGGATGGTTTGGTCAGAGATAATAACATGCTGGTGTTTGACTCATGAAATTGTAAATCAGATTCACCAATACCAACGTTGTTTTGTGCGAAAATTCAAAGTAATTTGTGTTTTATTCGTATCCTTATGTATTAGTAAGTATGTTTTTACGATCATATACAGTGTGCCCAAGATTGAGGGAGCATGTATGTACATATACAATTTAATTACAAACTCAATACCGTTTGCTTTTTTTAATTTTTAAGTTATTTTGACAGACCTATAATGCTGCATTTCAGAAAAACCGCTGAATCTTTTTTATTTTTGAAAAATTTCAAATTCGGTATTATTTTCTCGCGTAATAGTTCAAGATATCTATCTTCGTTGAAGTAGGATTCATGGATAAATGGCTCTTTGAAATGATTCCCTGTAATTGCGAACCAAAGATAAAAAATCAAATACTTATGTTACTAAGGAATTTAGTTTATAGTCAAAAGCAGTGTTATCGTGCGGGTAATACGATTTATCAACAACAAACTTTTTAGGTTTGTTTTTCTTTTATTACGTGTAATCATATTCTCCGCATAAAATCCGGAAGATGAATTAGATAGACCTATAATATTTTCATATGAAAAAAGAGGATAAACATATAAATACCAGCAAAAAATCTTTGAGCGATGTCATTTCAAAGTCAGATTCACAAGTCAGTGACAAAATGAGTAATACAAAACAATTTTCAGGTTTTTTGCATCCACAAGCGAAAAAATGGTATTAAATCTAATAAAATATTACGAAAACGAAAATTCACCGGCCAATATCCAGGAGAAAGGAGCAAAAGCTCTGGGAATCGGTATAAGGACTGTGCAGAAAATTGTGCATGAAAAAAAGCATAATTTACTACCGAAGAAGATTAAGAAATGTACACGAAAAAAGCCAAAGATAGAAGACTTAAGTGACAATGTAATGTAAAAATGGATGTTCGTAATGCAATTTACGATTTATAGACATCAAAAACTAATATAACCCTTCAAGTTTTAAAAGAAGCTTTAAAAAATCGAGGCATATTGGAAATTGGACTAAAATCGTTGTCAAAATTAATAAAAATGTTGGGTTTTCGATATAAAAAGGACCGTAATCGAAGATTTTTATGCGAGTTGTCACATAGAGCAAGTCAGCGTATCCAGTTTTTAAAGAAATATATGTAAAATTTTAATTCAAAATTTAGAAAAGTGGTATTTTTAGACGAGACTTGGATATCTTCTAATGGAAGTGGTTCGAAATCTTGGCAGGACGAGTCTGTAAAAAGTGTCAAAAGAAAAAAGGGATGTGGGACGGGAAAACGATTCATCATTTTGCATGCATATTCTTCAACAGGATTTCTCCCAGGTGCAAGTTTACTGTTTTCTTCAACATCCAAAAGTATGGGCTAACATGATAATGTGAACTGTTTGAAAAGTGGTTAAAAGAATAACTGATTCCAAATTTAGATGCTCCATCTTTAATCATTCTGGACAATACATCTTATCATTCAAGAATCTTAAATAAACAACATACTTCATCCTGGAAGAAAAGTTATATTTATGAGTGGCTAATAAAACAAAAACACAATCCTTTACCCAATATGCTGAAATTAGAACTTCTTTTAGTGGCAAAATCTATTAAAAAACCAACAATATATGCGGTAGATGAAATATTACGGAAAATGGACATGAGGTTTTACAACTGCCGCCATACCATTGCCAGTTTAACGCAATAGAATTAATATGGGCTGGGGCGAAATCATATTACGAAAAACACATGAACAATGGTCTTACATCAGATGAAGTGCAAATTGTTTGGCAAGATTCATTAAATTATATTACGCCTGAGTACTGGAAGAAATCTGTGGGACATACGGAGAAATTAATATGGGATTGGTGGAATCGAGAACGAGTTCTAGATGTCGAAATAGCACCAATGATCATTGCGCCATTTGAGGACGACTCAGAAGATGAAGACTTTTTAAGTGATGATATTTTTTAGTCTATAATATTAAAAAGTTTCTGAAGGATTATATTAGTCTTTGACGTGTATAAATCATAAATTGCATTATGAATATCCATTTTTGCATTGTAACTTAAGTCTTTTGCTTTTGGATTTTTTCGTGTACATTTCTTAATCTTCTTCGGAAGTAAATTATGTTTTTTTTCCATGCACAAGTTTCTGCACATTCCTTATACCGATTCTCAGAGATTTTGCCACTGACTCCTGGATATTAGCCAGTGAATTTTAATTTAAAAAGTTTTTTATTAGATTTGACACCATTTTTTTGTTTACTTTTTTAGCGCATTTGTAATTTTTTAGGCAATAAATAAATCATTATAGAATACTTGTTCCAATTTTAAAGGGTATTTAAAATAAGTAAATTTTTTTATTAATTATAAGACAAAATTTGATATATAAAAATCGGTAAAATCGCTTTACCAGAAACTCGGGGCTAACGAAAAATACAGGCTATATATATATATATATATATATATATATATATATATATATAAATCCTGTATTTTTCGCATGCATGGCCCTTAATTTTAGACTGAAGAAATCGGATAAGTAGTTTTTTAGCTATGCCGCGAACAGACAGACATACCTACAGACAGACAGAATTGAGAAAACATGTTTTCCGGTATCTAGGGACCCTTAAACGTAAAGGTCTAAAAAAATCTCACAAGGGAAGTAATAACTAATTATCTTGCATTTCTAACAAAAGTGTATAATATTTTTGCAAAAAAAAATTTTTTCTTATCACAATCCAATTACACCGATTTCTGAGTGCATCATCACTATTTCTGTTTACTTTAAAGGCTTCCAGCTTGTCTAACTTCTCTTCATTTGAATAGCTTAGTCCCATTTCGATGAGAAATTCCAATTATGTTTAGCTAAAAATTTGATCAAAATAACACTTTCTTAAACTTGCCAAATAACTTTTACGTCGAGAAGATTTGACAGTTAAACTACTAGATTAAAAACAGTTTCCATGTCAAAGCAATAATTATAAATTTAAAAGATACAAATTAGTACTTTTTGGTATTACGATACATCGTTAAAAAGCTCTTAAAAAGATTAGCCTAAAACGAAAATAATTCAAGATGGCGCCCATAAAAAAAACAAATTTTATAATGACCCCACGAAACCGAAAAATTGGATCCAAAATCTGAGTATACAGAAAAAGTTGCTCTAAGAATGTTTTTACCGAAATTGAAAATTTTCAAAAATAAAAAATTTACAGCGGTTTTTTAAAATGCAACTTTTTAAATGTATCAAAATAACTTAAAAACTAAAAAAAGCTAGGATCAGTCTGCAATCGGCTCTGAGTTGGAATTAAATTGCCTACGACTTTCCCCACTTAACTATTTTTCCAACTCTCATAGTTTCCAAAATCCCAATACATGCGACCCCAATCTGGGACACATTGATGAAAAATTAAATATGAACATTTAAGGAGCATATTTCCCTTATAAAAATTTTAATAGTTGAGTCAATCTAACAAATATTTTCCTAAAAAAGGAACTGACCTTCTTCATCATAGAGCAAGGTAAAGAAAAATTTTATATTTTCTGTTTTGTATTTATTTAGCAAACTTTTTTTGGTAAGAAAAGCTTTGATTGTATTAGTCCCATCGGGACTAAAAAAGCAGTTTTTTCGTTTTCAAGTTTCCGAAAAAAACTTTATTGGTTTCAGATTTTTAATTACCCTGTTTTAAGTTAACTGGTATTTGAAACAAAAAAGTTTTAATCTCAAATGTGACATTATAAAGTGATTCACTAATATTTTAGGCTACATTTTTCTCAATATAGCTGATATGTATCAAAATGTAGAAAAACAATATGGCGATAATCTGACATTAGAGTTGTTTTATGAAGAAAATTTCGTTCAATTGGCAACTTATATCCCATATAACTTGGGATCCATAATTCTTAGTTTGGTAAATATTGGAAGGTTTTCATTACCTAGTAGGGATTTGATATGTACAGGGTGATCAAGAGAGAGTAAAAATGCTTTATATCTTTTGTTTTTTAAGGCATAGAAAAAAGAATTAAGTACGAAAGTAACTGGAATTTTCGTGAAGAATAAATTAAAAAAAAAAAGATATATGATAAAAATATCACAATTTTTCTCATTTTAAATGAAATGACCAATATTTTACAAAATTGTTAAAATCTGCGAAAAAACTAGTAAAATTTTATATAACATATTCTTTGTAAAAATGTAACCGCTCTCGAAAAAATTAATATAAATTATCTAATTTTTCTTAACTTAAAACACCCGTTATGAAAAATCTATACTTACTAGAAACATATGAAGCCCATTACTATTCTACAATCTCTCAAAGATTACGAAAAAAAATATGCTAATGACTAAATAAAAATATAATGCATATTAGCAATTGGATGTATATTTCAAGACCTGCTTAAGTTACTTTTATTTATTTAATAACATTTATTTTCTTTCTTTTGGAGACGTTGTAAAATAGACCTCATTTGTTTCAATTAAGCATCGATTTTCCTTAACGCGTTATGTTTTACTAGTCGGCCCGGCAGACCTTCATCTGCATTTTTCGTTATGGCACGATGAGTTTCCAGTGGAATTATGAGAATATAGGGCGCATTCATCACATCGTCCAGAAATGTTATTGAACCTTATAATAACAGATATATCATTTATTTTTACTCTCATTTGGATCATCCTGTGTAAGTAGCAACGAGTTTGCACAAAGTGAGACAAAATAAATTTAAATATGAATGCATTCTTTAAGTGTCAGTTGAGTCAACCAGAAACTATGAACAAAGGCAAAAGCCTTTGGTGATCGAATAACTTAAAATGCATTTAACATTTATTGTTTTATTATTATAAAATTTTCAAGCATTATAATGATACTATCTAATTTGTTTCAGATGCTTTGGGGACATAGTATATTTGTTTGGACTTTTACTGATTTATTTATTGTTTTTTTGAGTATCACTTTAGCATCTAATTTTCAACAAATAAACAAACGCCTTGAGGAAGAAAAAAAGGTAATATGAATTATGTCCCGTTACCCACATTGCATACATATCAGTTAAAATTATATATTTTGATGATGTTCAGTTATAATCATATTAAGATATTTACCTAACAAAGGTTTTTATTGTTAATAGAACGATGCTGTTTTGTTCTGGCAAAAAATACGTGAAGATTATACCTGTTTAGCAAGTTTTTGTAAACAGCTAGATCATCATATCTGTTCCACTGTAATGATGTCTTACTTTTTAAATATCCTATTTTTCGTAATAGAATTGTACCACTATTTATTGTAAGTATAAATTAGGTGTTTATTGAATGTACAGGGATATACAAATAAAAGTGATCAGTATCAAATATTAAATATGAAAATTTTGTGGAATTTTACGGATCATTTATAAACATTATCAGCGAAACAACTAAGCATCGTAATGAAAAGTATCAAAAATCGATTTTCCCGCTCATTTTAGATTGGATAGCATGGTTTTTATCGTATTATTGGATTTTACGAAAAGTTCTAGAATTATTTTGTATAACACACCCTATGCTATTTTGCAGTTATTTTTGAAATATTTGTATTAACATTTATTTCAGGCAGATATGTGGGCTCATAAAATTATAAAATCGCTGTGTCAATCTTAAGATTAACTTTGTGATCGGTATTTATTTTAATTCACTAAGAGAAAATGAGTAATCTGACGATATAAATGGTACGCATTTTTATTTTCTTTCTTCTCGCCCTGGTACAAGCTAGTCGGCATTTTTTTCTCGCCTTCGGGAGCTAGACGAAGTTAGTAGGAGCCAGATGTCCGGTAGGATCGCCTCGCTGCGCCCTAGCGCGGCTTCTAAAAAAATGCGAACCGTATTTTCGTTGCACCGGTGCATTTGATGCAAGACAGTGGCAGTTTCACTCCGTAATGTAAGGTGAGTGCTTAAGAATAGCTCGGGTTAAATTCATTTAAATGAATTACACCTAACTACTTGAACCTATACAGTCCTCTTTCAATATCTACCACTCTATGAGCTAGGATAATCATAAGATTATTCTACACTTTCACTTAAATACCTTATTGTTGTATATAATGTTAATATACGTATCTTGTGCGTCTTATTTATGTTACATATGCTTTTCTGTTTGTCTTATGGTAAAGTAAGTAAAAAGAGACTAAGACTTTGAATTTGATCTATCATATTTAAACTATGAAGTAGCACAAATTATTTGATCTTTAAATACTTAAAATTAAAAAGATAGTAGGTAAGTTGTTTCCAAACTGAACATACAAATCCATGACACGCACACTCGCATTAGCCGATTTGTTCGAAGAAAACTTGTGCCCAAGCCGCAAGAGGCGCGCGCATCAATGGCAAGAATTTGACAAATGAAATATGTGATATTTCTTGCTTCCTGTCAAATTATATTTTAATTTTCAGTTGAAAAATAGGTACTGTATATTTGTAGTCCTTATAAATCAGATATAAAATTCGTCTGTGTTTTTAGTTAATTACCAGCTAATCTTGTTCAACAAATCAGATACAAAATTCGTCTGTGTTTTTAGTTAATTACCAGCTAATCTTGTTCAACAAATGAGATATAAAATTCGTCTGTGTTTTTAGTTAATTAACAGCTAATCTTGTTCAACAACTTCAAAACTATTGTGCCATAGAAATCCAGTTATCCTTTTTAACTTAATTTTATTAAATCTAGTTGCTAGTGTAGTGAAGTGAGTAATATTTTCCTTTTTCTTGAAATTGCGGATACTAAATTGGATTCAAAATGTATTCCACTCAAGCAAAATGAGGCTGTTGAAAATGTTAATCAAGAACCCAGCATTCCATCACTTCAGCAGTAAAAAGTAATTTTTCAATTTATTTGTTAACAACTGCGCTCAATTTTAAATTGCATTTGATAAGTTTTAAAGCAAGTAAAAGCAATATTTATATAAAACAGTAAAATATTTGGTTGAGACGTAATTGCATTAAAAATAAGAATAACAATAATTATTTGGGAATTTAAGTTTTGTTGTTTTATGTTGAATTCTATTCCATTACAAATCAAAATGTCATTTTTGATTTGTATGTGTGTTTTTTCTTATAAATGCCAAAATATATTGTTTTTACTGATTTAATAAATAAACAGTTTATAACCATTATATTGTACTAATTTCTCTTAAGTACATGCTTGTCTTAATGATTTTGTTTTACTTTCAGCAGCATTCTGTATATTTTAAAAAAGATACTAATATCTAGATTTTTTTAAAGAAATTGATACCAAGTCTCAAATAAGATACTTCTTTCTGCTTATAGCGGCATGTTTCAAGGAGTCATTAAGTAACCCCTAACATCTATTTGAGCAAAACCTGTTAGGCGGGGGGGCAGTATCAAGTAAGGCAACGGTAAAAATATAAAATGGCTAAGCAAAATAACGAGTAGTACAAGTGACAACAAAAAAAAAGAGAAGAAAGTTCTTCTCACGCCATATTTACTGAAAATAAAGCAAAGGAGGGGGGTGGCAGAGAGCCCTTCCGTAGCTACGCCACTGGTCCTGACTTATTTACTCTACAGGAAAATAATACAAACAGGAATGAATGAAGGAGAATCTTTCACCTTTCCAATTCTGCGTTGTGATTTTCAGTAAATTGAAAAAAAAAGTATAATTTTCTTTTATGAAACCTGTTATACATTTTCTCTTCTTTACTGAACGGTAGAAGGTACCTAAAAAGGTCTTTCTTACGAAATAGCACTTTAGATGTATTTCCTTGTTATATTTTAATGAAAATAGAATACTTTTTGTAGTAATATCTTGGAAAGTATAAATTTAGATGTATCAAAATGTGGTATTTTTATAAAGAAAAAGAAAATAATATTTTTTTTTGTTGTCCATTGTATCCTTTCAGGTACTGAAAAACCGAATGCAAATTTCAAATTTAAATATTGGCGATAAAAAGTAACTCTTCGTCATCTGGCAGGTAATAGAATAACTGCTGTTTGTTTGCTAATATAGGATTCTACATACCATTTTCGGCCAAAGCCTGTGTCCATCCTAACAGATGACGCTTAGATAATGACAAGTTTAAAAGTTTTACAGTTTCCCTTCTCCTCCACCCATATATATTTAACTCTGTACAAATCTATGTGAAATAAATTTTAATTTATATTTCAAACATGACTTTGAAACCGCATAGGGTTTAGGTTTAGGCACCTGCAGGGATGGGGGGACATTTTGGAAAATATGCACTAATCACTAAACTTACATACTCAATTCAATCCACGCTTCTGTATCCCGTATCTGAACATGGAAATGCTGCTACGGGCGTCAATGGCATGGCTGAATCCAAGAATGTGATAAAATCCATACTTTAAAATAGGCTTTTTCAATTAAATCTTTTATATTGTATATTTTTTTATTCGATGCCCAATTGGTTTGCTGACATTAGTTATGGATAATCCATAAAAATCCTCAAACCTTTCATATTTAACATTTACTTCATTCTTTATTAAGAAAGAATTTATAAAGATATTATTATTATAATTATTATTATTTCAGTACTAAAATATTGTGTTATTCACATAATCAGGTCTAAAAATAGCATTATTCTATTCCTGCAATTTTTCTCTTCATACATTTACTACTCCTATTAGTCTCAATACTTCGAATATACAGTGTGTCCCAGATTCGCTTCTCTATATAGGGATCTCGGCTCCTATTACACCTACAGCAAAGGTTAAATGGGGAAAGTTTTAGAGGAAACTTATTGCATTCGATATCTGGCTTCAGATTTACGATCGATAGATAAGTTTGGGAGATATCGACGAAAAACCGAAAATGGCGGATTTCGTTTTTCGCCAGTATATCCAGAACGGTAAATTTGCCAGCTGTCAAAATGTGACATTATTCGGACACATTTTTAAGACAAATAAGTTGGCATATACGACACGTCTTCATTGTTTTTTATTAACTCGCAACCCGCCTCAACTTTCACTTTTCTTATGACCGCCGTATTGGATTTTTCGATTTTTCGAAAGAGCCTAAAATTTCCAGTCTAGTGATATCTCACAAGTGCATTAAAGATTTTAGTGACATCAAAATATCACACTTCGTAAATTAGGTTTCAATGTTTTTAAAGGAGGCCATTATTTATTTGTCACAAGATTACATTAATATTGGTAAAGTAATATATTGAACGCATTGAATTTTCAATACAACATGAACGTAAATAACGACTTAAAAAATATAAATGAGCTTTAACCACTTTGTAAGTGGGTAACATTAATTTACAAATCTGCAAAATGACGTCCATTTGCATCGAGACATTTTTGACAATTGGTGACTGTTTTTCGTACAACCCTGGTAAGTGAATTTCGGTTAAATTTCTAAATGTGTCCAGAACTCTTTGTCTCAGGATTTCTATGGTCACGGGGGGATCAAATTCATAGATTTCTTTCTTCGTGTGACCCCAGAAGTAGAAATCCAAGGGCGACAGGTCAGGGGATCTAGGAGGCCAAGATATTGGACCATTTAAAGAAACTATTAAGAAATCATAGTTCTTGGGATTAGACCATGTCAAATTGGAATTACTATCCGACGTTTCGCCTTCGATTGCACGAGCCATCTTCAGAGATCTTTACTCCACGAAATCTAAACACTGAATTATCTTTATTAAAAAGTAGATATTTTCTTTCCAAAAATAATTATCGAAACATCCCGTAATGAATGAGCTTATATACATTTGAAACCTATTCAGCTTTATTATGAAAAAGAAAAACATATTTGGTTAGCAGGAAGTAAAAGCCGTAATAAATTATTTTGTTGGTATTGCATATTAATTTTGGAAATACTAAATCAATTTATTTCAGTGATATAATAATCTTAAAGAAGTACACCGTGCCTTAATAAAACATAAAATATCAAAAGAACAAACAGCTTGCGCTTTAAAATTTAAATTATTCGGAAATACAGCTGAACGCTTTTCTATAAATCATAATGAAAATCGAAAAATAATTCGACATTTGATTAATATGGTATTTTTTTCATAACGCAAGAACTAGGCTTCCCGGGTAATAATAAATTATTAAATTCAGACAATCAAAATAATTTTAGAGAATTAGCTAAATCTGCAGAAATTTAGATAAAGTGTTAATAAATTTATAGAACCCAATTCTATTTTTATAGGTTCTTCGAAACTACAATACAAAATGATTGAATAAAAATGTAATACAATATCAAAAAAGTAATTTGACTGACTGGAGTAGAACATTTTACTTTTTTTTATTAAATTATACTCTTTTAGTCATATATTATTAAAGAACTAAACGAAAAAAAAAAGATTATTATTTGACCATCATTTGGTGCCTATTTAAAAAAGATTGGTTAGATTAACTTACCAATGATCCCACACCAACCGTTACTTCCAAATCTGATCTGTAGACGTCTCTTTGCCACTTCTTGAGGATTTTGCACAGCCCAATGATGACGGTTGTACCTTTTAAAGACTCCACAATTCGTGAACCTGCTCTCATCGGACCACAAGACATGATTTACAAAATCAGGATTTTCATTACATATCCTAGTATACCACTCACAGAACTGTACTCGTCTTGGAAAATCAGTTTCCTTAAGTCCTTGTACTATTATCGGTTTGTATGGATGGTACTTATTCTTTTTGAAAACTCTCTGTACTGTTGATTTTGGCACATTAGTTTCCTGTTCTACAGTTCTTACCGATGCACTAGGGTTTTCGTTGATAGCTTGTAAAATGTTTCTGTCTTGATTTTCATTGTTATTATTGTATCCGCTTCTATGTTGTTCGAGGGCACCATGGTTAATTAAATTATCTACGATTTTCCTGAAATGGGTTTTATGACGCTGCCGTCGTTCGGGGTACATCTCCAAATACCTTGGTGAGGTAACGTCGGCGTTTCTGTATGATTCAAAGTACAGAGCTAACATGTCAACCTTTTCTTCATTTGAATACGGAATGCCGGCCATTTTCTATAGGTTTTGACAATTTATATGTCAGATTTATGATTTTATTGGGATAAAAGCGTATCTACTACTTACTAGAACACAGCTGTGATACTTTCAATTATTTAACTTAACGTCAAAGTCAAAATCCAATTTTGTTACAGATAAATCATGGCCTCCTTAGAAAAGCATTGAGAGCTAACATTACTTTAAATCGTAAACCTAACTTTACGAAGTATAATATTTCGATGATACTAAAAGCTTTAATGCACTTCTGAGATATCACTAGACTGGAAATTTTAGGCTCTTTCCAAAAATCGAAAAATCCAGTATGGCGGCCATAAGAAAAATGAAAGTTGAGGCTGGTTGCGGGTTAACAAAAAACAATGAAGACGTGTCGTGTACGCCATCATATTTGCCTTAAAAATGTGTCCGAATAATGTCAGATTTTGGCAGCTGTCAAATTTACCGTTCTGGATATACTGGCCAAAAACGAAATCCGCCATTTTCGGTTTTTCCCCGATATTTCCAAAACAATTGATCGGTCGTTAATCTGAAGCAGGATATCGAATGCAATAAGTTTCCTCTAAAACTTTCTTCATTTAACCTTTGCTGTAGGTATAATAGGAGCAGAGATCCCTGTATAGAGAAGCGAATCTGGGACACACTGTATATTCCAAATCATTATAACGTCTTTTGTCATTGGCCTTTTTTTAGGATTTTTGTTTGCCTATGTCCTACCTTTTCATTTTGTATTATCTTTTCCGATATATTTTTATTTTTGTTTGGCTACTTGATTTTTATTTATATTTTTCCTATATAATCCTCGTTTTCAAACTCGAAGGATTTCCGCCTAAATACCTCCTCGTTTAAAAACTACCATTTTTAGCACTTATTACTTAAAAGCATGTGTTGAGAAGTAAGTACCTATCATACGAATGTTTCGTGGCATATAGCGATTTCACTAGGGATCTTTCAATATCAATATCAAGCCAGACTAGTTTTTAAAGTATCATCTTTTATTTATACAATTTTATTTTTATAAATTGTCTTAAAATATTTATTCGGCGTTTCAGACAAATTGATTAAAATTGAGGACGTTAATTTGCCTTCACTGGGATTCGAACACTATTTGTCTAGCTAAACACTTTAAGTACTAAGCCTCGAATATTTCAATGAAAATGAAGATCTTAATGATCATAAATTAATTCCTTCCCCATTTAATACACTCCTAGGTTCTGTAAAAAATAAACATAACATTGGAAAAAATCAAATTACCGAAATAGGTGTTGAAGTCAGGGTCGTTTTCGTGACTGTCAAAGTGTTCTATATCTAATTGAACTGAGGGAACCTGGTTTCGAATTTCAATCTGAAATAAATGCCGAGTAAATAACTATTTTTTTTGTAAGTAATTTTAGTTCTGCATTCTACATCAGAAAATTGCGCATCATCTATTCACTTGCATATATAACTTTAAAACTTGGACTTGTCTCTTTATACACGACACAGGTAAATGATGAAAGCAAGGGACCGATAATCATTTTTCGGTCAATGGATCCATCATTATATAATAAAGAGGTAAGATTGTTATTAAGAATTTGTTTGAGTTGACTATTAATTTTAAATTTTTTATTTAGATCAGAAGATTAATTACTCAAATCAACTTTGACCAAATCGTTCTCACAGGTTCAAAAATGTTCAGCATGAAAAGAAATATTATATTAAACGTAAGTAAGCTCAGATCAGAAATGACACATAGTTGATAAACTATTTTGCAATTGACAAAGATCGAAGAAATGGCAACAACGCATTTCCTCCCATTTCATATTATCTTATAGACAAAACCGTTTTTTTTTTTCTATCTATATTATGGAGAGATTATGGAGTCAATGCTAAATGAGCGATATGTATAAAACATCCATTTCAGTTTTCTTAATATATTATGATGGACTGTTCTCCTATGGGATAGTTTGTACTCGAAAAATTTTTTAAACTTTGTTTGAACATAGCCGGTCCTTGGTGATTTTCCCCACCAGGGATGCCATGTTCTCGATGGTGATATTTTGTATTAGAAAATTTTTTTAAACTTTGTTCAAACACAGCCTTTTTTTACGGAGAATGCCCCCTGCGGGGACGCACAATTTTTTAAATACAAACTATTTCCCTGTTGTCCCGTAGTTAATTTATTAAATTGAAAATTATTTAGTCCGGACCTGTGCTCCAAGTCAAAGTCCGAGTCTCCATCGCAAATGGAGCTAAGATCAATTTCATGTTCCCTAACCTGACTCTGTCTAAGAGGGGAAAAATTTAAACTAAAGAGGGAAACTGGAGATTTAAGATCTCTTACTGGTTTTCGTAGTTCCAATGAACTGTCATTAAAAATGGTCTGCAAAGTTTCACGCTTACGGCTAGTATTATTGAGCAACATATCATCAGAATCTACTGTGATTTCTTTATTGTAATTAACATGTCTTAGATTGGAATTAAAGTTATTATTTATTGTTGAAGAGAACATTGGATGTTCTCTTCCTCGGGGTACCTCCATGGAGAGGTCCTCCATGTAAGTAGCTTCGGCAAAAGTATTATGTAAATGATTTCTATAGGTGTCGTCGTGATTGATGTAATGTCCAGGGGCATTTTTAGACAAGCTTGACAAGCTTGTCAGGCATCCACCACTCACCCGAGGAACATTGAGATGGTCGTTCCCCTCGCCAGATGAAAGAGTGAGCTGCTACTCAAAGAGGGGGACGGTGTTGCTGGGCATAGTGGAAACTGTACTACCCTTCTTGGGAAACACCTCAGAAGTTGATGTGGCCATCGGTAGACAGTGAAAAAATTTAATTTAAAAAATTCAAAGTTCCGACCTGCTGGACAAACAAATTAAGAGCAACGGGAATCAGTCGGGGTAAATTCAACTTAAAACTAAGAAACGCTACCGGGTGGAAACCTATTTCTTAGCCTAAGAATTAGTCACAAAAATCTTAAGGATTTATTTGCTTAAATAGTCCTATTTATTATGGCTCTTGCCGTGTGCAGGCTTTTCTAAGCCCTTACACCACTAAATATTTCACCTTTCGATCTCAAGTCGAAACGTTCTCAAGAAAGCACTACGCACTGTCACTTTAAGTGTTCAGTATGCACTTCTAATGTTTATAAGTTGAGATTTATATATAAAGTTCGCTCAACAGTTTATTTCCTCTAAAACGGGTAAATGACCACAAATACCTGTGTACTGTCTTTGCTCACTTATTAGTTTTTTGTTCAATAAAATCTTAAATTAACAAATCACTCGTATTTGTTAAAATGTTTGACAAATCAGAAACACTGTGACTGCAACAGTAAAGTCTTTTACGTCAACAACTTTAAAATCAAATTATAATATTTACTTAGCCTAAATCTAACTAACTAAATGAATATCTTTTTATTTATTTAATGTCAAAAATATGTACTTATTAATGAACCAGAAAATAATTAAAGATGTTCAAAATATTATTTTTTATGATGGCAAAAAATCAAAAAATATTTAACTTATAAAATTTGCAAAATCAAACTGAAAAAGATATTCTAATTCAAGCTTGCCAATTTCCCTATCTAATTATCCACCCGGGTCATGCCGCTTGGGATATTAGACCCGTAAATGTTTAAAAATTATTAATAGTAATAAGTTTAAAATTTAGCAAAATATTTAAACAGTTTATGATAGTATATATATATATATATATATATATATATATATATATATATATACAAAAAATTCGCAAAAATATAAATATAAAATCAGTAATCAATATCAATTAAAAATGTACGGGTTTTCTAAGTGTCCCTTAGAATAAACAATCCTCCTCTTACTCAGGAGAGATTGAGAACTTCAGGGACTAACGTGCTAAGTACTCTGGAGGGATTGTTAAGTTTTACGAGAATGGATTCACCAAGCGTACTAATACTAGAACCCTATTCTAACTTTTACAAGATCAAGTTTAAATTTACAGTTTTTATTTAAACAATTATTGTTATAAATAATACAAAAATCAGGGAATATCCACTAATATTTTTAACGTCAAAATCGGTACAAAAATGCGATTCGCCCAACTAAGGGAAGATCACAAAAATAGAAGTCAAAATCAGATAAAATGTTACAAGATAATTATTATAAAAATGAAGTCAAAATCAGTTATTTATAATCACAAATTTTATTACCAGTTTTTAGTTAATGTGGGCAAATCGGACAAATTTTAAAGTTTATATTTTCAAATGTAAAATAGCAATAAACAATAAGCAAAAAGTTGAGCAATTTGTACGTTTCAAAAATTTACAGTTAAATGATAAAATTTTACGCCTGAAGTACAACAAAAAAACACTAAAGAGCACTAGTTGAATTTGGCTTTAAGTTACTTAACTTGGAAACTTGATCTGGAGAACATAACCGAGCTTGATGAACGCTTACAGAGAGGAGACCAGTGTCTTAGCTTACCGATATCTTCCTCACGCAATTTCGACAGCCAGTTTTCTTGTTCTTCCAGATGCCTCCTACTAGAACATAAATCAAGAGAACCTGATTTAATTCCCGAGGACGATCTTCACAATCTAAGCCCTACTCGGAAGCTAAGTGCAATGGAACCTTTCAGTACAAAGACTGGACAGTTTCTGGCAACTATTTTTGTGGATAACATCTCCCGGGAAACTTTGAAAATATCCGTAGAAACTTTGTTTTTGATTAATTTGACTAATTTCTATTTTTCCCAGTAATAGCATTGCTTTATGCGTATTCTGGCCAAGTTTCATAATTTTCCAATCATTTTTAATTTTTTCCACTAAAAAATTCGTATGCATTGTTGAATGAATTGAAAATTTGTAAAACGTCTTTTTGATGTATTTTGATGCCTTTAAAAGATGGGATTATTCCTATCAGTCGTTTCAGAGATCTGGGAATTTTTCACCAGGACCTGGTGCTTTCCTTCCGAGGTCTGTTTTTTCGGTTTCTGTTAGTTTTTTCACAAAAAGTCTTATTAGATAAAATGTTTCTTTTTAATAGGGTTTTCATCCTGTGAAAGTCCCATTTTGATATTTGAGATTTCGATTTTTTGTTTTTGCAAAATTTTGGCTGTCCAAAAATTGAAATTTTTTTCTTCCACAATTTTTGAGTTATTAATCTGGAATTTTGGTATTAGGTAGATTAGGCCATTCTGAGCATTTTTTGTCTACAGACTTTTTTCGCTATCTTGACGCGTTTAAAAGTTATGGACGTGGCGTCCCTTTTTAGGTGTGGCGTTCACGACGCTTTCCCTTTTTCATCTATAAGTTGGTTATTTCTTAATATTTCCTCTTGAAATTTTTATGCAAGGTAGCTCTAATGGATCCCTTTCAGATGGTCCTTACGGCCCTTGATTGTTTTTTATAGAAAAAATTGTATAAAGGTTTGAAATTGAAATTCTGGAAAATAACGTACTTGCCAATTTAAATCATTAAATTTTAAAGTTGATTTTCTCAGTTGTTTGGGAACGAATTTTAATGAATCTTTTACTCAAGTATTTGCTTTGATAGAGGCTTTCTGGATATGTTAAAATTTTGAGAAAATATTTAGATTTAGATTTTTGAAAATATAAACCAGTTTTATTTTTAATAGAATTAATTGAGATAATGAAAAGATTAGGCGTGAAGCGCGTAAAATACTAATCATTTCCACAAAGTTTCATTAATTTATTTTAATGAGAAGTATTTTAAATTAATTATTGTAATTGTGGAATTTCTAGAACTGCCTAGGTCAAGCTAAACTCGGCGTGGTCGTTCCTGATTGGTCAGAAGGTACGAGTTCTGTAACTTCATTGGTTTGTTTTCTATCGTCGAACTTTCGAGATTAAGCGTGGTAATTCGCTTACATTCGATTTGTTTATGCTCCAGAAGATATTTTCTAGGCTGGATTTCCATTGTCTATTATGTGTAAAATTATAGGGATACTTATTCTTTAATTTTGGCCTGGTTTTTTGTGAGTATTTATTATTTTAATTTGCAGAAAAATGTAATATTACGACTGGACCCAAAGAGGAATTATTGCCTAAATTATGTGTAATTTAAGAGATGGGTTTGTTATTATTAATAATTTTATTTGGTGATGTAGTATTTTTAGCATGTTTTTTTGTTTGGTTAAATATGATGTTATATTAAGGGTAGATATCGTCCAGGCTCAATATTTTTTTCTTTTTATTTATCTAATCTTCTAAATAGTGAAGAATGTAATCAAGATCTAAATTACTAAGTACTTCCACCATACATATCTGCTCAAAAATGTATTGTAAAATAATTGTAGGATTTCCGGAATTTCGACGAAAAAAAGCACCCGAACAAAACAGATAGTCAGTTATAATTTTATAACATTAAGGTTAAAATTAATAGCAGAGAAAAATATATTGAGACAACGGTTTTTCTCTTGCGACATAAATATTCGCCATGGTTCTCGCCAAAATACAAAAATATACTCGCCCACCTTGCCAACTCGTCTCATAATTCCAATTCAATTTTTTTTAATAGATGTGGGCAAAAGAGATTTAGTTGTCGTATAGCAGTATTTAATATTAATAAACTGTATCTATAAAAATGGTATTGGAGAAATGCTATATGGTGAATGTTTTCAATTTAAGAATTACTTGAACATGTATAAATCTTGAAAACACTGTTTAAAATTTACTTGACACTACCTATGGCTGCGAAGCTGAAATGTCTTTTCTGAAAATTGCTTACACGAAAAATAAATAAATACAGGTGAACAATATCAGATAAAAACTAAATTCCTTATCTACTCTGTTAATCGAAAACGATACGTCATGATCCATCTTGTATTATAAAACGATTCGCTAGTACGCCTCGGAAAAATGAAAAAAGGTCTTTTAATTTTTTTTGTTCAAGAATTTTGTATTCAAAATGATATAATATATATATATATATATATATATATATATATATATATATATATATATATATTATATATATATATATATATATATATATATATATATATATATATATATATATATATATATGTGTTGATTTTTACTCCTTCACGGATGGAAAAATACAATGTGTTTTCATTCCGGGTGTATATCCGTTCACTACTGTCGTTCTGAAAAGAACAGTTTTGCTGACGTTTCGCCAAAATCACATTTGGCATTTTCGAAGCTTTCTTTCTCGCGTCCGAATAGAGACTGAAGTGTTGGTGACTGCGACGCTTCCTTTTATACCCCTACTCGGGGCCGAAGGTTATATCTGCGCAGGCGTTGGTCGTTATTTATGTTTTCCGGATGGTGCTGTTGTTCTATATTGGCAATCTCCCTACACCCATCGAAATTTATTTTATGGCCGGTTTCCTGATGATGTAGGAATAAAGCTGAGGTTGTTTGTTTATTTCTGATGTTGAGTTTATGCTCTTCCACTCTTGCTGATATTCGCCTGTTAGTTTGCCTACGTACAACTTTTCACAGTCCTGGCACGGAATACTGTACACTCCGTGGTTTTCCAGTTTGATTTTATCTTTTGGGTTTCCGAGTAGTTTACCTATAGTTGTTTGTGGCTTGTGTATTGTTTGTATGTTGTGTTTCCTCAGAATTCTTCCGATTCTGTCTGTTGTGCCTTTTACATATGGTAAGACTACTCGTTGCTTTCCCGGTTCATATTTTTTTGTTGGTCGTTGTTCGGGAAACTTGTGCATTAATAGCTTTCTCTATGGTGCGATTTGTGTAGCCATTTTTCTTTAAAGCACTAGATATTACCTTAAGTTCGTTTTGTCTCGTCTGTGTTTCAGTTAGTCGCACGGATCTAGATATTAGAGTATTTGCCACAGCTTGAATTTGTGCTGGGTGATGATGTGATTTTACATTTAAATATCTGTCTGTATGTGTTGGTTTTCTATACACGGTGTATTCGAAATGTCCGTTATGTAGTTTTGTGACCAAAATATCTAAAAATGGTAGTTTGTTGTTTTCCTCTAACTCTAGAGTAAATTGTATTCTGGGGTGGATTGAATTTACGTGAGTCAGAAATTTTTCGAGCTCTGCATGACGATGTTGCCATATAATAAATATGTCATCCACATAACGAATCCATAATTTGGGTTTTAAACTTGCTTTCTCAAGAGCTTCTTTCTCGAAGTATATCATAAATAAATTCGCGACTACTGGTGATAGCGAGGACCCCATTGGAGCACCATCCATTTGTTTATACATTTGCCCGTTGAAAGAAAAACAAGTATTTTTGAGGCAATGCTCCGAGAGTTCTATTATATGTGCCTGGAAATCCTCGTTCATAGCAATTTTGTCCAATGCTTCGTCGATGGGAATACTGGGATATAACGATTTGACATCTAGGCTTGCTATGATATCGTTTTTTTCAAGGACGATATCTCGTATAATTCGAGTGAAATGCTCCGAGTTTTTTACAAATGAATCAGCTTTTTCTACAGTTGGTTGCATAATTTCAGAAAGGTATTTCTCCAGTTTTTGTAGCGGCGAATTAACAGCACTAACAACAGGTCTGATAGGCGCCCCTGGTTTGTGTATTTTTGGTAAACCATAGAGTTTAGGACATCTGCTCGACTTTTCCCGTGGTATGATTTTTTGTTCACCAATAAACCCCGAAATTCAACAAGGTGTCAGGTCAGAATTCGTAATACTATATCTTATTATTAGAACCGTGTACTTACCAATTGCTCAAGCTCAGTTTAGTTGGTAAGAACTAGTTATACGTTTTAGACCTAAGGATCACCAATATAAATTACCACTTTATTTCTCTCGACTAATAAATTGCTTTTATATTTATTAAGGATGACTTGTATCTAGTATGAAGGACCCCTTTTTTGAGATATAACATATTCTAGCCGTGACAAATTCCAGTCACGGCAGTATAATAACGCAACTCATAGTCGCTATTTCCAATTACATTATATTTTAAACATCTTATCAACTAACATGCTTGTAATTGTTTTTATTTCAATTATTTTTTTTATAAAAATAAGCTTGTACTAACACCACCGTTTTTTGGGTAATTGTTGAATATATAGTGGCGTAGCCACACCTCCGCTAGCTCCCGCAGTGCAGGAGGAGGGGAGGGGACACTGAAGCCACGAGCCCTGTGATAAAGTGGTCATGAAGCCCCAGGGGAAAATATTTTTCTTTTGTAGTTACCAGTTATTTTCAAAATTTTGGGCGACTCAGAAGTCAGGAATTACCTAAAGCCCTAGGCCTCATACGTCCTCGTCATTAGATTACATACGTGCATATAAGAGGCCCTTTCTCAAAAAATGGGGGTCCCCAAACTGTAGTAGTTAAAAAAACTTTTGACCGTTATATTATTTTTCTCTTGTTTTTATTTTCAATTACACAGTTACGACAATTTTTAATTTTGAATAATTTTGAAAATCTTAAAAAATACGAATAGAACTGTCAACTAAATAAAATCAAACTCAATGTATAAATTCTACAGTTTATTTTAACCAAATCATTTGGGCAATTGTTTAAAATGCTGGTTTTTCACTTTTATTATTTATATGTTATACAGCGGGCCTCAAAAGTAGACCTTAAGGTAAAAAATAAGTTTGTAATATTTGATGAATTAGTCCTGTCATTGTAACAACATACCTCTATTGACTATTACTACAATATTATTTTTTCATTTTTATTATTTATATGCTATACAGCCAATACATAAACAATAACAAGTCGTATACAGGGTGACACTACAAGTTTTATTAAATAAAAGGCGTTTATTTGATAGTTTTATTAGAAAATGTTTGACTTCTTTTAGCCTTTACTTTCAGGTACGGACATATAGGGGAGAATGGAGAACGCTACTCCTCTCCCCCTCCCAATTATTTATTCTGTTTGGTAATATAATAGCAGTTCTTGTGTGTTGGCAAACTTGAAAATCTGTTGGCAAAATTGAGAAATCTGTTGACAAATTTGTATTACTCCCCCTTCCGCAATATTTTCTCTGTTTTTACTAAAAATATTCTAGCAATTTTCCATTTAAAAGCTTTGTGAACCCGTACAAAAAAAATAGTCCTAATTTATCGATTCGTTTGTTTATTTTATTTTTATCTTTATATTTTATAATAACTTGCTATGAGGATAGTTCAAAAATGAGCAATGAGATAAGAAATCATCTTATCGCTACAAAATAATATTTGGTGAACCTTCCTCAGACTATTCTATTGCGGTTCTATTGTCTACAGACATGCATAAAAGGTTTTCATTTTAAAATATATTATAATAAACTTTGGAGCATTCCATATAAACGTGGCCTACTTTTGTGCCTTGGAATAACACATTAAACCACTTCATATTTTTATGTATCATACCCTTTTCCTAAGTTGAACTGTCTTGGAGATATTGACAATTGAAAATTGACAATTTGAGAGGATGTAAAGTCTACATGGTTCGACTTGGGGCAAACGAATAACATATTCTTGTATTAATTCTTACGGTGTAACTTTCCAATTCGACATGACATTAAACATTTTGCCGATTTTGTTTTTTAATTCAGCGAAAAATTTACTTCTGCTTAGAGCAAAAGCTGGCGCTATTAGACTCACCATAAAAAGATAAGAATATGTAATTCGCTTGCCAAAAGCTTCACAGCCTTTCAAATTATCAGTTTCTCGAAAACATGTTTCATTATTTCTGTCAAAAATAATTATCTGGATTTGAAAAGAATTCGTACAATGAATGGACAGAGATCATTAATATAAACAATTATTTTTCAGATAGCCAACGCCATCGTTTCATATGAATTAATTCTTATCCAATTTAATGAAGTTAAGAATGAAATTTAAAATTCAACAATAAAGGCAGTGCTTTCCACTTCAGTCGTTTTTTTTTTGTAAACAACACATGTTTAAGAAGTTTTGTTTAAACCTTATTTAATTGAAACTACCTTACAATATTTCGCCTTCGTGGGACTGTGCATATTTAGAAAGGTGAATAAACGTGATTGAAACTCTAATAAATCTGCTTCAGTCTACATATGCTTCCAGTGGTTATATAATACATGTCCCCATTTTCACACATTTAAAGAAATTGGGGAATTTTCCATGAGTGATAAGGGACACCCATTTAACTGTGATTTTACCAAACAAATACGGTTTTATAATCCTAATTAAAATCATTACATCTTATTTTGTGGAAATTAGTCTTCAACAATGTTTGACAAGTCATATTTTTAATTTAAAATGGTGGCATTACTTATGAAAGTATCCTTCAAGATCAAAAAAATACAATAATTATTATTTTTAACGTCAAATTAGTTTTTACTTCTTTATTTTTAAGGAAAAAAATTGGAAATTAAAGACCATAGAAATTAATGGAATATATTTAAATTGTTTCATGAGATATTTACAAAACACCATAGGATATTGTCGTTTTTGAAAATAATTAACTTAAATAAGTAACAGTATTTATGAAAATACTATAATATAATATTTATAGGTATATCGTTATATAAAAAAAATTACACTGAATTAAATTAAGAATAAAAAAATCGATAAATTTCCTTTACCCGGAAGTTTCCTCGTTATAAATCTTTCCTCTTATTAGGAATAGCGCAGTGTGATCCAATTTAGTTTCACACATAGACGTTTAGTGACACATACATTTATATACTGTTTTTTCAAACATTTTTACAGTGGCGGCTCGCGGGTGGAAAAGTAAGTGAAGTGCAAATGAAGCAAGAAAATATCGCAATAGTTTTTTTCCAGAATTTTTTTATATGTGGAGGTGGTAGAATATACGAATTACCTAAATTTTGCCTGGCATAACGTTTGTAATGATTCATTTCTGTAATAGAATTTGCTTTATCAAACATGGTATTAAAAAAATGTTCATTTCGTTCTTTACAGAGCGCCTCACGACAGCGTTTTATATTGGATATGCAAAAATGAATGTCAAGCGATTTTTTTTTTAAGAACATCAAATAGTATGTCCGTGATTGAGAAAATGTCATTAAACACTAATGTCAGAAAAGTGAATTCGAAATCGTTCATCTCACCTAAAAATCCTTTCGCAAGGCGGATTCATTTTTCGTCAGATTTCAAGACGTCTTTTAATTTATTCCAATCTTGAACAATCACATTTACTAACTTCGAATTTGAAGTTGTAACAATACCACAAATAAATATAACACAAAACAGTCAAGTTAACTGCAAAGGAACTCAACGGTTGCAGCGAAATCCGCGAAAATAAAAGTAAACAACAACCGCAAACTGAGCGACACGTGGGTGTAGTGTACTGCGCCTGCATTTCACCGAGAGCGTTGTATGGCGCTGGGCTCGACGTCATCGGATACGCGTTGCCATGGCAACATAGTAGGAAAATCGTAAACTAAATATAGTACCTCCAGCAAAGTCAAAGCGGTTTGCGCCACTGTTTTAGTTGTTATAATGAAGTTCAATTGAAAGTTTTAAAAAGACATTCCGCCAACGGTGAAGTAAAATATTTATTCGAGATGTACAGCTTATTTTTTACCAATTAGGCGAATAAATGAATGTAAAAACTAAAATTTTAACAAATATATAATAAATATAGTTAGATGTTTGCTTGTTTATTTTTCCTGGTAAAGTAGCACTTCACCTACTTCACCTGAATAGGCGACACTGCATTTTTATTGGACGCCATTGGATTTGTACCAGTTGCTTTTACTAGTTTCTACTTATGCCACAACTCATTTTTTAGCATAATTTAAATATATTGAATATGCAGTTTTTACATGATTTTTTGGAGACCGCCATTTTCTTTCGTATGTTAAATTCTTACCTGCAGCTGTATTCCTATAACATATTTAATGTTCGTGCAATTGAATAAGAATATTTTTTAAGTGGATTTTTTAAAAATTTCATTCGGTACGCCATTTTTTTCAGCCATCTTGAATTCGTACCACAATAAAATTTTACTACATTATCTCTATATTACAATTAAGAGTTGCTCAAATTTTGTAATTAATCTAATAAGTCGGTTTTCCAGCTTACTTTAAATATTTTATTAGGTCGCCATCTTTTTTTAGCATTTCACTAGACCACCATTTTGTTTTGCCATATTGGATTTTTACCAAAATATTACCAGGCCAACCCCATATGAACCTTAATTTTTTATCAACATTTGCAGTCAATCGGGTAAGTAGTTCTTAGCTATGCCGCGAACAGGCAGACAGACGTACGGACGGAATTGAGAAAATATGTTTTTTGACATCTAAAGATAAAACGTAAAGCTCTGTAAAAACCTACCAGGATGATTTATTTCATTATTACAGTACTTCTCTTTTACGAGGAAAGTAAAAAAACTTGGTTGTCTTTAAAAATTATTTATTTGGCGTTAAACAGGAAAATTATAATTATTTCTCAAACAGTAAATTAAGGAGCATTTTCCAGAATTGTGACGTAACAAATCTTTATTTTGATGAAATGTTCTTACTGGTTATTAGTTTAGTTAATTACTAGTGATTGGAGGCTGTAACAATATAAGTAAAAAAAAATTGGAAAAAAAACAAAACAATTTATTATTTATCTTCTTATAACTTTAAATATATAATTTTCTATTCAACAAATTAAGTATTCATGAAATAAATGTGTGTTAACTTTTCATCATTTATATTTCGCCACCCAATTTTCATGGCTTATTTTTGTATATAAAAAAAATAATAAATACAAAAGTTGTATGTATTTCAGGGAACTTTCTAGAAAAAAATAACTTTGAATATACAGGGTGAATCAGAAACTAGTAGCGTACCAAATTTCCTTTTCAAAAATGTGTGATAGGTCTATACTAGGATCGGTAGATTTTGAGATATTCGGTTTTAAAATTCCGCCTTATCCTAGTTAATTTACATCAAATCGTGTCTAAGGTGTCTTGCTGGTACTGACATTGTTAGATTGTCACTATCATTTAACTTACCTGTGTTAGTTTTGCCCAACAAAATGGGCTATTCCATTGAAGACAAATTAAATATAATACGATTATATTATCTCAATAATATCAACCCTACTTGTTATTATTGTTGTTATTTTTCTATACTTAGGAGTTAAGACTATGTCTGGTTCATTTTATTGCACAAAACCCTTAACGATCAAATACTGATGCAGTGATTTTTCAAAAATTATTAGACAAAATTCAACAAACTCTTCATGGTCTATCTGAAGAATATAAACGAGCAGTGGCGGCTCGTGGTGAATTATATTGGGAGGTCAATAACAAATTTTTAAAATAGGCATACTTAAAATAAAAATCTTATCTTTAAATTCTCTTGAAGTTCAGGTCTAATCTTCGTTCCTTAAAATTAGAAAAATGCTGAATGACACGTTCGTTAAAATTGCACGCACATTCCTTTTATAAACGATTTCTCGATACTTAACATTGCTAAAGCGGATAGTCTATCTCGGCCCAACCCCTCAATAAAATTTATAAGCCCTCGAAACACTCGTGGAATTTCAGACAGGCTCGAATGCCCCACAAAATTTTAAACAATCTATAATTTTGTTTAAAACATAACGATTTTTGGATACATTTTCATTAAAATCTCTGAGGGATTTTCTATAACTTTTAACTCTTTAACACCGGTTTTGCACCATAATTAGTCCGACAAGTCATTAGAACACAACAAACAAACATAACAGAAAAATGAGTTAGAGACTTCACAACCACATATCCAATTAGCTAAATCGTACATATTTTTGCGAAAGTTTCAATGAACTTCTTTATTTTTGTCTTTACTAGTTTGTCGTATACTAAGTTCTGGCAAATTGCAACCACTTACCTTGAATTCGCTTATTTTCTCAAAATTAAGTTCGTTAGCACTCTTTAGTTGTTTAATTTTTTGCACTGCCAACATTTTATTTCATCTACATTCACAACTCAAACATAAACCATCTTGAAATTGGTTATTTTCGCAAAATTAGGTTCGTAAGCACTTTTTAGTTTTTATTTTTTTTGCACTAGTCACTACCAACATTGTATTTCCTGTATATTTCCAACTCACACATGGATTATAAAAATAAAAAAATATATATTACGAAAAACGGTATATAAATCAATTTTCATCGATTAAAAACATCCGAAACAATATCGAGTTATAATAGCGACCGCGCAACCGCTGAACAATTGAACTTCCGCATGCCTACGTGATACCGCGACCGTTCGATCGAATTATGAGAAGAGACCGTCTGATGACCCAAATCGCGATTTCATATTCTATTTGCTATCACGTTCGGCTGCCGCTCGGTAGCTGTGAAATCTTTGGGTACTTTCGTCAAGCTTTAAGGTAATCAGGGCAATTCGGACTGCCAGCCTAGCTTAGTATAGCGTATTTTATTATGCCTAAGGAATCGAGACCGTTTATCACGTTTTATTATAACTATTTAAAGGGACGGTCAAAGGAATAATTTATTTTCTGAAATATTTTTGGGGGGTCATTGACCAAATGACCCTATGGAAGAGCCGCCACTGTAATGTAATGTTTGTTAAATCCGCTCTTTTTACACAATATACTTTTTACCGATAAAGCTACATTTACTGATAATATGGTATGTTTAATGTCGCAATAAACGTTTCTGGGCGACAAACAATCCTCACAAAATTCAACTAATGAAAATTCAAGGACGACAAGCCTTACTGGTTTTTAGATATCTCCAATATCTGGAACATGATATAGAACAGCTGCTAGATAACATATCTTTAAATCAGAAATTTACATTCATTTGGCAACAGGATTGCTCTCCTCCACACAATGTTTTAAATGCTACTCAGTTTTTGATTCGGAACTATGATCTGTGGATTGGACTAAATGGACATATAAGATGGCCAGCAAACAGTCCTGACCTAACTGCGCTTGACGTATTATACTACAATAGACCCGAAAATATAGCTGTATTAAAAAAGAGGACTAGGGAGTTGCCAGATTAAACGAAAATCACTCTGATTTTATTAACTGCATTAATTGCAAATTGTTACAAAATATTGAGAGGTGCTTCGCCAAGCAAGGAACACATGTGAAAAACTGAAATTTATGGTTTTTAATTTTCATTTGTAATTTTTTCTTTCATTTTATAAATTTTCATTTAGTATTTATTGTTCATAATAAAATATTTCTTTACTTTAAAATCATATTAATCATTTTTTACACTATCATCAAGATCACCTAAATTAACTAGGATATTATATGTTGAATTTCAGTTAAGGGGGAATTTTGTCGAATAGCACAAAAACTACCGATCCAAGTATAGACATCACATTTTTGGAAGGGGAATAATAATAATACTAGTTTCTGACTCACCCTATATATTCAAAGCTATTTTTTTCTAGGCAGTTCTCTGATATCCATACAACTTTTGTATTTATTATTTTTTTCTATCTACAAAAATAAACCCTAAAAATTAGTGGTCAAATATAAATAATGACCCTGTATGAAAGCGTGCATGTATTCCTACATATTCGTTGCTATAATAGGAATAATTTATTTATCATAATTTAAAAAAAAAAACATTTGTCTTGCTGCTGGTATAACAGTCAAGTAATACATTTTTAACTCTACTAAACTACTTTTTAATAAAAAAAAACATTCAAAATTATAATTATTTTTTCATAAAATAGCATTTGAGTGTAAATTACTTTAAAACTCTATCTCTTGAAATTGGCCACAGAAAATCTAGAAAGTTTTTTTTATTAAAATTAAATGCAGAAAAAGAAATTATGAAAAGCAATAACTTTTATTTCAACCATTTTGTGCTTAAGAAAAATTTTCATCAAGTTTTTTTAGTTAAAGAATACAATTTTAAAATATCGAAATCTGTACTCTTCTTAACTTCGAAGTTCTAAATTGACTTGTTTTCTGCGGTTGCGATAAACAAATAAGTAATTAAGTTATAAAGAATTTGTCATTAACAATATTTACTTATGATAAGATTGTACCTAATCGAACAACAACATTACCCAGATTACTAAAAAACGAGAGGCAAATCCTCACGAAAATCGGTGCATCATAAATAAACATGTTATGAAAAAATTCATAGAGAATTTCATATACGATGTATGTGTTAATATGTGTTGTACTCATGTACAGATTACTGCAAAACAAATATTTTTGTTTAATTACGGGATGAAAAAGCAATTCATTATCGCGGTATTCAGTTAATGTGTTTACTTGAGGTTCATTGAAGCTACCATACCGGCTTAACGATATCTACTTTTGTTGATCAAATTATATTCTAAAAAAATCAGTGAATAATTATCAAGCATTTTAAGAATTAGAACATTTAACCATCTTTTAATGCATCTTTGAAAAACCATTTAGAGAGAGAGAGAGAATTTAGTATAAAGGCGCGTCGACGTCTATAGGTCATTTAGCGCCTGTCGTAGTGTTGTTTACATATTATATCTTATGGTATAAAGATGACTTTTTTAAGAACTCTATCACATTCATTAAGTTTGCAGGAGTAGGGTCAAAGATATTTTTAAGACTGTTGAAGTTTAAGTTGCAGGCAGTTCTAAATGGATTTAACAAGTTGCATTCGAGAAACAGGTGTTTGATAGTTAGTCGGACATTGCAATGATTACAGGTGGGAGGGGTTTCGGATTTCAAAAGGTATTCATGAGTGAGCTTTGTATGTCCAATCATGGATCTAGTAAGGACCGTGGAGTCGCGTGACCGATGTCAAAATTAGTAAAGAATTGAGGTTTAATCTCATGTAGCTTATTGTGGAGCTCCATCATGTCCCAATCGAGTTGTACAAAATTATTAATAATTTTCTTAAGTGCAGGAAGGATGTCCCTGCTAATAAAAACTTGGGATAGATTGGTGCCGTAGTTAAGTGCATCCTTAGCCAATGCGTCCACCACTTCGTTCACTTTAATTCCAATATGACATGGAATCCAAAGGAAAGACAATGCAATCTCCTTACGGTCAAGTTCCACCAGTAAGTCATGAATATCGTGGCATATAGTGTGTGAGGAAAAGGGTTTTTGGATGCTCTGTAGGGCGCTCATCGAGTCGGACGCAACTGTCCAGTTCCTATGGAATGATTTCTTTATGAAGGTCAGTGCCTGCATTATGGCAAAAAGTTCAGCCGTGAATATGCTACAATGGTTATTAAGAAGAAAGCTACTTGAGCCTTCGGCGCAATAGAAAGCAGAGCCAGAGTGCAAGAGCGTTTTGGAGCCATCATTTTATATAAGGTTTGAGTTAATGAATTTTG
Source organism: Kuschelorhynchus macadamiae (assembly GCA_030620095.1). NCBI lineage: Eukaryota > Metazoa > Arthropoda > Insecta > Coleoptera > Curculionidae > Kuschelorhynchus > Kuschelorhynchus macadamiae. The sequence goes on from JAUTXW010003002.1 coordinate 233,916, forward strand.
TGTTTTGAAGTTCCTGGAACTGATTGATAATGAGTCTGTGGTTGTAATTTTTATCAAAACGTGAAAGTTCGAAGTTAAAGTAATTTTGGGGAAGGGTCCAGGGAGGGAATTTGTTAGGATGGGGGGAAAATATTGAAGGGAGGGAGAAGTTGTATTCAGCTGAAAATTTTAAGAAACGAATATTGCTGCTATGAGTGAGTTTATTATTCGTATAAAGAATCAAAGGGATTCTGGGATTGAAGAAGGGGTCGTGGATTGGTAGGTCAGGCTTAAACCAGAGATTAGTAGCATACTTTAATAGATGAAAAGTACGTCTGTGTTGTAAAGAGATGGTTTCGTTTATGCATTGGAGACTGGGGATTGGACTGGTATGAAAGCCGCCACAGGACATGCGAAGACTAATGTAGGAGTCTCTCGCTGAGGAGTAAACTATGCAGCCATATTCTATTTTTGATCGGATAACTGATTTGTAGATTTTAAGTAGGGTGTGGTTATCTGAACCCCAATGAGAGTTTGAAAGCATTTTGAGCAAACGAATGTCTTTGGAACACCTGGAGCGGAGAGATTTGAAATGATCCCTCCAATTTAGTTTGTTGTCGAAGATTAGCCCTAGGAATTGAATATTTTCCGTTACGGGTATTTCAGAGTTTTGGAAAGACAAGATATTCATTTTTGGACAATTTCTCTTACGACAAAAGTGAACGACAGAAGATTTGGAAGGGGAGAAGGTAAAACCGTGTAAGAGAGAGAACTGATTCAAGCGATTAAGACCTGTTTGTAGGAGTCCTTTTGAAGTTCTAATACTACTACTGCAGTAGTATAGTACTATATCATCTGCGTATAATTTATAAGATAATTGGGGAGGTATAAAGTGGCGGATATTATCCAGAGCAACTATAAACAAGGTAGGACTGAGCACAGAGCCCTGGTGGTACTCATCTGAGAGCGTTCCATTTATGCGAATTCTAAAGGTTCGGTTTCGCAAAAAATTGCTAATAAATATGGGGAGATGTCCTCGGAGGCCCCATTTAAACAAAGTCTTAAGAATATCATATCGCCAAGTGATATCGAACGCTTTGGAGAGATCAAGAAAAGCTGCAATCAGATGATGTTTTTTGGCAAAGGTCTCCTGAATATCCATTTCCAGACCAACCAGGTGGTCTAGGGTAGACCTACTTTTACGGAAGCCAAACTGATGTTTGTCCAATAAAGAATTCTTTTCCAGGTACCAGCAGAGTCTGAAGTTAATCATTCTCTCAAGAATCTTGCCCATGTGGTTAGTAAGAGATATGGGTCGGTAGCTGTCTGCAGTTGTCCTGGGTTTATTATCCTTATGGATCGGAATCAGTATAGACCGACTCCAAGAGTGCGGAACAATCCCACTAGTCCATATGAGATTGTATATTTCTAAGAGGAAGTTAATGGCAGATAAAGGGAGGTTAGCAATCATCGGTATAAGTACTTCATCCGGACCAGGAGCACTGTTTCTGCTGGAAGAAATGGCATGAGAAAGTTCTTTAGAGTTAAAAGGAAAGTTGTATGAGAATTCTGTATTGCTTGCAAAGTTAATGGTGTTCGATTCCTCTACTAATTTCCGATTCAGAAAGGAGTTGCTGTAATTCTCATTACTGGATTGATTACTGTAGTATTGGGCAAAGCAATTACCAATGTCAACTGTTCGAGAGATCCACTGGTTGTTCTGTACAAACCCGTGGATGACCCTTGTTGGCTTGTCCTTTAATCTCTTGACCTTATTCCCGATTTCCTGGCTGGATGCCTTAGAGTTTAAGCTTCCAATGTTGTCCCTCCATGAGTTGCGTTTGGCTTCTTTAACAATTCTCTTAGCAGGCGCGTTTTCTTTTGAAATCCACAAAGTTCTCCATGCTGGGATTATGTTTGAAACGGTTAAGTGCAGATTTCCTCTTTCGAATAGCTAGCTTACAGGCAGGAGTCCACCACGGTACAGGGGGTTTGGAAGGTAGGATATATGATTTAGGAATTGCTAATGAGGCGGCATTATGAATTGATTTCACGAAGAGATCAATAGTGAAATTGATATCAGATCTGTTGAAGGGAGGAATTAACAGTGATTCCCGGTAAAGTGGCTAGTCAGCCTTAGAGAGATTATAAACAGGGTTTACTTCGGAGATATTTGACCACGACAATGGTCTTAGTATTATTGGGTAGTGATCGCTTCCATACGTATCTTCCAAGACTTCCCATTGAAAGTTTGAGGCTAAGTCACTGCTACAGATGGTTAGATCTAGGGATGAGAAGGTACCGGACGATGAACTAACGAAAGTGTGGGAATCGGAGTTCAGGAGGGAAAGATGAAATTGTGCCAGGCAGTCTTCAATTATATCACCCCTGCGGTCAGTGTGTGTGGACCCCCAGGAGGTGCTATGTGCGTTGAGATCGCCGGCTACTATAAATGGGGGGGTTAGTTGCTGAAACACACTCTCTAGATGATTGTAGGTTAGGTCGAGCGACGGGGGAATATGTATGTTACATATTGTAATATGCGAAGGCAAGTGAGTACGAATGGCGCATATTTCCAAGTCCGAATCTATTTGCAGATTTTTATAGTGTAGGGACTCATGGAGTAGAATCGCCACACCACCAGAGGATCTCTCTGCATTAGTTCTATCCTTCCTTTCTACATTAAAGTTCTTAAGCGAGGCATTCTTCAACGGGTTGAAATTGGTTTCTTGAAGTAATATAACGGAAGGGGTGTGCCATGAGATCAGGAGGGACAGGTCATGGATACGGGCATAATAACCGTTCATATTCCATTGTAGAATGGACATAACGGGTTATTTGTGTTTAGGTTTTGACTTCTCTCTAGCAAAGACTCATTTGAGGATTTCGGGGGTTGGATCTGGAGGAACCTGATCTAGAGGAGGAACCAGATGGCTTAGTTTTGGAAGATTTCTCTGGGAGTTTTTTGGGGGTTGAAATTGGGGTTTTAGATGAGAGGTGGGTTTTGGAGAGGGATCTGGATGAAAAACCATTTAGGAATATCTTCTCGTATGATTATACCAGGGCTTAAATAATATAAATCAGGTTAGGCCTAACGATTTTTTTTCAGATCTACACGTTTCAGATTCCAAAAAACACGTTGTTTTTTACAATTCCGTCGGCCTTTTCGTCCGTTTGTTCGTAGTATAGCTAAAAAACTACTAATCAGTTCGACTTCAAATTAAGGTAAAAAATTAAGGGTTATAAGGAATGAGAAAGCATTTTAGTAAAAATTCAATATGGCGGCCTAGTGAAATGTTAAAAATATTATTACTAAAAAATTAATCGTAAAATGTACTTCAGATTTTGCACAAAAATCAAGTGTTGCATAGGAATTAACTGTTAACATTTTGGTATAGATCTAAAAATAGGCGACCTAAAAAAATATTTAAAAACCAGCCTGAAAAAACAACTTATTAGATTGATTTCAATGTTTTTTCCAGAAATAAGTGTGATATAGAGATAAACTAGTAAAATTTTGTTATGATTTCGAGGGCGGCCAGATAAAAAGTCTAAAAATCATCAATTTTTTTTTAATTCAATTTATTTTAAATTATGCTCAAAAATCAAATGTGGCAATTTGATTGATATTGGTAAGAATGTAGTATAGTGGAAGAAAAAGGCGGTCAATAAAAATAATTGAGACAATATATTATATTGATTTGCCTTTTGACCTATCTGTCTGTTCGCGGCATAGCTAAAAAACTACTTACCCAAATGACTTCAAATTTTGGTTACAAATGAAAGATCATATGGGGGCGACATAGTAACATTTTGGGTCAAATCCAATGGCGAAACAAAATGGCAGCTTAGTAAAACATTAAAAAAATTAATACTAAAAAACTACTACTCAAATTTTGCACAAAACTCATGTGTGACATGGGAATAAATTAGTAAAATTTAGGTCCAACTCAAGATGACAAAACAGAATGGCTGGCTAATAAATTATTTAAAAAATCTGTATGAAGCAACTACTTATCCAATTAATTTCAAATTTTGCACAGGAATTAAGTGTGATATAGAGATTAACTGAGATTTTGGTATAGCCGAATGATTCCTCTATATTCGTATAAATTATCGTATCGAGAGCCTAGGTATTCGCCTAGAACCCACGATGCTCCAGCTAGCTGATTAAAGGCATATCTCGAGGGTTCTCTTAACGTTGTCGGAAACGGACGAAGCGACAATCTTCTGGCTTTCGAAGGGGATCATTCCTCTCTCTGGAGTCTTATTTTGGGTCAGAGTCCGTGCTTCTGTTTTTATTCCTACCTCGCTTCTCGATGCCTGTGAAGCCTTAACTTGGCTCCTTCTAAGAGGAGTAAGATGTAGGACTCTATGGACGATTTTAACAAGCTTCTAAAACCTTGCCGAGGCACGGCTGATTATAGCGGTGAGTAATTTATTATACCCTTAGAATAGATAAGCCTACCTTCTGTAGTGGCAGACCTATTTTTTCACTTTCAAGGGCCTTGATTCCTTATTACTAACACTAAGAAACACCTTCTCTACTTAGGCGGTAACATTCTAACTTTTTCTTTACTTCTAACGGCCTAACTTTTGGTGGAACCTGAAATGTAGAAAGACGTATTTTTTCTAAGTAAAAAAACACAATTATCGGATTTTAACTAGATCACAATAAAGTGACCTCCAACTCTATCCCTCTTTACTGACTACGGGATCCACTCTAATTCCGTCTTCCTCAACCTCTTCAGTGTGGACCGAAGGACTGATTGGTCATGACCTGGAGGTCTTCTTCTTGACTTCTTTACAATAAACTTGTTCAGTCTGGAACTTCTCTGAAGTGTTGATTATACCTCCTTACAGAACTATACCTTGTGAACAGAAGTAATCAATCAGTTCGACTTCTGCTTCCACTACTCTTTTAACTATTTCTGGGAACTAATGCAAAATCCTAAGTTTTGAATTTTTTTTAAAGCGACGAGAGAGGAGGTGAATATTTGAACAAAAATTAGATATGATATAGAAACAAACTGACAAAATTTAGTTACGAGTTCAACATATTACGTACAAAATGGCTGTCTAATATTTTTTTATAAAATCAGTGAAAAAACTACCAATTCAGTTGATTTTAAATTTTGTCCAATCAATCAACACATTGGTCTGAATCCAATAAGTGTAAAACAAAAATGACGGTCTATTAAAAAAAATATAAAAAAGTAGGTACATTTTCTTTTATTAGGAATATTAAAGTATGATCCTATTTAATTTCGCATGCAGTCGTTTAGTAGTTACATATACAGGGTGGGGATTTTAAATGGAACGCTGCTTATAGCGGATCCGGGAATAAGATCACTCTAAAATCTTGAAATAGGTGCCCAAAGATTTTTTATGGGCTTCGTTTGGGGGCACAGCCCTAAGCAACTTCTTTTTTTTTTCGAATTGAAAGACATCTTTTGTGGCAACTTTTTTGAAAGCTTATTGAAAAAGGAATTTGCCGTTAATATTTTTTTTGACATCTGTCAAACCATGTGTCAGAAATTTATTAAAAAACAATTTTTAAATATAATACAATAATAATAACAATAAAACTGAAATCTTACTTTCTAGTGTAAAAATTGTTGAAAATATGCCCCATTAACTTGTTGGCACAGACCGGTGGTAGAATTCTTCCCTTACCCGTTCCAAAACTTCTGGCGCGATTAAACGCATCTCTGCTCTAATTCTTGCCTTCAAATCTTCTAGATTTTCAGGTCTGGTTACACAGACCGTTCTTTTTAAATCACTCCATAAGAAAAAATCTAAAAGTGTCATATCCGGGGATCGGGGCGGCCACTCTATAAATCCTCGCAGCTCTATCCACCTATTTGGAAATGCAAAATTTAAGAACTCTCTTACATTTCTTGCAAAGTGGGGAGGGGCTCCATCCTGTTGAAAAAATATCCTTGGATCTACATTTCCATTATTAGGTAATATTGTTTGCAGTTGTGATATTAAAAATGTTTAGAGAAAATTTAAATAGAGGTCTCCATTTTAGTTGTCCTCAAAAAGAATGGACCAATTATTCTGTCTCCTATTATTCCAGCCCAAACATTCACTTTCCCTTTACGCTGTTAGTCACATTCAATAATCCAATGAGGATTTTCGTCTGCATAATACCGGCAATTTTGACGATTAACCTAAAAAGTGGTCGAATGGTCGATTTCGTCTTGCATAGGGTCGTTGTCAACGAAAAAGATTTGGGGGTTCGTGAGGTGTAAATAGGGATAAACTTACAATAACTGCAACAATTCATGAATATATGACATTGTACTTTACCTATTTGAAGCCAAAGGTTAATTAAAATAATCGATCAATTTGTATCAGAACACCAGGTTAATCCCTCTCATTAACAACATAAGTTGATATTTTCTCTCTGATCTATTTTGTCAAAATAAAAATATTCCTTTGATTTAAGTATGAATTTTAAGAAAGCTAAAATTGTTGCTTTGTTTTTGTCTATCAAAATATTCACAATGTGTTAGTATTGCCCTAGTTTTTGTAATAAACAAAAAAATACAAATCAGTCGTTTTACTAAAGGTATAAATAAAACTGTAATTACCTACTTTTTTGCAACAAGCCATTCTACAAAAAAAACCTTTTAATGTGAGGAGTATTACTATTGTCGGCTGTGAAAAAAACACATTTGACGTTACACAGTTTAATACAATTTAATATTAAGTAAGCGGAGGGTCTACTGCAAAAAAATCGTCAAATGGTTTACAGGACAAGAAGTTTGCGAAACTCTGGTTTAGAGGTTCAAGACTTTGCCCAATGATTGTCTAGAATAAGGGTTAAATTCCTTTGAAACATAAATATATTTCTGTTTAACTTTCAAACTTACTTGACCCTTTAAAGTAAACGTTGCTTCGTCCGAAAAAAGTATCCAATCTATTTCACATTGTCGGTTGTCCAATGCGGCCATCATGACTTCGCAAAATTCTATCCTTCTATCTAAATCATCCTCCAATAACTCTTGTACTGGCTGCATTTTAAATGCAGATTTTGTGATATTTAACAATGTTTTATGATCAATATTGTGGTCACGAGATAATTGCCTTGCTAGTATAATTGGGTTTTCTTGATAAAGGATATCTAATCTAGTCTCATCTGATACTTTTGGGGGTCTTTTTCAGTTTTGCTAACTGTACTTCGCGACGAAGGAGGTAAATCTTGATGTCATTCATGAAATAAAGCAGCCACTTCTTCTTGAGTTCGTTTTCTTTCTCTATGCCCGATCATCATCAGTATTTCGATTTTTAACGTTTCAGTTAAATACATCTTTAAAAAAGATTTAAGATTTTTAAATTACTTTACACACAACGCAATTAACGATATTAAAAGCGTATAATGTAAAAACAACGTTTGTTCGGGGCGCAATATCAAAGAAGTGTATAAAATTTTTACTCTTCTTCCGTAAAAAACGCAAATACAAATTAAAGTTAATCTATTTATTTATTTACTAAGCACTGTTTATACAGTGTTTGTATCGGCATTTTGACAATTCGTTACTATGACAATACAAATTGCTAGTCAAGGCCGCCTACTTAAAACTTTTACTGGTGCCGTTCAAAGGATGGACTACTTCCATTTAACATACATTATCTATTTCTGTTACATCATTGCATATCCCTCGGCCGACTATGATCGATCCTGGTTATGTTTTTTACATTGCACCATCGAGCTATACCTTAAGATACTAATACTTACTCCGTTTCCGCATTGCACTCATAAACTACCGTACATCAACACATCCCAGTAGGCTGTGGCCAGTAAAGAATTGAAGGAACTAGTCTATCCTGGTGCCGTTGACTGAAGCAACGCTGGTGTCTAGAATTATTGAAGGTTAATGCAAAAAAATGCATTTGCTTTTAAAAACAAACTTTAGCTACTGCGAGTAATGTGTGAATTCAGGTATGGTCATAGAAAAAAGTAGTTTTTGTTGGGAAACTTTGGGATATTTAAAGGTCAGGATTCGGGCAGAGGTACGTTTAATCGCGTCAGAAGTTTTGGAACGGGTAAGGGAAGAATTCTACCATTGTTTGGGTCTGTGGCAAGAAGTTAATGGAGCACATTTTCAACAATTTTTACACTAGAAAGGTAAGATTTTAGTGTTATTGTTATTATTAATGTTATTAAATTTAAAAATTGGTTTTTAAAAAATTTCTGACACGTGGTTGGACAGATGTCAAAAAAAATATTAATGGCAAATTCCTTTTTCAATAAGCTTTCAAAAAAGTTGCCACAAAGGTTGCTTAGAGCTGCGCTCCCCCCCCCCCCTTGGAGCCCCAGTTTTTGTTTACATGGCAAAAACGAAGCCCATAAAAAATCTCTGGGTACCTATTTCCGAATTTTAGAGAAATTTTGTTCCCGGACCGCTAAAAGCAACCTTCCATTTAAAATCCCCACCGTGTAAGTTTTGTTATCTTTTATTTTTCTAGACGATCGTGATTTCTATGTCGGCAGGCTTGTACCCAGGGAGATTTGAAACGAACTAACAGATGGACAAAATCGATAACAAAATTTCAATGAGAATGGAACAGTACTATATGCTATAGCGCCATAGGTATTTCGGAAAAACATGCATTAGCACAATTATGGGTGGGTAGATAAAAAAATCAATGCATGATGTGGGTAAAGGCTCAGAAATTATGATCGCACGAGGGTACACTGTTACATAATCGAAAGCAATTCTTCTCATAAGCCGTTTGTCATCTGCAAATATTATAATATATATGTAGACTTGGACGCGAGAAAGAAAGCTTCGGAAATGCTAAATATGATTTTGGCAAAACGTCAGCAAAACTGTTCTTTTCAGAACGATTGTAGGGAACGGATGTACACCCGGAATGAAAACACATCGTATTTTTCCACTCGTGAAGGATTAAGAATCAACGTTATTAATATTTCAAGCTTTCTACATTTTTTTTAGTAGTACCCAAGATACAGGGTATCAAAGTTGTAATTTTAATTTAGTTGTGGGATATAGCCATAAACTCGTGATATTGTTACAAATTTAAAAACGAGTTGTTTTTTCATTGTTATTATTTTTACAGCCAGTTTCAATAAAAATATTTTTATTCTTTATGAATTTTTCATTTCAGTAATTATTATTTAAAAAAAATTTTTAATAACAATTTTAAATTTGAAAAGGTGGTACTGATTAATTTATACGCAAATATCTTGCAAACGCCACTCTGAGCGACATAATCTTTAACATTTAGGCCAATACACCGTGACACAACAAAGTTACGGTATTTTAAAGAGATTTAATGCACCGTAAGTGGCGCACTCTACAAGCAGCATCAGAACTAAGCACAGATTTCAATTTCTCGCTTCAAGAAACCCCCCAATTCCCAATTTCATGCCGTTCAGTCACCCTGTTCATAAATTGTGAAGAAAAAACTAAATTGAAATTACAACTTTGACACCCTGTATCTTGGGTAATGTCAACTTTTGGACTAAGCAAAGTGTGATTAAATCTTAATATTTTTGCCCAAAGAACCTGCAGTTTTGCTGTGTACTATTAATTATGGGACACCCTGTATATTACTGCGGTATATATATTTTTTTAATATTGGGAACCACTACCCTAAACTGATTCAAACCCCCGTATTTTCAACAATCGATACCTAACCAAAAAAAAAAACACATAATCTCTTCAAAGTGTTTACACTCGCCGAGCCATATATCAATCTTATTTTTCATTAGTGCAATCAAACGTAAACAAGAGAACTCCGAGATAAGATCAGGAAAAATCCATTAACAAGATTGACAACTTTAATGTGTTGTGTATTCTTTCTCTATGGTGAAAAGCGCGATCAACCGTATTTTCTGCGGCAAAATGAGGGTACTACGAAAAATTAATTCAGATACTTCACTTACTATCGAACAAAATAACGTTAACAATATTCACGTCTACAACAAATCGCACACTTTCTATGAGAACATCCGTTTTGCTCTAATTTTGTCACAATGTTTCGGAATCATGCCGCTTCACAGAGTCGGCAAGAACGCTCAAGAGGTAAAGTTCAAATTTTTCAATCCGAGATTCTTGTACGCCTTTATCCACTTTGGATGCGTCTCCGCCACTGGAGTTACTTGCATTTTACGAATGGCAATATACGGTTTCGTAATTGATGACTCTGGTAAGTAGATAAAATCAGTTATTAAAAAAATCTTATTTTTTCGTTTTCTAATGGCCTAAAGCAATTTTGAGAAAAGACCCTCACGGTGGGTTAAAAAATTAAAGAGTATAATTTTTTTAATAGTTAGATTGGGAGGGAAAATAACACATCAGAAATTCTATCACCCCCGATGAACGCACAGCCTCCTAAGTATTAAAATTGGATAGAAGTTGCTTTTTGTGCTCGTTTTTTTTTTTATCCGATAAATATGCTGGTATATAGAATTAAAAAATCGGTAAATTTTCTTTACTGGAAACAACATTTTATTGGATTCAGTGGCGTAACTACAATGGCGCGACTGGTGCGGTTGCGCCAGGGCCCGCGCCTTTGGGGGCCCGGCGGCCTGATTAAAGTCTACAGAAAAAACTATCGTATTAAAACTATCGATAGAACTAAAAACTATAGTTTTATAAAAGCGCACATTTAAGTAAGGACATTACGTTTACAAAACTACGCGACTTTTATCGATAGGCAACAAGAATCGCATCACCGTGTGTATAGACTTTAACGGGCACCAAACAGGCAAACAGCCTTTTATTTTTACTTGGCCACCACTAGCAGGTTAATTTCTGTCGCAGCGTAGCACTTTTCGTCGATAATGCAAAATAATTACTAAACTGATAGTTTATTTTAAGTTATTTGCTATTTGCTTTGGGCAGGGCCGCATTACCCATTACCCACTATGGCCCGTCAATAGAAGGCCCGCCGCCGCCTCGCTGCAACAAAAATCCTTTTTATAATTTTCCTTGTTTCATTTTATCGGTAAGTAGGTAATTTTTATATATTATAATATTAAAGGAGGGGATAAGTGTCTGCTATATGGAAGAGTGGATTTTTTTTTGGTCGTCACTTTTTCCCATGAGACTGGCAGTGGCGGCTATTCAGGTGAAGTAGGTGAAGTGCTACTTCACCAGGAAAAATAAACAAGCAAACATCTAACTATATTTATTACCCCCTCTACATACAAAAAAATTCTGGAAAACAAATTATTGCGATATTTTCTTGCTGCATTTGCACTTCACTTACTTTTTCACCCGCGAGCCGCCACTGGCTGGATTGTATTGTCCCACCTTGTTCAGGAGCCCACCTTCACTTTTACTAACATCATTCTCAGCAGTAATATGGAACTCAGTTTTTAACGATCGCCAGAAGTCGAAGAGGCTGTTATCTTCAACTGGTCCCACCCAAGTATCCCCTGATGCTCTAAAGGAGTCTAACTCTGGTGGTACGTTTCCAAAAAACTCTTTAGTTTTAGTTCTATGTCCGAGTTTAATGGAACCAATCCGCAGAATTTGAAGCCATTCTTGTTCGATATCGAAGTTTGAAGGATCGAAGAGTCGAAAAACTACTACATCCAAAAGCTGCAAAAGATATGTCGAGTTTGGCTGTAAACAGACAAGTATAATTTGATGTTCTGAGCAAACATTACTTAATTCTGTCGAAGAGATTTATGTCCAACAAAAAATAAAATAATAGGAAAAATTATATAATTTTCAGTTAACTAAGAGAAATTATATTACCGATGTACTCAAAAAAGCTCTCACCTGTCATTCAACCACATTCTGACCATCCAATACTTCATGTTCTATCAACTATCAGCTGTTGTAGCTATACACAGTCACTGGAGGTACAATGTTTTCGTTGGCACTGCACTAGAGTAATTAAAGAAGTTGAAAGGAAAAGCCGCCTTTTCCCCTTTTTTTCACAGTAACTTTCGTCTTTCGGATTTAAATAAAGGGCTGCTTCATCACCATTAAATACTGTGAATTTATTCTATTCAGATTCGAATCGAGAACGATCATGAAACGCTTCAGAAGGGCATTACTATAATTTGCATTAAAATAAAAAAAAACAAGATATTTTTCTGTATCTTAGAAAATAAAACTATTGAAATGCCAATTAATTGTTTCCAGTTTAAAATTTAACCTTTATATTCGAACAGAGGCTTTTTAAAAGTGTTAAGGCCGCTACTCATTATTCGGTTTGATGCTTTCATTGGATTCATCAATTCATATGAATGAACGAATCAACGAGTTGACGAATATTTTATCCACGCTATTCATTGATTTTTATTTAATTCATTGGCATGGATTTCATGCGTTTCGATGTTTGATTTCTTTAAATATTTAAAAGCACAAAACCAACAAGGTCTAAAAACGACCAACTACACGCTGTAGGAGATCATTTCCGACGGCTCAAAATAGTTCGCCAATGGTCAACTTCTGTGTGTATATACGTGTATATATAAAATACAGCCTACTACTACTACAATGCGAGTAACTATGGAAACAACATTACTCATTGGGGATTGGTTAAAACTGTGTAACTAAAATTTAAAAACTAATATTACAGGAACAATAATCAAACCAACGGAACTTCCGATAATTTATAAACTGGATAATTATACATTCCTGTATTCCCGACCGACCGGCGACCCTTAAAAGCAAAAAAAAAACGTTTCAAACCAAACCCCAAATGAATATGAATAATATGATTGAAGTCTGTCAAATTTCGCCAAGAGCTTTCGATTAGTTGGGCTAAAAAATGTGGCACAGCGCATGGTTGCCATCTTATTTATCTTAAGGGTTATTTCCCGATTTACCTTTGAAATAGGTTAAGGTCAAATGGATATTCAGATCTTTTTGAGAGTAGTAATAGTAGTAACATTTGTATTTAAATAAATAGTAACATAATTTCCATATAATTTTTAAAGATATTTGATGGGACTTTCTAAACAAATATGGAAAATTTTCACTTACGGGATATTCTTTGACACAGGTGAAACTTCTACTCTAACTTTCAAGTTATGGCAAGTGAAAGTTATAATAAAAATAATAATATAAAGTAGTCGTAATACTGAAGAAACAATCGCTGTGTGTTTCGAATGTAAAGACAAAGTACTTTTTTAATGTTGTTTTTTTCGTAATTACTAATACACGTACCATCAGTTTACAGCACAATATATATTTATAAAGTTTCCCTGCTGCTCTAATTAATTTTTCTAAACTTAATTTTAGCTGTGACAAGTTTTTATATCTTCAACGCCTTTGCTTCAGTCCACTTCATGTATCTTGCCAAGAAATGGGAAAAGATCTTAAAAGAGTATTCCTATGTGGAGATGTCCATGAGAAATTACGTTTGCAACAGAAACATTAAAAAGTTAAATATGCTTACAGCTGCAGTTTTTATGTTCTTCGGTTTAAGTAAGTATGTATTTCACACATTTGCTAGTAAAATAAGTACTTAAAATATTTGTACAAAGACAGTGTGACGGGAATGTTTGAAATGGTCCTAATTGTTTTCTTGTTTGAGACGAAATGAATTATCTTAATATATATAGAAATTTTATAAGTTTACCTCGCAGAATTTCGGTTCGATTAATGTGACTTAAGCACAGATTAACCATCAGATGCGACTCTTTAGTTTAGTATGTCGGCATATGTTGCTCGCGGGGATCATGCGCGCTTATTGAAAATAAGGTAGTGCGTATTTTCCCCTAAACCACACCGGCCCAAACAGTTAGTGGACCGAAACTTCACTGGCCCAAACCGTCGAAATCCCGACAGATTGGAATGTGTGGAATGCGCCGCTAGCCCGACACTTTAAATACCGAATTGGCGAGCTACGCTACTGGCTAAAAATTCTTTAAATAGGCCTGCTGTGTTGTCAAGTTTTATTGATAAAAATAAATATATTTGTTGTTAACCGTATATTGACTGTTTTTTTTTGGTTTATTATAAAGCATTTGTTTATCACAGGATAATATCTAATTAATGGAGATTGAATATTGAAAAAAAATTATTGTTGGAAAGCCCAGGAAGAGGTTATTGCATGTTTGCATTGAGATGATTTTAAACCTTCTACCCTTGTCTATATATAAACAAGGCTTCTACATATAAAGTGAGTATGTTTATTTTAGAATAGTGTGAATATGGTATAAAGTTGCAACCATTTCAGTTTTTGGACTCTTACACTCAGATAATCTTATTTGTTAGTATATAGGATTGAGTCCCCATCTGTTATTAATGTGGATATTGTTCCCTACCTAAAAATAAAACAAAGTTGTCTACTAAAGACCATATAAAAATCCACAAAAGCCTTGATGCTTGAACATGTATCTTTTAACTAATATGTTTTGTGAGCTTTTTGAGACACATAATTTCAACTTTTTTTTTAAGTTTTTTAATTTTGTATCCTGATCCCAAGCAAATACCTATCTAAAAATCAGTTTTTGTCAGACACATATTGATTAGTATTTTATAAGATTGTTAATGATTTTCCCTAAGCTTGTTATTCGTGCAGGTACTTTATTAATTATAATTTGTTTTAGGACCAAGTCTTCTTGATGTTTGATATAGGTATCGTAGACAAGGCTTAGGAAGTTAGTTCTGCTCATATGTGCATTGCAGATAGTAGTGACGTGTATATTATAGTGATACTTGAGTACTTACAATTACTGTTGCTGAGAAAGTGTGTAGTTTAAGAACTAAAAAAGATGCACCATATGATAAATGTAGGGTCAACTTTAAAGTGTATCACATATTTTGTATATTGATTAAAGATATATAGCTAAAGTGGATTAGAAATTTGAAGATTTTTTCCCCATATTTTAAAAATATTAACTGTGGCCTATTTATATATTTTCTTCACTTGATATACACAATTGAGTAATAAGTTAATTTAGTAAGTATGCAAGATATTGCACATCTCACCTTAAGAAAAAGTTAGGTAGATGATATAATTATAAAGAACAAAAGTCTTTCGAAGATACCTTCAATTAATTTCATGCTTTCAGGTTCTTAAGTTTATTAACTGGTATAAAGTAGTTTAGATCTTGTAAATTATTTTATCAATTAACTTATTAAAATATAAACTTTTATGGCCTAATCTTATAAAATTTCGTAAAAATATTAGATCTTATCGTTGATTTTACCATATGTTGGGAACTGGCTGTCAAACTTATAAGACTGCGTATTGTTGAAAAAATTATGGTATAGTCTTTATTCAAGTAAATGTTAATTTTAAATAAATAGTTCCAAACCAGTAAAAAAGGTATCCTACAATAGCTTTATACATAGATTCTGTCATATCACAATTAAATCAGCTGTACATTAAGGTATTATATTATAAGATTAATAATACTTAAGGTTGAGACAGTGTTTCAAGAAGGATAGACATTGACTGAAAGCATTATCCCATATAATACCTGTAGTGCCTTGTTTAATGTCCGACTAAGAAAAATATTTTTTAATTGACAAAAATATTTAAACATTATATAATATATTATATATTTAATACTTTATATGTCATTATATACTAATAATATATGGTGCCAAGAATATATAACATATTATATAATTAAACAAAAATCTTATACTTCCAAATAGTAAGCATTTCATGATTGCATACGAATTTTGATTGATCATAAATTAAACGTTCATTTAACTTTTTTGTAAAAAAAATTGGTAAAT
This sequence comes from Kuschelorhynchus macadamiae, assembly GCA_030620095.1. NCBI lineage: Eukaryota > Metazoa > Arthropoda > Insecta > Coleoptera > Curculionidae > Kuschelorhynchus > Kuschelorhynchus macadamiae. Next base: position 249,590 of record JAUTXW010003002.1, read on the forward strand.
GTAGAAGTTATAGATTTTTAATCCATTATTTTCTATCTATACTGGTACACCCTGTATATGTCCATCAAATGGGTCTCTTCTTGCTAATTATAATTATACTAGGTTTGAAACATTTATCGTGAATCACAACTGAGAAAATTGACAATATACCTATTATAAGAGATGTCAGAGAAAACATAACACCGATATTAATAACTTGCCTCTTATGGCATGGTTTTTCTCCATTGTCTTTAAAGGTAAAGGTATCAAATCTAACATATTTAAGATTAGCAAAAAGATGCCTATTTAATGGGCATATAATAGTCAGGGTGTCCCATAAAAAAATTGAGGGTTCTATTTATAATCAATATTCCCGTACATTATTAGATGATAATTGATCATTGTAGATGATAAAAATACTATTTATTTGCCTGTCATTGTTAATATATTTTATTGTTATAGTTTAAAATTTCACAATGTTTGTATTTATTTAATATATTATTATACAAAAAAGCATAATTTTACAAAAGAAAATACACTTAATAGTAACAAACAGAACAAAACATAGAACAATAGTTAAGTAATGAATCTTAAAATATTTAATACAGTCAGGTAATAAAACTCAGTTACTAAAAGAAGTAAAATGTAAGTTTAACCCTAAAAGAAAAAATTAAGTGCTAAAATAAATATAATATATAATAGCTAGGAATAAGTTTTGTAATTTTTTAAATAAAACACATAATTTTACTGATTAATTTGTTTGTGCCCAGATGCATACTAATCATACAATTACCTTATATATATATATATATATATATATATATATATATATATATATATATATGTATATACTACTACCTGGTCTACCTACTACCTACCTAAACTTGGTAAAGCCATCCAAAATAAATAAGTAGCTAACCACAATCACCATATTAATATTGTATAAAATGTGCCATCTCTACACATTTATAGAAAACTAGCTATATTCACTGTTAAAATTTAAAATGATCAGTAAAATTGAACTTTGTGACATTAACTCAAATCATGATATTAACAGGCATATTTTTTTTTCCTGATAGTATGGTGAATGTAAGATATTTTGTCTTGGGCGCAATTGGTCAAATCAGGAGTACTCAATGTACCTACATAAAAAAAATAATAGGATTGAATTGATAACCTCCTTTTGGAAGTCGAGTAAAAATTACCTGCACAGATTAATTCAAATAAAAAAAAAATATAAGGTTCGATATTTTTGTTAAGGTGATAAAATGCCAATTTGTCTGGGCAGGTGAACCACTGATTTATTAAATACAATAAAATCCAATTTTCTTATTAAAATTATTTAAAAACAATTTCAAACAAATAACTTGGTTGGTGTGACAACATTCTTCAGGGCCTAGCTCGGATATAGTAAACAGAGCCTATAATTATGTTTTGCTCTTTCAATTTCTCCAAATGCAACAGACTAAAATTATTAATTTTACAAAAACAGTTTTGAAGCCAGGTATAATTTTGTGAGTTTTTTAACCTTACAATAAAAAAATACTGATATTCAATTTCCAATGATCATTTTTGAAGCTTAGTTTGCATTGGTTTTGATTAAAATTCTACAAATCATATCACTTGTTAACAATATGAATAATTTAAGTCTGTGATTACAAATAATTTCATAAGAAATTAATTACAGATACCCTTACTTTTGACTAAATATGCTAGGTGGATTTTGAAGCTACGTTTAAGGTGTGAACGAACTATTTTTAACAAATTGAAGAAGTTATCAAAATAACTGGCTTCTTAAAGCTAAAGAAGCAAGCTTTCAAATTCTGAAAATATTAACAAGATAGATTGCCTTCTTTTTAAAATACAGACAACTGTGTTTTTGTTATGATAACTTTAATTAAGTTTATGTATTGAGAGTGTTTATGAATTTTTCCAGTCCAGTCTGGAGTTAGCCTAACCCTGGATGTAATAATAATAGCTATATTTTAAAAAATGATACTTTAAATCATTTTATGTATTTAATCACAAATATTTGTAAAAGTTATATGTCTTTGTTACTGGACATTGTGGATAGCTATATGATGTGGAGAATCCGTGTTGAATGATTTCAAAATGTATCTACTTAATTATGTTAAAGTAGGAGGAGGAGCTATGAGTAAGCCTAAAGAAATCAAAATTTGAGTACCATAAGGTACAGTGCTGCGTCTTGTGCTTTTTAACATGTATATCAACATTCTTTGTAATCTTGGCACGAGGGGGTAAAGTGGTTGCCTATGCTGATGACTCCACTTTGATTTTCCCCAGTAATACATGGGAAGAATTGTAGTATTTATTAATTGAGGATATGAATCAGGTTAAATAGTTTTTGGATAACTGACCCTTAATGTAAAGAAAACTAACTTATTCAATTGCATAAATTAATCATCCAAATTTTAATTAAATTAACATAGATTCTTTGAGTGTACTGTTGGTAAATAAAGCAATAAAAAATAATAAAAAGTTTTAAGAAGTAAGTCTATTCATTGTAGGTCAGACACATTGTATGGTACTTGACAAAATGGTGAAGATATAGTTTATTTTTAGAATAAATCTAAACCTAAGATTATATTAAACATTAACTTTATTTAAAACACATTACAGTAAATATTTTCTTCGTATGATGTAATCAGTCTTCTCAACTCACAAAGGGATTGTTTTCACTTGCCTCGCCCCTGGCAATAACTGAATTGGTGTAGTTGGTAAGAAGGCCAGATTTTAATCAATGACATACATACTAACTTTCTAGAGCTTACATCTTGTTGGTGATCTTATTACATAGTGGTCGTCCCTAGGCATACTAAAAATAAAGAATTTTCTTAATTACTTTCAAAAAAATTAATACTCTTATTAAAAAAAAAGAAATGAATTAAATAGATATTGCACTACTTAGAAAAATAACCAGGTCCTGGTGAACTTATGCTATTTGAATTTTAAAAATAAAACAAAAAAAAACTACATATTATATTTAAATAATGAGCCCATATAATTTCAAAAAAATTGATCATACTAAATGCTTATTTGTGGAAGTATTATTCTAGTTTTATCTTAGGCATGTTATAAATACATTTGATTTAATCAGAAGTTGTACCATCTATACATTTTTACATTCCGATAAAACTTTAAATTCTATGAATGTCAGTTTTTAAATGTTTGAAATCGGACAAAAAATGGCGGATCTATTTAGCTGGCCATGTCACAAATATTAATGCAAATTTTAACAGACTTCAAAAAAGGAGGTTATCAATTTGACCCTATGAATTTTTTGTATGTATGTACATATATTATTCTGCGATGGTTTCAACAATTTTGATGAAATTTTCAAGGAATATTCGGGATATTGCCCGAGTGGTCCCACAGCCAGCATATTGTAAAAAGGTTAAATAAGGCGGAATGACGCTATATTAAATATTTATTCGACGCAATAAAAGCGTACACCATTTTATTAGGAATTTACATAGATATATATGGTTATTTGTTAAATATAACTTAAAATAAAACTCATATAAATTGAACTAAAAAGGATGAAATAAAAAACTGTATAAAAAAATAAAACTTCAAAAAATGCACCTAAAAATGGAAAATAATATTTTATTCCATCTTGAAAATTTTAGTCTGTGAAGTCAGCACCAAATTAATACAGATAGTAAAACATTATACTCTTGGTATTAGACATCAAAACACTCATTACATAAATATAGTTTTGTGATTAGGTAATTAAGAATAAGTTTGGTTTCGATTTCACAGACACAAGGTATGGGATTCACTTCTGGGGCGTTTCTTCACAATATCTACTTCAGAAAGCTTTGTTCTCCAAACATAAATATTTATAAAAAATAAAAAAACTTCAAAAAAAAAAACAAAACTAAAAAGTAAAAAATAATATTTTATTCCACATTGAAAATTTGACTTTATGAAGTCGTCTCCAAACTTATTCTTAATAACTTAATCACAGACATTTATATAATGGGTACCTAGATATATGGGAATAAAATATATTATTATCTATTAATTTTTACATTCCGATAAAACTTTAAATTCTATGAATATCAGTTTTTAAATGTTTGAAATCGGACAAAAAATGGCGGATCTGCAGGCATTTTCTTTATTTTGTTTAGATGGCCATGTCACAAATATTAATGCAATTTTTAAAAGACTAAAGAAGGAGGTTATCAATTTGACCCTATGTATTTTTTTTATGTATGTATATCGATTACTCTGCGGTGGTTTCAACAATTTGGATGAAATTTTCAGGATATTCCCGAAGTGGTCTCCCAGCAAGTTTATTGTAAAAAAGTTAAAGAATAGCAGAATGACGCTAGATTAAATATTTTATTTGACGCAACGCGTTCACCATTTTATCAGGAAATAACACTTTTGGCTTTAACTTCACAAACTAAAATTTTAAAGAGGAAATAAAATATTATTTTTCTTCTAAGCACTTTATTTAGCAACCTATTTAACAAAGTTTTCTTTGTAAGAAGAAAATATTTTGAAAAGGAGAAATGCCTCATTTCTATTAAAATATCTAATTATTTTGACATATGAATTACCTCAGCAGTTCTGTATTTATTCTCAGATGGATCATAGAACCATTCCTCACTGCTATGTCTGTCTACTCATAATTTTATATGAAAAGCTGATTTTCATTTTTTATTGTTGTCTAAGATTCATACCCCGATTTGCCAAAATGGAGTCCACTGTGGATGATACATCCATGAATTTACATGGTTTTGTAAAAATGCAAACACAACTACATGTCATAATCATGTTATCATCCAAATACAAATGTTTTTGTTGAGGTTTTTCTTTTAACTAACATTTAGTGTGCACTATACATTAAAAACCCAATATATTGTAGAAAATCCGAAGAGGAACATTTAAGAAAAAAATGTATACCTACACAAAAAAAGAATCTAGGTGACTTACCAATATGAAATTTGTACATTACAATATACTTTCTGATGTCCTAATATTGATAGTCCTTTTAAATTGCCGAATCTAACTTTCTAGTACTCCCTTTCTTGAAATCGCATTTGAATGGGCGAAGAGCTGAGAATTCAGGACGTATCCGGAACACAGTAAAAGCTTGCATTCTTGCATATTATTTCTGCATGTTTCACAACCGAACCAACTAACAATTTACATCATGTTAGTAAAATTTATTTTATTGTATTCTAACACTGATACGACGCAGTAAAATTAATACGTAGCTATTTGCTATTTCAAACATAAACAAAATTCTTTGAGAACGATTTAAAACTTATTATTTAGGAATATTAATAACATGTTATCAACCATAAATTAAAAAAAACACCATATTATTTTACTAATATTTTCGGAAATATGTACTTCATCTGAACAATAACGCACTTTGGCAACAGTGACAGAAGTTTCTTACGTCATTGGCGTACATATTTATGTATTTCGACGTTTAAGGCCAAGGACAAATTCCATGCATTCCAATGTGTCGGGATTTCGACTGTTAGCGCCAGTGACGGTTATGTGTAATGTAGGTTCGGGCAAATGTCTTTTAGGGGTATTAACTGTTTGGGCCAGTGAAGTTTAGGGCCTAATACCGAAACTAAAATATTACGAGTCGAACCAAACAAAAAGAAACGAGAGTTCCTCGAAATGGTAGCAATCCAAAAAAATCCAAATGCCATAAACGACAAAAAAGATCTAAATACTTTAAGTAAAACCTACCTATCAGTTCTATAGTACCCAAGCATACATTTTATTTATTTTATGTTCTTCGGTTGTGATTGTAAATTGTTAGTGAGATATGTAAAAGTGAAATCGTTAAATATATTGGAAATTTTATTTTTAAAATTGAGCTACGTTTAAGGTAAGATTCTTGACATTTATGTAAGTTAAATTTGAAATTTAAAAATTCCTGAAATTTGTAGACTTTTGAAAAAGGCCTAAAAAAAGGTCGAAACGTTAAGAAAAATGTTCAAAAAGACAATGTGAGCTAATTTATTTCAACACAAACTGACCTAAAACCAAGAAATTTCAATTTAGATATATATATATATATATATATATATATATATATATATATATATATATATATATATATATATATATATATATATATATATATATATATATATATAAATTGAAAGATAGCATTAAATTATTTGCTGATAATACAGCTATTATTTATTTTGCCAAAAACATTTCCACAGTTTATAGTGATAGGAAATCTGAATTGTCTTTAATATCTTCTTGGTTAGTAGATTACAAACTGACAAGTTTCAAAATATCAAATTTTATGTTTATTAATAAAAGCCTATTGACAAAATATGTTTGTCCAAATAATAGTTATAACGGAGAAGAAATAAAATATAAAATCAATTAAAATTTTGCGGTTTACATTTCGATAAAAATTTAAGTTCTCTTATTTCTCCTATTATTGGAATTTTATTCAAATTTTCAATATTTAATTTGCTTAAACTAGACAACATAACCAAATTCAAACGATAAAAGTGAAAAGTAATTTTGAAAAAAGATCTTTAGTTTATGAAGGAATAAATATTTACGATGAAATTCCAAATAATAGGTCATAATAAAAGATATCAAAAACGTTATTAAATTTACAAAAGTAGACATGTATAATTAATTATATATTTTTAATCTAGGATTTAGATTAGGTAGTTGTTTTCTTTAATTATTTTATATAATTCTATTCGTTAGTTCTTTGTTAGTGTCCCTTTAATGAATTTACTGTAAGTTAATTGGCAGTAAACTATTTACACAAAAAAAGTTAAAATGCCTGGATTTAAATATGTTTATGTGTATTAAACGGGAATTGCTTTTTTTTATTTTCCTAGTGACCCCTCGGGGTATATAAGTATTATGAACTCTTTTTGTCATTAGAGACAAATACTACCATTAAGAATTAAAGAAATCAGGCATTTAGTTTTGTGCGACATCTCAAACTTTATTTAAGTTACTCCTATAGTTTTTCAGATAAGGAAATAAGAGACAATTATCAAGTTACCCTATACTATATTTTTATAAATCTTTGCCTTAATTTACAATTACTTAATTTTTACATTCAAAGCGACCAAAAGATATCTTTTCTTGTTTTGAAACATCGGTATTATATTTACAACAGGACCCAAAATGACTTTACCATTTAGAAACACCCCTTCGTTCCAGTAGATGTTTTAATAAAGGTATTTTCTTTGATAAGGGAATTGGTAGCATGGCACTATTTACGTATTTATGTGATTAAAACAATATTTTATCAATTCTCTCTACAGTAGAAAACATTAATTATCATATATTACATTTTTACATAAAAATAAATTAAATACAGAATCTTTCAGGTGCATCCAATTTCGCCGAGTCCAGTTAATGTACGTCTTTTTTACTTCTTCCAATTTTCACGGCGTTGCGCGTGACTCTTACCGCCGCGCTCGCTGCGAACAAGACCCCTAGTTTTGGGTATACGGAGAATATCAATATTTTTGCATCTGATGATTAATATGTGATTCAAGCATGAAATGTCTAAGGTAAGTTTCCATGCATCCGTCATGGTATTGCAGTGTCCTCTATTTTAGGACGACCACGACGCCGCTACGTATACAAATTAAATGAAATATATTATTTTTTAAGATTTTAAGTTGAACCTTTAACCTCTCTTTGAGTTAATGTTATTGATTACTTCTATAGTTTTAATCACTATAATAAAAACTATGAATGTACAAAAATCATTAATAACATCATATTTTTTTTAATTTTATATTATAAAAAAAAGTATTTGGGATTTGGGTTAAAGCAATACTGACATTGGGAAACATATGGAAATGGAGAAATCTACTAAATGAATTGAAGCTGGAAGATTTATAGTATTATTTCAACTATTTACGCATGATTCACTAGTAATAGTAGTAATCTAAACAGTTTCTTTTCAATTCTGATTCTGATCAACAGAGTTGAAAAGTAGAATGAAAAAGATAAACAGAACTGCAACATATGCAAACCAAAAAAACATTGAGTTTGACTTCTGTTTTATGAAGCAAATATTTAAAATATAGTTTCCTGTTTCTAATAAAAAGGAAGGTAAAAAGTAGACCTACTCTGCCCGTCGCTGCAATAACTTTCCCGCCAATTTCAGGAAATTTAAAATATCTAATCAGACAAAGCGACTGATACAATACAACGGGTAAAACGTACGCATGGAAACTTAGCTTTAAATCATGCCAAATGCCAAACTGTTGCAGCCATTTTAACAAAAAAAAAACGAAAGGATCAAATTTGTGAGGTTTCAGATTCTTGTAACATAAAATTAACGTAGCGGAGGACGAGGACGCGGCAAGGAAAGATATAACACTAATGCTTTTGTTTTATAGAGGTTTAATAAAATACTATTATTATACTTACTATCAGTTCGAAGTATTAGGTAGTTTTGTAAATTATTAACTAATAAAAGAAAATTGTAAATTTTTAGTTGTCAGTTTCAGTTATTTAATTATTTGACAATATTGCTACAATAGGTGTTATTTGTATACTAAAATATGTCGAGGTTGACAATTCAATATAGTTTTGTTTCAATAGTTACAAAATAAGTTGATTGCTTTGAATAAATAAAGGTTGATTGTAATAATTCATGTCCTTTCAACAATTTTCGATTTTCGGAAAAAAAAAATTCAGAAATATTTTTTAGTCAAATTGTCAAATACGTTTTTGGTATAACTTTAAACCTAAACTAATAAATGAATAGACGGTATTTTCGTGTTATTAACATTCTGTATGTATAGTTGCAAATATTTTTTCAATTAATGTATTATTTATGCTTAGCACCCCAATAACATAAAAAAACTTTTTTCCAGCTGAGCACATCTTGTTTATTCTCACGAACCTCCATCACAGTTTGAAATGTCCAAACTATAAATCGTATCCAGTAGAAATATATTTCGGTTGTGCATTCCCGCAGTGGTTCACATTGGTAAAGTACTCCCATTGGGCAGGAATTTTAGTAGAAGTGAGTACCTATATATTAGCTGTTAACTATTTTTCATCTCAAATATAAAAGGCGTTGCTAAGGTTGGGCAGGAAGGCGTCTTAAGTTGGCTTAAGACTTAAGGGTAATTGTTTCATGTGAATCCGTTAGTTCTAAAATCTAAATGAACCCATATTTTCAAAAATACTAATTTGAGCTGGAGAAATCTATTATAAGATACTAACTTATATTCATCTCTAATATTTGTATATAAAAAATACTAATTTCTTTTGACGGACCTATATAAAACAATTACTTAGGGGTAAACGTTTGACAGGACTCCTTCAGTTCTAATATCGATCTATATTTTTAAAAATAATAATTAGCGCTAGACAAATCAGGTATTAATTTATAGTATATTCTAACATTTTTTTATTTAAAAAATAAGAATTTGTTTTGACGGGCTTGTACGAAAGAATATCCTGCAAATGATACACTCAACTAGTCTCCGTTATACAGGTTTTTCTCAAAAGGTATGTGAAACATTAATACAAACACATGATACGAATAAGTGTGACGCTCATTTGTATAGACAATTTAAGTACCCGTGTGTATACATACTACATATTGTACCGGATTGGCCATTATACTAACACATAGCTTCTGAATACATTGTTTTTTTTTTCATAACACAGCTTACAGGTAAAAACTGATTAAAGCGAATCAATCGTAACTAAAGTAATCTAAAACTTGTCACTGTCAATTTGTTAACACCTTGAAATCTCGAACTAAACTGAATCAAAAGATGCCTCTCGACGGGCTTATATAGCCAATATCAGCAAAGAATAGAATGATGTCGAAAATTCTAGAAAAATCTATGTGCTTTAGGTGAAAATATAACATCATCTAAAAGTACTAGGTATGTTTCCCATGTCATTCACCAGAGACCTTGAGATGGTGCTTTGTTTTTCCATATAATCAAGCCTCTGATTAACTTCATGCCGGTTTGCCAAAGGTATTCGTCTTGGAAGCTGTTTTATCAGCTCTGCATCACCAGTAGTAATTCTATATTGAACTATGTTGATTTTTCATTTCGCTGTCAGAGAGAAAACGTCTTGATTTCTTCTTAGAAGTTCTCCCAACTGAACTTTATTCAGTAAATGTTGTGACGATTTCAGCAGGTCTTGAAATACCTTAATTAAAGTAGTTGCAGATTCTAAAAGTTGTAAGTTTGTACAGGTAAATATTGTTACGAATTTAGCCTTAGTCATAGATTTGTTAAGATTTAGATGAATTTATTGATTGTTTGTTATTTTATTGAAGTAGACTTACCTTAATTTTTATCCAAGTAACGACTATGTTAGTGTCAAAAATCGTTCTCATATGTTCTGTTAGACTTAATTCATCTCACCTTGTACTATTTAGATTATTCTAGAATTTTCTAGATCATTCCATCCTTTTCTAAAGGCTATATAAGCGCGCCGCGAGGCCTCATTTTGATTCAGTTGTAATTGAGATTTCGAAGTGTTAAAAACCTGACATTGACAAGTTTAAAGTTACCTTAGTTAGGATTGTTAAGTATAACCAGTGTCTACCTTTGATACCTGTAACCCGTGTTTTGAATAAAAGGAATGCATTCAGATTCTACGTGTTTGTGTACCGGCCAATCCGGAACATTTGGTGTCGGAAGCGGGATTAGGATCCAGTTGAAGCTAAAGAAGTAAGAAATAGTTTCTTTTAGTAGCAATAATCATGGCAGCAAATTTGGATTCTTTGATGAACTTGATTATTGCAATTCATAATGACATGAAATGAAAACCCAAGAAGACATGAAGAGGGGCCAAGAAGACATGAAGCAAGAACTAGGCGACCTGAAGAAAAATCAAGAAGACATGAAGCAAGAAATTAAGGAAGATATGAAGAGGAACCAAGAAGAACTAAAGCAAGAACTTACAGATGACATGAGGAAGAACCAAAAAGACATAAAAAATGAACTTGAAGATATGAGGAGGCACCAAGAAGACGTAAAACAAAAAATGCAAGAAATGGAAAAGAATCATGAAGAAATCACTAGAAAAACGTTGCTTGAACTGACGCTAACCAAAAAAGATATAAAAGAGGAAATGGGACAAATGGAGAAGAAACTGCAAACGCAAGTTCAGGAGGTTCATAACCAAATGCAGCAAGTCCAAAGTTTACGATCCCAGATGCAGAAATTTGAAAAGCAAAGTGAGTTCAAATCCGACGTTGTCTCTTTATCACATGTGATAAAGCCACCTACGTTCGATGGTAAGGTGCCGTGGGTTACTTACCTGAAACAATTTGAAGCTGCCGCAACAGGAAATAGTTGGGATTCCACCGAAAAGGCACGAGCGCTGGTTTGTTCCTTACGTGGCGAAGCAATGGAGGTGTTAAGGAACATACCAGAAGATAAACAAAATGACTTTGGGACATTAGTAAGCCATCTAGAAATGCGTTATGGAGAAGCACACCTACAGGAGGTTTATAAAGCACAACTTCAATGTCGAGGACAAAAATATAACGAAAGTCTTCAAAAGTATGAAACCGATATTGTGCGACTAATTAACTTGACTTATCCATCCTACCCTGAAGAGATCAAGCAAGAGTTGGCAGTAAGCAGTTTTATCGAAGGCCTTCGTGATCCTGATGAATGGCTAGAATAAAAAAGATTTAAGAAGCTCTGGCATATGCCCTTCAGTTCGAAACGGCTAAATAAACATCCAGGAGTCAAGGAAAACTCCGAAGACTACAGTATACTCCAGAATACCGGACTAGAAATCAGATACTTCTAACATTATAAAAGAACTGCAAGACATTCTTCTTAAACATCAGAAAGACGAAAATAAAACTTTAACTTTCCGACAAAGAAAAGGCATGCGTTGTTGGAAATGTGGTAAAGAGGGACATGGGCAAAGCCGCTATACCAGCAATGGGATTCCTGAAGATATTCAGAAAAAACTCCCATTAGCCAGTTTTAAGGGGCGAAAGCTGGCTAGGTGCTACCAAGCCCCATCATCATTAATAAAAATTAAAGTATTTCGGCTGCAGAATAATGGCTCTAGCTTGGTAGTACCGGGGAAGATACGCGGGACTGTGAAATGGTACTGGATACCGGCTCAACCCACACCATCGTAAGGCCAGATATTATAGATCCTTGCAAGACAGAAAATCCATACAAAACATATGCCTTGGAAACCGCCAACGGTGAAATTATACCTGTTAAAGGCATCCATGAAGCTGAAGTAACCCTGGGAACACCAGCTTCATACACGCTGTTTTCGTCGCAAATATAATGGATGACGTCATACTTGGTCTTGATGTTATGAACGAACATAAATTTGTTCTTGATATACCTCAACGAGTCCTCCGTACGAAAAATGAAGAAATAGTTATGAACCTGCCACGAAGAAACAATTTCACTATCCGAGAAGTTATTTTGTTAGAAGATGCTACTTTACCTGCGAGGTCAGAATGCGTAGTGAAAGCAGTGCTTGATGACTTAGATGAAGAAGTTATTTTGTTCGAGCCAATTCAAGACTGTCCGCTACATGCAAAGGGAATTTTACCAGCAAGAACCTTGAGTCGATGTAGAAGAAATACAATATTTGTCAAAATGATGAACATTAAAGAATATCCCCAGCAAGTCAAAAAGGGTGACAAGATCGGAACCTGTCAACCTGCTAATACAATATTTACCTGCACAAATTTGCCACCTTCAGGACCTGCAAATACTTTACCTAAGGTACTTCAAGACCTGGTGAAATCATCACAACAGTTACTGAATAAAGTTCAGGTGTCCAAATTGGAAGTCTTCTCTTTGACTGACAGCGACTTAGGAAAAACTAACATAGTTCAACATCGAATTAATACTGGTGATGCAGCGGACGAACACCTTTGGCAAAGCGACATGAAGTTAATCAGATGCTTAAGGATATGGAAAAACAAGACATTATAGAACCATCTCAAAGTCCATGGTCGTCACCAATAGTCTTAGTTAAGAAGAAAGATGGCTCCACCAGATTCTGCGTCTACTTCCGCAGGTTCAATGACGTCACAAAGAAAGATAGCTTTCCCTTACCAAGAATTGATGATACCTTGGACACTTTAACAGGATCAAAATAGTTCTCAACCCTAGACCTGAAAAGTGGTTATTGGCAAGTTAAGCTTAATCCAGATGATAAAGAAAAGACAGCGTTTTCTACTGGAACTGGACTGTGGCAATTTAAAGTTATGCCTTTTGGATTATGCAACGCCCCAGCAACTTTTGAACGTTTAATGGAACTGACATTACATGGAATGACATGGGAAACATGCCTAGTATATTTAGATGACATCATTATTCTTGGGAAAACATTTGAAGGTCATTTAAAGAATATTGAAACTGTTTTCCAGAAACTGAGAATGGCTGGCTTAAAACTCAGTCCCAAAAAGTGCCAGTCTTTTCAAAAAGAAGTGAAATATCTAGGCCATGTAATTACCGAACATGGAGTAAAAACCGATCCTGAGAAGACTGAAACCATTCAAAATTGGCCAATACCAAAGGACAGACATGAACTAAGGAGTTTTCTGGGACTTTGTACGTACTACAGACGATTCATAAAAGGTTTTGCTAATATCGCTAGACCATTACATCGACTTACTGAAAGCAGTCACAGCTATGTATGGACCTAAGAATGTGGAGAAGCATTTAATAACTTGAAGCAAGCCTTGTGTAATCCTCCAGTGTTGTCATATCCTGAGCCATCCCAGATGTTTATTGTAGACACCGATGCTAGCAATGCCGCTATTGGTGGTATTTTGTCACAAGTACAAAATAGCGAAAGTAATAGCCTATATCAGCAAGGTTCTTTCTAAACCTGAACGCAACTACTGTGTGACAAGGAAAGAATTACTGGCTATTGTTAAAACATTGGAGCACTTTCATAAGTACTTGTATGGGCAAAAATTCCTTTTAAGGACGGATCATGCATCACTCAAATGGTTGCTACAATTTAAGAATCCCGAAGGACAAATAGCCAGGTGGTTGCAGCGCCTACAGGAATATGACTTTAAAGTTGAACATCGCAAAGGGTTAAATCATAAAAATGCTGATGCTTTATCAAGAAGACCATGCCCAGAGAGTTGTAAACATTGCAACAGACACGAGGAAAGAAAAGATCCTGACGATTTTCATTGCCGAAGAACAGCACTTCAAAGCTCTCCAGAGTGGGACAGGTTTCCATCTTGTCGTTCAAATATCGTGTTTCTTCTACTTCGACTTAATGTTCTTATTGGTAAAATTCCCTTTACATCCATCCATTATGTCTGCAACAAATACAACGTGTACGAAAGTACACAGTAAGTAAGGCTTATTTTAGCTTTATATACACCTTTTACAGATATAGTTTCACCATTGGCTAATAATTTCTGTCCACAAACCTTCCCTGGTACTACCAAACTAACCATTATTCTAGAGCCGGGATACAATTTTGATCGGCGTTAATGGGGCTTGATGCACTGTTTTCCAAGGATGGGAATCCCATTCACATATCACAATATGCATTAATTACATTTAAAATCTAAAAATGGTGTAGTTTTCAATCCTTTTTGGAGATCTAGTATAGATGTTAAATTGTAAAACATGCTGCTAGCAAATGACATTTTACAAAGGATTGACATAGGAGAAGTTAGTTTCCTAATATTCGTATTATGAAAGTTTTTAAAAAGTTTTAATAAAATAAAAGTAAGGGTGAATTAGGTTGGAAATTTTACAGCCAAAAACTTATTTAAATTAGATAAAAGCAAGAAAAGAAGTTTAGTCAATTAATCAATTGTCATTTGTTTTGACACCTCTATCAGGAAAAAGCTTAATTTGAGAGCGAATTTTGAAATTCCATATTAATAAGCTTTTGCTTTAACAACTACGTTATCTAGTACTTACAATTTGAGCCTTCGTAGTCTATCCATAGTTAAGCCTTGGAATTCAAAACGGTATCCATTTCTATTCCAATTGCGCAAAAAAAAACAACATAAAATTTTGTTATCGTTTGCCTAATAAAATTATTAGTTTCTATGTTTCAGTTTACCAATTTTATCAGTACTTTTACATGGAACTACACGGACTTATTTATAGTCCTAATCAGCATATCATTAAGGGAAAAATTTAATCAGATATCAAGCAGGATTAAACTAAGTAAAGTAAGTAATCTAAAAAGGTGAAGTCAGACACATAGGCATTAGAGCGGAAATTATTAGCAGTTCCGACCTGTAAAGTCAAAAATAAATTCTTTTAATCAATTTTCTGTTTTTTTTTTGAAGGACCACTCAATTAATTAGATATTAATCAAGAACAGCTAATTATTGCCGATAATATTTATAGGCACTCGTTAGTAATAATTTAATTTACTCTCTTTTGTGAACTGATGTATCTTCTTCAACGCTAAAATAAAAAATAGAGCTTTAAACAAAACCAATGTAACATCTATACCATTGAAAATAAAATTAATAGAATATTTACAAAATATAAATGTTTAACAATAAATTTAATTCATTCACTCATTCATATCTCCATTCTAAAATGGAGCTACTGTTTTTTGCTAAATAAATACAAAATAGTCAAATTATAGCTTAAATATTTTTACTGAAGTCTATTTAGTTTCTTCTTCACTACACTTTTGATACTTATTTTATTAAGCAGGCTACACAGAAAAGAATACTGTAGATTCTTATAAAGCACTACAGCTGCAACCCAGCTAACAAAAAAGTTTCTTTTATTTAATGTTCAAATTTAACGCTTTCTTTTGTGCATTATTTAATTACGCAGATGAAAAATACCTCTCGGTATCTTATTACTATACACTGGGCAACACTACAGAAATTAATTCTTGCCAATTCACTCATAAACGTGAGAACAATAATAACCATAGTAGAAATAAACTAGTACGTCCACTCGTTTGCAAATCCTTTGCTGGTGTCTACGGATATGGCCGAATTATTGCGGAAGTTTCCGAATGCCGCGATCGGCAAAGGGAAGTCGGGCACTCGCCAGAGATGTATTGAGAAACATATGGACACATTGAAATAAAAAATATCATTGGATCATCGGGTGAAAAATTACGTGAAAACGGAATATTGTAAAAATCTTTCATGTCATCTTTCACGCTTCGTTTTACACCCCCACTCGGGGAGGAAGCGTCGCAGTCACCAACACTTCAGTCTCTATTTGGACGCGAAAAAGAAAGCTTCGAAAATGCCAAATGTGATTTTGGCGAAACGCCCGCAAAACTGTTCTTTTCAGAACGACAGTAGTGAAAGTGTTCTTTTCAGAACGACAGTGGTGAACGGATGTACAGGGTGTCCGGATTTGGTTGCAAAAGCAGGGTATCTCGCTTATTTTTAAAGATAGAACCTTGCGGTTTTCACGAACCTAAGCTAATTTTTTGTGAAACTCATGAAGCCGTAAACAAAATTTTCATAGCCTTCTTCGTTTATGAGATACAGGGCGAAATAGAAAATTTTGCGTTTTGGGACCCCCCTCGTATCTCGGTTATCCTTTAACTTAACGCAAAGGGAAAAATTGCTGCTTATGCAGTTTTTAACGCTGGATCCAGTGGCGTAGTCATATTTTTCATTTGAGTTGTTGTTTTTTAGATATGATCCAAAGTTGTGTTTTTTAAATGGGACATCCAGTATATTTGTCCAGAAATTGATTTGTCCTTTTAAAAGCTTCTCAAAAATATATAATAGTATGGGTCTATTTTAATAAACAACAACAAAAATCCTAATTTTTATAATTATCATCCCAAATTTTGCAGTAGGCCATGCAAAACCATGCTGCCTTTTATTTAAAGTCTTTAACAATATCTACATGCTAACAATAAATCAAAACAAATACGTAATTAAATCTATTTATCAAAATATGTATCGATAATTTCGCACCAAAAAAGTACCACCTACCTAGATTTATGTAACACAAGAACAAAACAGTAATAAATTATTAGGTAACAAGCCTTTCAGCAAAAATCAACTGTCGTATAAGAACTACAGTAACCAAGGAAATCAAAAGAACTGTTCAAACTGATTTCCATTTTGTTCTATGCATGCTTCGCACAATTTTCGTATTCGTTTTAGGGAATTAAGCAAAATAACGGGATGATTTTGTAAATAGCGAAAATTTTCTCTTATTGCATTTCCTAAATCTTGGACATTATCATAGTGGTCTTTGTAAATTCTATTTTCCAGATATCCCCATAGAAAGAAATCTAAAATCGACAAATCTGGGGACCTAGGGGGCCATCTTATAGGTCCATTTGTTCCGATCCATTGATTGGTAAAATTATTGTCCAGAAATAATCTCTTCATTCCAGAATTGTGTGCAGGAGCACCGTCCTGTTGAAAATAAATTTCGTTAATTTGCGCTAGAGGAACATCGTCAAGTAATTCAGGTATAGCTGCCTCTAAAATTTCTATATAGCGATTGGCTGTTAGATTTCCCTCAAATATATAAAATTTTATATGTATTCCTAATATGAAGCAGGACACGTTTAGACCAAACCTGCCCTGCTGTCTTCTGGGAAATATTTGCTGTTGATTTTCCTGGGACCAGAATCTACTATTGTGCCTATTGAGTATACCAGAATTACTGAAATGTGCTTCGTCTGACCATATAACCTTCCTTTCAAAATCTCTAACCATATCGCATCTTTCTTGAAACCAATTGCAGAAGACTACCCGACGCTCTGCATCCCCTGGCTGTAAGTGCTGCACGAGCCTAAATTTGTATGGGTGGTATTTGTGCTTTTTTAGAATTTCTTGAACTCTAGTTTTTGGAATCCCTATGCTCTTTTCACTGGCCCTACAAGAGTTTGTAGGGTAAGCTTCTGCATTAGCCAAAACCGTAATTTCCTCAGCCTCCTGATTTTCTTTATTATATGTTTTCGTACGAGGTTTGATAAATGAACCGTGATTAAGTAAATTCTTTTTTATCCGATAAAAAGTGGATATATTAGGTTGCCTCCTTTCTGGATATCTAAATAAAAATTAAGCAATAGTATTTCAACATACCTAAAAATTAACTATTTACCTGTTAAAATAGATCTCAGAAGCCGCTTCAACATTTTCATTACTTAATATAAAACAAGCTAACATATCCTTCTTTTCATAATGTTCGAAAGTTTGGTTTTCTTCCATAATAATACAAATATATTTTTACACAACCAATAAATACAAAAAACTAGCGCTATATTTTATATTCGCGTACAAAATTGGGAAATGTCATTTGCTTCCAAGAAAACAAAAGAAAACGGCATCGTTTTGCATGGCCTACTGCAAAATTTGGGATGATAATTATAAAAATTAGGATTTTTGTTGTTGTTTATTAAAATAGACCCGTACTATTATATATTTTTGAGAAGCTTTTAAAAGGACAAATCAATTTCTGGACAAATATACTGGGGGTCCCATTTAAAAAACACAACTTTGGGTCATATCTAAAAAATAACAACTCAAACGAAAAATATGACTACGCCACTGGATCCAGCGTAAAAAACTGCATAAGCAGCAATTTTTCCCTTCGCGCCGAGATACGAGGGGAGTCCCAAAATGCAAAATTTTCTATTTCGCCCTGTATCTCATAAACGAAGAAGGCTATGATAATTTTGTTTACGGCTTCATGAGTTTCACAAAAAATTAGCTCAGGTTCGTGAAAACCGCAAGGTTCTATTTTTAAAAATAAGCGAGATACCCTGCTTTTGCAACAAATTCTGACACCCTGTACACCCGGAATGAAAACACATTGTATTTTTCCATTCGTGAAGGAGTAAAAATCAACACATATATATATATATATATATATATATATATATATATATATATATATATATATATATATATATATATATATATATATATATATATATATATATATATATATATATATATATATATAATTATACAGTGTGTATCCGCGAAATGGAATAAATTCGATAATAAGTAAATGGGAGCGTGTTCGAAAACACGCTCGGACACTTCGATTGGTATTTTTGGTTGTGTATTTTTTTAACCAAAATTTATACAGGATGTATCATGTAACAGTGGCCAATACCAACTTTCTTATTTTAAGCGCAACACCCTGTATATTATTCAGTTTTTGAAAATTCTACATAGTTCATGTACAATATAACTTTAAAAAAATAAAATTATTTGATTACAGAAATTCGCTACAAAACGCTCAAAAACTAATACGTAATACTATTTATTTCTTGATAATATAAAAAAAAAGTCAATTTAGGAATTGTTGAATATGCTCGCCGCGAAGGTCTTTGCAACATTCTAATCTTAAATAGAAATTTCTTGTAAGGTTACTCAACATCTCAGGCGTGACCGATTTAATCGCAAGCGTTATTTGTCTTCTTCAGTCAGCTAAGTCGAGGGTTTAGTTTTGTATACAATATTTTTGATACAGTTTTTGGAAAAGTTTAACGGCGTCAGATCAGGGGAACGTGCAGGCCATTCCATCGATCTCCGCCTTCCTATCCACCGATTTGGAAATATTGCGTTCGGTATTATACTGCCGGACATGGAGTTGGTAATGGGGCGGTACTCCATCTTGCTGAAACCATATCATATTCGCTGGAACTTGTGGGTTTTCTGGATCAGGATAGAAGTTTTTCAAAGTTGGCACAACATTATTTTGGAGCAGTGCTAAATAATTACCGCCATTTAAATTGCCATTAATGAAGGAGGGATGGCCAACAATTCCTGCCCAAATATTAACCTTTTCAGTGTATTGCGTATGTTCTTCTCGCTTCCAATAAGGATTTTCCCTAGACCAATAACGGCAATTTTGATGATTAGCATGACCATGAAATGTAAAGGTGCACTCATCAGAAACAAAACATGTTCTAATTAGATCACATTGTTATCTAACATTAACATTGCCCTCATTCCATGAGCTCCTGAGTTGTTTGTACTTCACCATGGACGCATTTTATTTTCTTTTAATGTTCGAAGTATGTGGATTTTCCTCAAACTCAAGCATAATTTACAATTTGGTTTCATTACTTATTGCATAGGCAGCTGATTTTTTTATCTGTCTTAGATGTCTCGAAGAAGCTCGCGAAACTGCTTTTTTATTTTACTAATTGTCCATTGGGATATAGGCGCAAATTTTTCATGAAATAAGCGAGCAAATTCCATTCCATGTGTCCGAGTGTTTTTTCCATAACCAATCATGTAGAATGTAGAATTGTTATTTGGTACATTTCTGCAAAATGAGCCATTTTTCTGACATACAGTTAACAAAATTCAAACGACTATAATACTGACACTGACCACTACTGTCCTACTGTGAGAAAACATTTTGCTAAGGCCACGCGTTTTAAACAAAAGTAAACAAAACTATTCATATTTTTTTTTATTTATATTAGTAAAAAGGAACGCTAAAATAGTTTTTGCTTACTTTCTCATTATCAAATAATTTTGTTTTTTTAGTGTTAATTTTTGCAATAAATTTGAAAACTCGTAATATTTCCAAAACAGTTGAATATAGGTATAGAACATTTTACAAAAAATATGCCTAGAATTTTCTAAAGAATTCAATAATTTAATAATATACAGAGTGTTGCTTTTAAAATAAGTTGTATTGTAAAGTTGGTATTGACGACTGTTACATGACATATCCTGTATAAAAAGTCGTTATTGAAAAAAATGTTAAACTAAAAATACCAATCTAAGTGTCCGAGCGCGTTTTCGAACACGCCCCTATTTATTTATTATCGAATTTATTCAATTTTACTAATACATACTGTATTAAACACGTAAGGTATTTTTGGGTGCTTAAGGACAGTGTTTCCCAAACAGGCATAAAGGGGGGAAGTATTTGCTCACAACCAGTTAAAGATAAACAAAGGAGAACGTTTAGAAACTGAAACTGAAACTACATAAACTACATATTTTTGTTTTATAAACCCGTAAATACTATACCTACAGCAATTTTAACAACACTGGTGCGAATCTTATTCTGTAGTGTCATTTAAACGAAGATTTCTAAAGGGACGTTTATACAATTCATATCTAATTAGTCTGAGGCAATATACGATGTTTTACTACTTAGTTTTTTATTTCAGAATCCACCGAACAAATTCTGGAAAGAAATACGAGAAGACTATTACAAAGTTTCCAATTTAACCAAAATCGTTGATATCCAAATCGCTGGACTAGTTTTAATTTCCTTCCTCAACAATATATTTTTTCTATGCATCCAGCTTTACAACAGCATCAAGTAAGGTCCAAAATTATGCTAAGGTGCCCAAACACTACGAGTATTTTGCACGGTTTTAACCTTACTGTTAAAATTTGATCGCAATAGCTCTTTTATGATACGCTTGGCCAATACCATTTTCATTGATGGATTACTAAAATTATATATGCATTCCAGTCAAACGGTTGATACATAATGTTAGTTTAAGTAATCTATTTAAAATTGTCTGTTATTAATATTAACTAAAATATATATATATATATATATATATATATATATATATATATATATATATATATATATATATATATATATAGTATAAATATATTACTTTTTAGAGAAAGAGAAGCTGTTATAGATAGTATTTACTTTTTCTACTCATTTGGATACGTTGTCTTGCGGCTTGTTGCTGTGTCGCTCTATTCAGCTACTCTGAACGAAGCTGCCAGGAAGCCTTTAAAGTATTTATACTCATTACCTACCGAGAATTATACCATAGATGTAAGTAAACAAAAATAATGCAATAATGTTATTTTCATAAACACATTTCACTTTCGCTAAATATTTTCCCACTTATAGTTTATTCAACAAAGAAATCGATATATTCACTTTTACTTAGAACTTCCTTCGTACAAAATTCCACTACGTATGGGGTTTTCCCGTATATTGTTCTGCCCACCTAGAGAGTTTGTTTGAATAGATACGGAAATGTCGTAAATACAAAAGTTGTTGGGTTTTTTATGAAGATTTAGAATATTATATCATAAGTGCGAAAATATTATTGGAAATGTCAGATTGTCAGTTTTTTTTAATGAAACACCTTGTATATTAAATCATATTCTTGAAGATCTTTTTTTTTTCTAATTTGAAATATATATACTTTTAATATATTCTGTCAATTAGTTTTGGATATATAAGCGTTTAAACATTAAAGAAATGGTAAGGTAATTTGCGCTAAAACATAGTGAGCCATGGTCAAGACAATTGCGATGAACGACGCCTTTTTGACGTTTACCGGTCAGAAGTAATTATTTACGAGCATTTTTAATATCTAATACGTTGGACGATGGGCTATTCGGAAAAAGAGAAACTGGACATGATAGAATTATTTTATTTACATGGTAAAAATGCATCGATAGCTCGTAACGAATATCATAGACGGTTTCTAGATAGACCAACACCGACTTGTACGACAATATTAAACATCGCTAAACAATTGAATGAAAGAAAAACACTTAAGCGAAAAGTTAGAATAGTGGAAAGAAACGCTGAAGAAGATTTAAATATTTTGTTATATTTTAAAGGTAATTTTGAAACTTTTGTATAAAAATAATTTATTTATCTCATTTATTCTTGTTTTAGAAAATCCTGAGCGCTCAATTCCCGATGCAGCCATTTTTTTTAACAAATCATGGCATAAAATCCACTGAGTTTTAAAACATTATAAATATAAGCCATATAAGTTTTTACCTACTCAAGAATTAACCGATCAAAATAAAATAGACGATTACACTTCTGCCAAGAAATAGAAAGATGATGAACCAACTAAATCTGTCAAACATAATTTTCGCTGACGAGGCAACATTTACCACTGAAGGCATGTTTAACCGGAAAAATAAGCATTTTTGGTCAAAAGAAAACCCGCGAGCTCTTCAGACGGTCAAAATTCAGGGAAGAAGATCTCTACATGTTTGGTGTGGCCTTCTTAACAATCGTGTTATTGGACCTATATTTTTAAATGGGAATTTAACCGGACAAAGGTATCAGGACTTATTAGAAAACGAAATCGAGGAGCATTTAGAACAACTACCGATTAATTCATATCTTAATTTGATATGGCAACAAGATGCTGCCCCTCCTCATAATGTCCAGCCAGTCACCAATTTTTTAAATGACGGGTATCCATTTTGGATTGAAAGACATAGACCATTAAGATGGCCAGCAAACAGTCCCGATCTCTCTCCACTGGACATATTTTTGTGGGGTTATCTGAAAAACAAGATATACTACAATAGGCCAAGAACCATCCAAGCTTTAGAGCTAAATATAGTCCAAACAATCGAAGATTTAGACACCCAATCACCTCATTTTATCTAAGCATCCATACACAGAAAATTTAGAAGAAATATTCAGAAATGCATTATAAACCAAGGAGGCTATATAGAAAACCAAAACTTAGTTCTTTAAGCTAATATTATTATTTACCTACTTTATATTATTGATTTTTTATGGTATTTTTTCTTTCCACTGTTCTAACTTTTCGCTTAAGTGTTTTTCTTTCATTCAATTGTTTAACGATGTTTAATTTTATGCTACGAGTCGGTGTTGGTCTATTTGGAAACCGTCTATGATATTCGTTAAGAGCTATCGATGCATTTTCACCATGTAAATAAAATAATTCAATCATAATCATGTCGAGTTTCTCTTCTTCCGAATAACCCATCGTCCAACGTATTAGATATTAAAAATGATCGTAAATAAATACTTCTGACCGGTAGACAATCGACAAAAAGGCGTCGTTCATTGCAATTGTCTTGACCACTATACCAATAGGTATAGGGAACCTTAATACAGATAGAAAATTAAATTCTACATTTGATAGTGCATAAAGTTATAGGGTGTCCCATTTAAAAAAACGGAATTTAGCGGCTTTGAATATGTGAATGTTTGCCGCTGAATTTAGGACATCCTGTATAAAAATAGACAAACTCAATAAAAGAAATAGAAACCTAAGATTATTTACCGATCGTCTGCAAAATATGAAGATTATATCTTCAAAACTTACAAAAATATGAGATTTTAAAATTTGGTACCCCAAAGGCTCATTTTTGGTTCAAGGTCAAATATCTTAAGAACGCTTGAACCTAGGTATAGGACGTGCTACATAAAATAGCATTAAAATTCTCCGTAGAATCCAAAAATATCATAAAATACGGGGTGTTCTATTTAAAATAAGCAAGTTGATACCAACTTCCAGTTAAACCGGAAGTGACAGGAAGTTGAAGATATTTTAAAAAAGAAGAACCCCTTGACCTTACCTTAATCCCAAAATTTGAAATTTTTATCTAAATGGCATCATCAAAAACTTTTAATGAACGGGTTGCGTGAATAACCCTGTATTTGAAATTAGAAAAAAAAGGTCTTCAAGAATATGATTTAATATACAGGGTGTTTCATTTAAAAAAACTGACAACCTGTCAAAATTTGAAATTTCCAATAATATTTTCACACTAATGATATAATATTCTAAATCTCCATAAAAAACCCAACAACTTTTGTATTTACGACATTTTTGTATCTGTTCAAATAAACTCTCTAGGTGGGTGGAAAAATATACGGGAAAACCCTGTACAGATAACACAGTTTATATATGCCCTTACATAGGAGCAAAGGGGACTAAAGCTCCCTTCTGTTTGTATTTTGGAAAATGTCCTCTAGTCCCTGAGCTTATTTAAAGGCGCATAACACTAAAAACTCTCAAACAGTTTTACTACGTCAGCCGAATGAAGCAGTCCAATAACGAACAGAGGGAAAGTTAGAAAATAGTAAAAAAACTGAGCGGTAACGAGATTCAGTCCACCTCTTCTCATCTGACATGTAATGAATAAAACTCATTTTATTGTTCGATAGCTGGCAACCTCTCTGCTCATAAAAATCCTTCAAGAGACGCTTTAAACCTAATTGATGGCATGATGGTAAGAAATACCTTATTTTTTGTTCCAACGGATATCAATGAAATTGAGGATGTCTTTAGAATACTTCTGGTTGGGATAATATTGCGACTACCAGAGGTTGCTCTACAGGCGCTTGAGAAGCAATAAAATTTTCTTTTCAAATTGGGATTTTTACACTTGTTTTGAAGCGGACTTGCGTTACTCCACTTTTTAAAGGAGGTATCAAGGAGACGTCATCTAATTTTAGACCGATTTCATTGCTTCCTGCATTGGCTAAATTGCTTGAAAGGCTGGTGAAGATACGTATTGCGGGCATTGTTAACAAACACAACGTTATAAGCACCGCATAGTTTGGCTTTCAGACTTCTAAAAACACTAAAGATGCTATGTTTTCTTTATTAAACAGCTTGTATCTAGTCTAAATGATGAAGAGCTTGCCGCGATCGTGTTCTGTGATCTTACCAAGGCTTTTGATTGTGTGGATTAGGGTATACTGCTGGAAGCTCGAAACCTATAGATTTAGAGGTGCACATCTGGCTTGGGTAAGCTCTTACTTATCAGGACGTTACCAGTCAGTCATTTTTAGTAATAAAGAGTCAAAAGAACTATGTTTGCCGACGATACGACCGTTCTGAGACAAGGACGCTGAGCAGTTGGAGCGTGTCGTGGGCAAGCGATTTATTAAAAATGAAGGAATGGTGTGATTTCAACTTTTTAACTCTTAACATAATAAAAACAAATGTTATCCCATTTGAGAGTCATATTGGTGAACTGTCTTTGGATTTACGGATTATAGGAAATTTACAGGTTGTCAGGTTCTTGGATTTATTTGTAGATCATCGGCTTAAGTTTGAGGATCATATCCTGAGAATAAATTGTAATTGTCTAGAGGATGTTTTGCTGTCAGGGTCGTATCTCGTGAATTAGGTATATCTGTGGCAAGGAATTTGTATGTTACGGTAATTAAGTCCCATCTTCCTTATGGAGTATGCTTCTGGGAATCTTGTTCTGAGCAGTTGTTTAATAAGGATTTTGTGTTGCAAAAACGTGCTGTTAGATTTATGAGCGGGCTGGGCTCCCGTGAATCATGCAGGCCTTTCTTCCTGACTTTATGCTTGAAACCTAGTCTAAATGATGAAGAGTTTGCCGCGACCGTGTTCTGTGATCTTACCAAGGCTTTTGATTGCGTGGATTAGGGAATACTGCTGGAAGCTCGAAACCTTACTTATCAGGACGTTACCAGACTACACAAGTAGTCATAATTTTTGAATATTCTTGTTCCCCCCCCTGGAAATGATTCTGCGGGCGCTTATGGAAATGCTTCTACTTTCAAGCGGATAAAGATATTTCTAAGAAGTACCATGGGTCAAGACAGGTTTAGCGCTTTAGCATGTTTGTTAGTTGAACAGAAACTTATTCGGTTTAGACCTAATTTAAATTAAAGAGTGATTGACAAGTTTGCCACAGAGAAAAATAAGCGCACTGATGTGGTTTTTAAAATAAATATTAAAAAAATCGTTTGCCGGGGATTTTAATACGTAAATGGAATGTAAACATTACACAAATGAGTTATTTAAATCATTTAAATTATATATTATTTTGATGTAACATTACACTTGATTTCTGTAAAAAAATTGGGGTCCGTCCGATAAGCAGTTTCTCAATAATGATTTTAAGTCCTTTAAGTCCTACTCTTCAAATACCTGAGGCTTCCAATAAATTCATAGTAATCCCGTATGATCCCAGATATACGAGAGGTCTAGAAAAAGTATTTAAAAACGTAGGTTTTAGAGTAGCCTACAAAACGGAGAATAGTTTGAAAAATCTACTTGGAAACCCCAAAGACAAAGTCGACTTGAGGGAGAGGAGTGGCATCTATGAAATTAGCTGTAATGACTGTGATCTAAAATATGTTGGGCAAACTAAACGCTCCATAAACATTCGTTTTAAAGAACACATGGCACATTTAAGATACGGAAGAACAGAAAAGTCAAGCGTTGCCCAACATGCTTTGGAAAACAATCACCGAATAGGAATAAATAATCTTAAGTTGATTAAAAATGTATCTAATAATAGATTACTGGATGCATTTGAGAGTATAGAAATAGTTAAATGTGGTAAAAAAACACTAAATAAAGACAGAGGGCCCATTCCCTATAGTCCCCTCTATTGTTTACTTGACAACGGTGCAGTCGGGTGCAACCAAGTGTGACCACATTTACCTATAAATAGTCTCGGTTAGGACAAGTTACAGTAGTTATAATAGGGGAGCGCCTCCTCCTCCTCCTCTTCCTCTCTCTCATGTCCCTCATTCTTAACTTCCTCCCCTTTTATTCTCATTCGCATCATATTTTTTAATTTTTTCTTTTTGTTCTCCCACATTTGATTTTGCATTCTTAAGTCTTATAAATAGGTGCATCAAGATCATTTTAGTATGTTAAGGTACGAGTGACTGTTAAAAGAAAAAAATCTGTTGAATAAATCTATTAATAATAATATTAAAATAAAATGAGTGAATCAGTTGGAGAAAGAAATCGATCCATTCCGCTTCAAACAATTAGCCTCGAAGAAATTATACCAGGAGTTCAAGAAGAAAATATACCATTAGTTCGAGTAGAAAATAATGGGATTGTTTTAAAAAATTTGAATAAAACTGAGAGTGAAGAGAAAAAAGTGTTTTGTGCTATTTGTTTTGAAATAATCGAATATTATGATTCATGTAGACCAAATACATGTTCCCACATTTTTTGTTTAAAATGTATTTTAAGATGGAATGATGAAAATGGTTGTTCTATAATGGTAAACAATTGTCCTGTATGTCGCACTAGATATTACTATTTGGTACAAATCTTCAAAGATGTAATTAGACATCATTTTGTTGTAATTTTAAAAAGAGGATAATATTTTTTATAATTTGTGTTTGTGAAAACTCTGGTAACAAATAATTTTGTAAAAAAAAGTAAATGTAAATATATATAATAATTGACACACATTTTTTCCTTTTCCTATATTGAAACGACAACAATGATCTAACAAGTTTTTTAATACATACTAATTTTCACATTACATAACAAAACAATTGTTATGGGTTTACACAAAAAGTGCCACGCCCTAAAATGGCACCACTTTTGCAAATGGAAGCTTAAATTTTCTTATGGGAATTTACATGTAAAAATGACGGTTTTGATTGTCGGACCGACATAGCCTAATCTACTACTTTTTAATTATACTAATAATATTAATATAATTTGCATCAAGTAAGAGAAAACTCAATTGAATACAGAAACAAGCGTTAACAAAATGTTATGCTAATATATGAGTGCTTCTAGTGGCAGTTGACATAATCGACACTTTTTTTTTTACATATGATTAGCTATTTCATTTACAAATACAGTGTCAGATGTTAGAATAAAAAGAAATATTTTGCATATAGCAATGAAAATATATAACCGCTTATAGTAACAGTTGACATTTTTTAAAATTAATATTGTTGACGTATTCTACTTATTATCTTTACAATTTATGTTTAAAATTAATATTTTTGATATAATCTACCCATTACGTTTATAACCTATATTTAAAATTAATATTGTTGAAATAATCTACCCATCACCTTTACAAACTATGTTTATTATTAATATTTAACAACATAATTTTCTATCTCTTTTTTTTCATTTTTGTTGCAGTAAAAGCAAGCATGTTCAGGAATTAGTGGAAAAAGATGTATCCTACAAATAGCACAATGTAAATCAGAAGCACTAACAACATAGGCTCTTTTGTAGTGGCAGCTCACATGATCGGACTCCCCTCTCCGTAAATATCTCATGTGAATTGCACTACAAGGAAGGCAAATAGCAAATGTTCCTAGTCTTCGACTTTCAATTTTAGAGTAGCTTTGTATAACACATACATCTTTTTCTTCAAAATTATTAAATAATTCACTAGCCCTAAACTTGCTTACTTTTACGTCAGCCTCGG
Source organism: Kuschelorhynchus macadamiae (assembly GCA_030620095.1). Taxonomy (NCBI): domain Eukaryota; kingdom Metazoa; phylum Arthropoda; class Insecta; order Coleoptera; family Curculionidae; genus Kuschelorhynchus; species Kuschelorhynchus macadamiae. Next base: position 278,469 of record JAUTXW010003002.1, read on the forward strand.
TTCCTAAATTTAGCAGTTGTCCATCCATGTCCACTCCTTCGTCAATTTCCTGATCATCTTCCTCCATCTCTTCTTCTTCCTCCTCAATATAATTAATGTCTATGTTACATAAGAATGATCTTTTAACAAGCCTAGATGATTTGTCCAAAAATGAATGTTTATAAGTGATGGAATCGCCTTCCAAGTTAATAAAAATTTCTTTTCTTTCTTCAATTTGAGCGGCGTTCTCCACATTATTTTCTTCAATTTGGTCAGCGTTTCCAATCATATTTTCTGCCATCGTTAGGAGCTTTAGATTTAGATAGATATATTTGATAAAAAACAACCCCAAGGGGGGTAAGGTTGTTGATCGGCTTGGGAAAGTGGTTTTTAGAGATTGTCGTTCAACTTTAAGTAGGACACATGTGATTAACTTTTGCATATAAAATCGCCTCAGCGAAGAGACGAATGCAATTGATTTCTGCATTCACACTGTGCAGAGCTCGCGAGTTTTCTGGTGTTTACATTGTGTCTATTTGGTAAATTTTTATTTTTATTTCTAACATTTTTATTTGGCAAGATTTAATTCTTATATATATTGGTGACATTTTTATGTACATTTGTGGCATTTTTATTTGTTATTACGATTTTTTTCATAATGGACAATTTTTTGGCATCGAGTAGCAAAATAATTGACAATGACTTTGACTTATACACATGTACTCAAATGCAGAATTTTGCAAACCAACAAAACAATGAAACAGACGTATTTACAACTAGTCAACAACAAACTATTCAGGACTTGAATGAAATTATTTACAATAGCCAAGTTCAGAATAATGCCAACAAACACAACAACGAAAAATATTTATTTACAGCTACTCAACAACAAACTCTTGACGATCTTAATGACATTATTGACAACAAAACGGACTTAATTACAACAAAAACTAAACAAACTCTTGAAGAACTGAATGACATTGACGAAACTCAAAATTCTAGCTATGAGGATATTGTTTGTTTTCAAAAATCTAATCCAAATTATTTAACATTAAAATCGCCAATTAATTCTCCGAGACCAATTTGCTCTCCCTTTTTGTTTAGTGAAAATTCTGATTCGAAGAAGAACAAATTGATCAAAATTTAAGTTTGGCTATTTGTCCTACTAATTCACCATATGATATTGTAAATTCTGATTCGCAAGAAAAACAAATTGATCAAAATTTAAGTTCGGCTATATCTTCTATTAATTCACCATATGCTATTGTAAATTCTGATCCGCAAGAAAAACAAATTGATGCAAATTTGACTTCGGATATTTCTCCTAATAATTCACCAGTTGAACAAAATTCAATTTCGAAACCATCATTTATCATTAAAAAAAAATTTAAAATTAATAAAAAAAATAAAAAACAAATAGCAAACCTTAAGTGTCTGGGTTTCGCTATTCAAAATTTAACTAATTTGATCACAATTAAAAAGGGAGACGAAAGTACGGTGAATTATGTTAAACAGGCCTTTGACAAATTAGTTGACTCATTTGAAGAAATGGATTCATAAAGTCAATTAATTTCTATTGCTTTTTTCAAAATTTGACTATAACTAAATAAAAATGCACAATATTAATTTTATTATTATACAAAGAACTTCAAAAATGCAATTGCTTTTTTCAAAATTTGACTATAACTAAATAGAATTGCACAATATTAATTTTATTATTATTATTATGCAGAAAACTTCAGAAATGCATAAGTGTGTAACATGTAATAAAGTCTTTACTAGAAAGGATAATTTACTGCGACATATTAAAAAACATGTTAACGGAAATTCCACAAAACTCAACAGTTGGTTGAAAAAACCAAAGCTTGTTAAAGGTAAGAACATTTTATTTTTCATGTCATATTTTGTAAAATATTTTGTAAAATATTTTTTTCTTAATTTATATAGATTCTACAAATATTGTAAAATATTGTAAAGAATGCAAGAAAAATATAAACCAAAGTCTATGGGGTGGACATCTTCGATCTAGTGTGCACAAGAACAATTCCAAAATAGGCTTGGAGGAAGGTGTTGAAATTATCAAGTCAGCATTCAGGGAACGAATAATATCTTATAGGATTTCCTCACACCAAAACTTCATAAATGTGAAAGAATATTTTCAACATTTGGAATACAAAATTGCACATCTAATAGATCAAGAACTGCAGAAACATAAATGTATCAAGCTAAATATGGAACTGTTCGGTTTCTATTTTAACCCCAGCAGCGACAGCTATGATGTCAAATCTTTTAATGCGCCGTTCCAAGTCATTTGCCAGGGATATCAGAAAAAAGAACTGTTAGAGCAAATCTGCACCATTATTGACCAGAAAGCTGACGAATTTGCAGAAAGAGATTCAGGTAAAGAATTTATTTTCGATTTTACAACAGCAACAAAAAAGTAATTTTTTAATTTTTACGTTGCAGGATGGGCTTTGATGAATTTACTTCATTTGGAAATTAATGTTAACAAGCACAATCCGCTGAGAGCCTCATCTTTTATCGAACTTCCTCAAGAGATCAAGAGACGTCAAGCTGTGATCAACATTAGGAATGATGACAACTTTTGCTTCGCCTGGGCAGTTGTGTCTGCTCTTCACCAACCACGCGGATTAGATTTTGAAACTTCATCCTACCCACACTACTCTTCTGTTTTGGATATGTCAGGTATAGAATTTCCAATGTTGCTAAAGAACATTAAGATTTTTGAAGAAAAAAATAACATTTCTATTAATGTATATGGATTAGAAATTATAAATCCTAAAAAGGGGTATGAAGTAATTGGTCCACTTTATTATTCATCGAATAAAAAAATCAACATGTCAATTTATTGTTAATAAGTGATGATGATGAAAAAACTTTTCATTATTGCTATATTAAAGATTTATCAAAACTAGTTTCTGCACAAATTTCTAAACATCACGGAAAAAAATATATTTGCGATGGTTGTTTACAATATTTCCCTACAGAAGAAAATTTATTACAACACAATAGCTATGATTGTGATCATTTACGAATTAACCTACCTTCTAAAGAATTAATAAAAGATAAGTTTGGAAACTATTCATATGATAATATTTTGAAATTTGTAAATTATCATAAACAAATGAAAGTTCCTTTCGTGGTGTATGCAGATTTTGAATGCATTTTAAAGCCTTTAAATAATGACAATGTTGATAAAAATCCTAATACTTCATACACCTTAAAACAATATGAACATATTCCACATTCATTTGCCTATTACATTAAATGTTCCTTCGACGATAATTATTCTAAATTTGAAAAATATAGAGGTCAAAATTGTGATACATTATTTATAAATTCTTTAGAAAGAGATGTGTATAACATATACAATAAATATTTAAAGGCTCCTAAAAAAATGATCCCTTTGAACGAACTGGACAAAATTTATCATAACTATGAAAAAGTTTGTCATATTTGTAATAAACCTCTTTTAAATGACAGGGTTGCAGATCATTGTCATATAACCGGTCTTTATAGAGGTCCAGCTCATTCACTCTGCAACATAAATTACAGAATACCTAACTTTATTCCAGTTATATTGCATAATTTGCGTAATTATGATTCTCATCTATTTCTTAAAAAATTATGCTTAAACAAAGAACAACTAACAGTTATCGCACAAAACAAGGAAAAATATATTTCATTTGAAAAGCTTATTCATGTGGATAACTATTTTGATAAAAAGACACAAAAGGCTAAGAAAAAAAATATATCATTAAGGTTTATTGATTCTTTTCAATTTCTATCCCATTCTTTATCAAAACTCTCTGAAAGCTTAAAAGATGAACAATGTAAGGAAATAAAAAAAATTTTCAATGATGAAGAAAGATTTAAACTTATTCGGCAAAAAGGTGTATTTCCTTACAGTTATATTGATGATTATTTAAAATTAGAAGAAACAACTTTACCTCAGAAAGACCAATTTTATAATACTTTAACGGATGAGCACATCAGTGATGCAGAATACCAAAGAGCTGTAAAGGTTTGGCAATTGTTTAAATGTGAATCTCTTGGTCAATACTCCGACGTTTACTTACTCTCTGATACTTTACTTTTGGCAGATATTTTTGAAAATTTTAGAAGCACTTGTTTATCCACATATAAGCTCGATCCAGCTCATTTTTACACTTTTCCAGGTTTATCCTGGGAGGCGTGTTTGCGTTATACTGGAATAGAGTTAGAATTGTTAACTGATCCAGATATGATACACTTTTTCAAAAAAAGCGTTCGCGGTGGTGTGAGCTCTTGCATTTGTAGAAAATCTGAAGCTAATAACCCATTTCTTTTAAATTTTGATCCTTTAAAGCCAACTAAATACATAATTTATTATGATGCAACAAATTTGTATGGTTATGCAATGTCACAGCACATTCCAACGGGAGATTTTGTTTGGTTAACAGATAAAGAAATCAATGATTTAAATATTATGAATATTTCTAAAAAATCTAATAAGGGATATGTTTTAGAAGTTGATTTAGAATATCCTACAAGTCTACATTCCTATCATAACGATTTTCCGTTTTGTCCAGAAAACTTTAAACCGCCAAATTCTAAATGCATAAAATTAATACCCAATTTAAATGATAAATCAAAATATGTTATTCACTATCAATTATTAAAACAATGTTTGGAACATGGACTCAAGTTAACTAAAGTTCATAGAGTTTTACAGTTTTCTCAATCTGATTGGTTGAAAAAATATATAGACTTGAATTCAAGATTAAGAAATGATTCAAAGAATGAATTTGATCGTAATACTTACAAGTTGTATTTATGGCAAGACTATGGAAAATGTTGATAGGAGAATTGACGTAAGACTTGTTACAGAGTGGGAAAAAAATAGAAGAAAAGATGGTGCTGAGAATTTAATTGCAAAACCATATTTCAAGGACTTAACAATATTTTCTGAAAACTTGGTAGCTATTCAAATGCAAAAGATTCAAGTTACTTACAATAAACCAATATATGTAGGCTTCTCAATATTAGATATATCTAAAACTGTCATGTATGATTTCTTTTATAATTTTTTAAAACCTCTTTATCAGGAAAATATTTCACTTTTATACACCGATACCGATTCGTTCATTTTAGAAGTCACAACTCCAAATATTTATTCTGACATGATAAAAAATATTCACAAATTTGACACATCTAATTATGAATTTAATAATATTCATGAAATGCCTATTACAAAGTCAGTTATAGGAAAATTCAAAGATGAATATGCTGGTGAACCCATTACTGCTTTCTTTGGTACTGGAGCAAAAGCATATTGTATTAAAACAGAAAACAGTTTAACAAAAAAAGCAAAAGGTGTTAAAAAAAGTGCAATTAAAAAGCAGTTGGATTTTATTCATTATAAAGATGTTGTTGAAAATCATTCTAAAACCTTTTGTTCAATGTATGTTTTTCGATCTAGACAACATACAATTTTTACAGAGTTAATTAATAAATTGGCTTTGAGTTCCGAAGATGATAAGCGGTATAAAATTCCCTATAGTTTTAATACATTAGCTTGGGGACACCAAGATATTGCTTTGTATCAATGGAATGCAGAACATGAAGATTTAGATTTATTTATGTAGATATTATAAGGTATTTAAATTTGTTGTTTTTGAAACCAAAGTTAGTCTTCATAAGTCTTTCACAAAATGTGCATAGAAACTTTTGACAAAGAAATTGATAACAGTTATTTTAAAACATATGAAAAACGACTTTCCACTTTTAAAAAATGGAAAGGAAAATTGAGATCAGAAGTGTTAGCTGGAGCTGGCTTTTACTATACTTCAATCAATGATATTTGTAAATGTTTTTATTGTGGTATTGAAATTTTTGATTGGTTAAGTTATGATGATCCTATTGTGGAGCATAAGAAATTTGCTAGGAATTGTGATTTAAATAACTGTTTATGGAAAAATAGGAATCGAATAATTGTAACCATTCAAAATAAGTCTTCAAGCTACACATTTTATATAGTATTATTAATATCCTTATTTATGAACTTTTACATATATTTAAATTAAGTATTTTATTGTTATTTTTTTACAACTGCTTTTGCTTTCGTGGTGAAAGTATCTGCTTAATGTTAATAAATTTGGAATATAATTATTAATTTGTTTTAATGACTATCAGTAGATCTCAATTTATTCTTCTTTATTTTATTTTCCAAAATGTTTTTTATGTTCATCATCCCCCTGGCGTAACACAGTGTGAAATATGTTTTTCTAATAAAACAGACGTCACTCTAAGTAAATATTGTAAATTTATGAAAATTGGATTAATTAACAATAGTACAATTAGTTGGATGGAACGAATAAATGGAAATGAAAATGCAAGTAAATTTTTTAAAATTTTGTATCATTATCCAAATCGATCTATTTTTGATACAAATTGGATAGAAAGGTTAGAGTTTAAAAATAATCAGTTACAAATTTTAACCCCCAACTGTACCAATTATTATGACGGATTCAAAAATTATTACTTTTCCATCATTAGTGTTACATTAAACTTTGCATTATTTTTATACATTACCATTTTAATTATTTATCTTTATTACAAATTTCAAACTGGAAATCTATTTTTTCATTAATCCATTTTAATCAAAACTTTAAAGAAAGTAGGGATGAGAATATTTAAGTACAAGAATAACACAATATGTTTCAGTCTCGTTTAGTCATTATGAACAACGCCGTGGTTAGTAGTTATAATATGGGAGCGCCTCCTCCTCCTCCTCTTCCTCTCTCTCATGTCCCTCATTCTTAACTTCCTCCCCTTTTATTCTCATTCGCATCATATTTTTAATTTTTTCTCTTTGTTCTCCCACATTTGATTTTGCATTCTTAAGTCTTATAAATAGGTGCATCATGATCATTTTAGTATGCCGAGGCACATTTACTAAGCTGTGCTCGAGTTGCGTAAAAAGTTATTTTTGAATTTTTCCACCAATTTTGTATAAAACAAAAAGAAAAAATGTGTCAAGTAATAAGTGAATTATGTGTAATCGCGAAAAATTAACTACAACTATCAGACAGTTAAAAGTTAAATATCTCAATTTCTTTGAAGTGATTTCGAAAGATGAATACACCAAGCTGTTTTATCCACTGAAACGAGATTATTTGGAAGCAATTGACTGTTGTGATGATTATTTAGAAGGAATTATAAGCCTTACTACGTTTTTCAATACATTTGGGAAATCATACTTTGTAGGAGAATTAAGCCACCTAATAGAATTTATAGGAGAAGATTGCCAATTTATACCTGCTATTATTACAACCCAAAAGAGGTTTCAATTATACGAAGATAAAAAACAGGTATTATCAAAGAAAGTTAATCCTATTCGCAAGAGACGTCCCCCTACATATTTAAAATATTATGTTAAATAAATGAAATGGCTGAGTTGCTGATTGCAGTTAAATTATTAGAGGAGAAATTTAGTAATCTTTCAAAAACCTATTTCTCATATTGTATGGCAAGTGGTCCGGAGTGGATAGACTTTTATTGTAATCAATCTGAGGAATTCGTAAAGGCTGCCCTCTGTTGCAACAAATACATTGAAACATTAAATTTTTTTCAACTTATTCAAGATCTAAAGATATTGGCTTTGGTTACTATTTAAAAGACTTGAAGCAATTTATTGACGAGGATACTATTCTTCAAGAAATTGAAAAGGAAGAATAAATTTAATAATATTTACAATGGAGCAAATGGTTACTGAAATGTATGAAGAGTTTATTATATCTGCTGCATACTTCCAATATTTATCAATTGTAGGCGAAGAAGACGCAGAAGCACAAGATTTGTCAGCATATGTTAATAATATAGATCGAATGGAACAATGTAAATTAGCCGCTAAATTTTGTAATGATTATTTAAAATATAAAAATGAGTATGAACTTTTAAATGAATTTAGAAAATTAGATTTAAGGTATCATATTAATTGTATTCAATCATGGTTGGTTAATGCAAAATAAAAAGGTAATTAAGTTTTTTATATTTTTATTCATTCATAAAACAATTGTCATATAAAAATAACACATTTGTCAAAGCACACATACAAGGTGATTTTGAATGATAGAAGCATTTTGGTTCCATTAGCTTTAGCGCTGGTTGTTCATCTATTTCAATCACAGGCTTTTTAGAATATTTCTGTATAAAATCCTTTTTTTCGCTTCCTTTTACAAAAACAAAATCTGCTTTCTTCGTAAGTGTTTCAATTATTTTTGGGAAATGATGTAATGGAGTAAATCCATTATTCCAATGTATACAATGATAATTTTTCGTTAACCATACCGCCTGCTTGTGACAATCAGGTGAAAGAAACTCCATTGGAAAAGGCCTTTTAAAAATGTAATGAGTCATTTCATAACCATCAAAAGCTGCAAGCTCTTTCGGTATAAATTTATTTTTTTCATCCTTGAATCCTTGAATATCTATAACCAATCTCATATTTTCAAAGCAGCAAATTTTTTAATGAGACTTTTTTTACTTGAATAATTTGCAATTTCTTCTTTCAGTTGATTAATTTTAAAAATAAATTTTTCAATTTGTAGTTGTAGTTTTGATGTCATGACTAAAACTAAAAGCTTTTGAAAATTTCTTTAAATTAAATCGAAATATGAAAATAGTGGGGATAAAGTTTATAATTGTTTCACAATTTTAGTAAGAGGGTTGTAGCTAAATAATTTGTCATGTAAAATAAGACAATAAGCAGAAGTATCTTTTTTAATTGCATTGTGTGTCTCAAATTCAATTCTCATTACTACGGATCCCGTTTGAATTGTTTCTTTTTGATGGGAGCAATCAATATGTGTAATAGGACTAATGTTTTTGAATTGTTCAGGATTAAAAATGGGTTCATTTGGAACACCATAGTAAGACTGTCTAAAGTTGGCAAACATTTCGTATAAAGCAGAAAATTTGTTTTCTTCGAAATTTAAGTACAAATCGTGATAAGGATATCTTTCAGAATTTAAATATACTCTAATATTTGACAAGGTAATATTGTCAAATTTACTCATATCTTTAACAATTTTCCCTTTTCTGTTTTCTTGAAAGCCAATCACAACATGACGAGGAGCTTCTAGTTTACTAGTTGTTTTTACCGGCCATGTGTGACGGGTTGTTTCGGTTAGAGAAGAATATTCAACAAGTTCCCAACTCCTGAATCCTATCAATATATCTTTATTTGATTCTAATATTTTTGATAGAGCAAGTTGTTGTGGCATATCAACTAAAATGTGAGGAACTTTCCAATAAATTTTATCGAAAGTAACCAATGGAGTGTCAGGAGCAGTAACAAGGTGTGCCGGATCTTCTTTGAAAATAACACCATCTAAATCATCAGTTGATCTAATAAGAACCAATTCCTGTTTCATATTCATAATAATTTTTCTGTAATCTTCAAAAAATCCTAAAAGCATTTTTAGTGGTATGGATACGGAGAATTTTCCATCATTATCAACTAAAATTGTATCACCTTCTTTCCGATGTGGAAACCAACCTGCATTTTCCAGTTTTAAACTTTCGTTGGTATTGTGAGAAAGGTAGCTTTTTAAGGTTGATGCTAATCCAACATTTCTTATTGAATCTATAGTAATTCCGTTTAGTTCATAGCGGATTTCTCTGAACAAAAAGGCTATACCATTGTTAATAAATAGCAATTCTTTCTTATATTTACCTTCTGTATTAGTTAATTTTCCTTCGATATAAAGTAAACTATCTGATGGTAGAGTGTAAGCATCGAGTTCTTGAATTGGGATCCTTATTTCATCATTGTAATCGAATTTTGAAGAAATATATGGTTGATATGTGTGAAGCTCAGAACTGACGATGGAATTGTCTACATAAAGCTTTTCGTTTACGTTTAATATGTTCATTATTTTAAAACAGTGAAACCCAAGGATGTGAGAAATTTACGATTATCTCGTCTTAACTTGTTGGTGTTGGATTTGATACTGAACTGTTGTTTAGGCTTTTTCTTTTTATAAGTTTTTACTTTGTTGATAGTGGTAGGGGCAAGTCTCATCCCAAGGGCTCTATTATATCTAACAACCATTTTATATTTCACTTGTTTGTAAATGCAACCTTACTGTTATAGTTTCTCCTCTAAAACTGATAAGTTCTCCGTCTTGATCAACTATTTTAACTGTTATATTGTTAATTGCTTTGACGCTAACTGGAAAATACAAAATGGGCAAAGGAGATTCAACTATTTTATACCCTGGAGCTACAGTTGGATAAAACTGGTGAATAATATGAACAGGTTTACCATTATTGTAAGAACCGACACAAATATTACAGTCAATACAAATAGCATTCACCTTAGTTATTTTTGCAACATTATCTGATTCTTCCTCTTTCATAGCTTCTAGTATCCTGCTATTAAAACCCAACATTTTTCCTATCGAATCTTCCTTGGTAAAATCAATTATTCTACTACACATTAAAAAAGTTTTTAGAGTATTAACATTTGCTTTTAAAAGAAAAAAAATTTTTTCATTCGGAAATAAATCTTCTATACTTTCTCTTATGTATGTTTCTATATCTGTAATGTCATAAGTTCCGTCGGGAATAACAATTACTTTTTTATCTATATAAAATTTATTATATCCTTCTTTTATATTGGGGATAGTCATAAACGTTTCAAAATCAGCTAAACCCAGGTAATATTGTTTTTCATCCTCTAAATATATGGGCGGATTAAAATCAGCAGACAAAACAGAACTGTTTCCTGATATGGCAATTGTGGTAGACATTGCAGTTTATTTATGAATGAGATATTACAATAAATAATGAGTTTATATATTTTTTTGCAAAAATTTTAGGGATAGTTGACCACAGTTATATGAATTAAATTTTTGTTTATTTTCATAAGTATAAAATACATCCACTTTGCCATTCGAATTAAAATATTTGAGAAGTTCAAAAGGTGGTTTTAAATTTCCATAACTATCAAAATATATTACATTTTTGTTATTTTTAATATAAGCAGTCCAATGAGATCCTTTATTTTGTTTTTTATCCAAATTTACAATACCACATTCTTTCAGATTAATTTTTTTTGGAAGTTCATCAGAGCATAAAAACACCTCTAAAGCCAGTTATTTTTAACAGCTTTACATATTTAATAATATCATTGTTCGTAAGTGCTCTTTTTGGAAAACTTATTTTGAGTTTTTTTTTTGTCTGATTGCTTTCATTTTGACGGATCCTCCTTTATAAGGTCTAATAAATAGTCCCTTTCCTTTATATGGTCTAATATATAATCCTTTACCTTCTTTAGAAGCATTTTCCATTGCAATATTATGTCTATGTATTTCTTCTAGTTGCTGTTTAGCTGCTTTAGCATCATTTACTGCCTTAGCAATTCCTGCCGCGCCTCCACCTAGTGCACCCAGGGCGCCAAGAATGGGAAACAAAAGAGGTAGAAATCCTCCAATTTTTTTGGGTGTTCGAATGATACGTTTTTTTCTCAATTTAAGTTTACCCCCTTTTGTATTTTTTAATCCCAAACCGAACTTTCTTTTACCCTTCATTATTCCTGCAACACTTAAAGCTGCAATTTTTTCACCAATAGAAGAATCTTTAGCTTTTACCCTATCCCAGGCTTTTTTTTCTAATATTTGGTCAGATATGTGTCTTTTTGATAAATCTTCAGTCTGAGAGTAAGATATATCATGTTCTTTGCAAGCGGAATCCAATGGATTTATACCAACGTCACCTCTAGTTAATCTTTTTTCCAAGTTGGTGCCGGGACCACAATAATTATATCCTGGTATATGAACTTCGAAAGGTAGTTTACTAATTAATTTATTTACTAAACCAGAGCCTTTTCTATTACGTGTTTTAATAGTTTTTTTCAACTTATGGCGACCCACAGTCATTGAAGTTCTTTTTATACTAAAAGCACATTGACATTTTTCTGGTATAAATACTTTTACAGCTAAAAATATTTACTAGTGTGATTAAGAATGAGGATTGAAAAACAAAAATTCTCATTACCAGTAAATAATCATGATGAAAAAATTTTAAGTAAACAGTTGAGAAAGCATGGTGACTTATTTTGCGGTGGTTCAAAAAGAGGGCTTATAGTTGGTTGCAGTGGTAGCGGTAAAACCAACGTTATGCTTACACTGCTCGAGCATCCAAATGGAATTAGGTTTGAAAATGTCTATGTTTATTCAAAGTCATTAGATCAACCAAAATATGAATATTTAAGAAAGTTGTTAAAACCTATGAAAGAAATTGGATACTTTGAATATGATAGCGATGAGAACATTATTTCACCTCATGAGATAAAGCCAAATTCCGTTATCATTTTTGATGATATTCCTTGTCATAATCAATCTATTATTAGGGACTATTTCACGCATGGAAGGCATAGAAACACCGATTGTTTTTTTATTTTTCAAGGATATTCCTCAATCCTTAAACGTCTAATTCGAGAAAATGCAAACTTATTAATTTTATTTAAACAGGACTGTTTGAGTTTAAAACATATATATAATGACCACTGTATATTAGATATGACATTTGATCAGTTTAAAAATATTTGTGCTAACTGTTGGATGGATCCATATGGCTTTCTTGTAATTGACAAAGATTGTGAAGTAAATCACGGCAGATATAGGAGTAAATTCGATTCCTTTATATATTTATAAAAGTAAAAAATTTGCAGTTTTATTTCATTTAAAACTTGTACAGCATGGATAAACGTTTAGCTCGAGAATTAATAAGATCCAGACAAGCCGTGAAGCAGAAATATCAAAGCTTGAAATTAGCTACTTCTTCTGCTCAGTCCGAATTAGAACAAACTTATAGACCAATAACACAACCACTTAAACAGCTAATTTCAAGTATTGGTAAATCCGAACCATTCGATTTAAAAGAAGAAAGAGTTTCAAAGTATGAAGATTTCAAAACACCTACAAAGCTTTATAAAACATCAACTCCGACGAAAAATATTCAGAAAACAGGAAAAACTCCGTCACTCCCTACAGAACTACCAACATTTTTAAATGACAGTAGTATCACTTCTTCCTCTCCTGTAGTACAACCATTGTCATCAACTGTTATAGCAGAAACTTCAGATCCTTCTAGTGACACAACAACAAATTTAAACTTGTCAGACATATTGGAACGAACTAGAAAAACATTTCAAACCTATGTTGGTACACCATCATATAAAGATTACTTAGCAGATTTTCATGAATTACCCAGATCATATATTGATGAGGGTGTGAAAGATACACAACATAAATTTGACCATTATTATGGAATAGTTCATGACCTCGAAACGGATAAGTTTTCTTTTGGTTTAACACAGATACCGGTAGAAATTATTGGAAAAGACATTAAAGTGGGAGGAATAACGTACACAGGCACGCCAGGTTTATACGAATTGCTTTTCAAAAAAGAACCGAAAGGTTATAAGAAGGAAGATTTAGATAATTACATGAACATTCTAGCTAAAACAAATGTATATCGTAGGAATTTTGATTCAAATGAACAAGTTCAAGGAAATACATCACACAAATATGTTACAATAATAGGACCATATTTACAAAGAAAGGGGATTACAAAGACAAAAACCTTGCCAAGATTAGTTACAGCATTTAACAAACCAAAACCTCCGTTTAGAACAACTAGAGCCAAATCTACAGGAAAGGGATTAATTTTGAAAACAAACAGATCAAATACAGACTATGTATACTGGAATAATGTTAACGAAATTGTTGATAGGCTACGTTTATTAATTTCATCAAGTGATGCGGGAAATAATGCTCATAGTAACGAGATTATCTCTATTATTGAAGAATTAAGAGAAGATAAAGTAATACTATAAATAACAGCTATCAAATATAATCATATTTATTGTTTAATGAAAGCTCAACATGACAGTTGATAAATTTGGACGCCATATTTCAAAACAAAATCAAGAGAGAATAAGTGACATTAATAATTTAAAAAGGAGATTAGGTGAAAATGAAACAAATAATGAAATCTTTGCTAAAAAGCTTAAGGTTTTTGATGAAAATTTTTTAAAGTATGAAAACCAGATTAAAGGATGCTATACCTCAATTGAAAACGTTAATAAACAGTTGCTAACGCTAAATCAAATAAGTAAAGATTTGCAATTTTTAAATGAACATGTTAAAAAGGAAGACAAAAAATTAAGTGATGATATCAACAAAATTAATAAAATAATGGAAACAAATATAAGAGAAGTAATAATTGAAAAACACAAGGAAAAAATTAAACAATTAAGAACTTTTATAAAAAGGTTAGATGATGAAAAAAAAAGAAATCAAAATAGCATTCTTAACAGTAGAACAATTGACCAACTCACTTTGGAAGAAAATCAACAATATATTTCCTTGGAAAATATAATGTCCAGTGTAATTAAGAAATTAGAACAAGAATTAAATAAAACAGAGAAGGAATTAAAAAATAGTGATAGTAGATCAACTACTTTCTTAACTGGAGAGATAAAAAAATCCTTTAATGCGTTAGAAAAGGAGATTACTAAAATTAGTAAAATTTTAAATGAAAAAAGTTATACAATACAAATTGATAAATTGAATGAATGGGAAAAAACATATAAAAGTTATATTTCGAATTATTACAAAACATAGAAAGTGAACTTCCTTAAAATTGAATAAACAAGTTTGTTGTCATGACAACCGTTAAACAGCAAGTCGTTAATGAATTACATAAACCTGCTAGAAAAAACTACAAACGCAGAAGGGTGGTAGTGAAAGGGTTAAATGATCTTTTTCAAGCTGATTTGGTTGAAATGTTACCCTATGCCAAATTTAATAAGGGATTTAAATATATCTTGATTACCATAAATGTATTTTCTAAGTATGTTTGGGCCGAACCGTTAAAATCTAAATCTGGAAAAGACGTAACAGCGGCAATGAAAAAAATATTAATCAGTGCAAAAACTCCACCAAAAAACTTGCAAACGGATAGAGGAAGAGAGTTTTTCAATGTAAATTTTCAAAATTTGATGCAAAAATTTCGAATTAACCATTATAGCACGTTTTCCAATTTGAAAGCGAGTATAGTAGAAAGAGTGAACAGGACTTTAAAGAATAATATGTGGAAAATATTTAGCATTCAAGGAAATTACAAATGGTTTAATATATTAGCGGATATTGTAAAAGATTATAACAATACAAAACATTCTTCAATAGGAATGAAGCCAAAACAAGTAAATAAAACAAATGAAAATAGAATCTTGAAATCTGCATTTACTCATGCTAAAACGTTAGATATAAAATCTCCAAAGTTTAAAGTGGGTGATCACGTACGAATAAGCAAGCATCGAGAGGCATTTTCAAAAGGTTACACACCAAATTGGTCAAATGAGATATTCCACATTAAAGAAGTTAAGATGACAAACCCTTGGACATATTTAATTCAAGACGAAGATAATCAGGACATTCTGGGTGGTTTTTATGAGCAAGAATTACTAAAAGTAAAGCATACCGATGTGTATCTTATTGAGAAGATTTTGAGAAGGAAAGGAAACAAAGTTTATGTGAAATGGTTAGGACTTGATAAAAAATATAATACATGGATTGATAAAAAAAATATTGTTTAATTAAATTGAAATTAAATTTTAGTTAAATTTGTTTTATTTCTGTTCCTCACTTTATGCTTTAGCTGATACAAATTACAAAGTCTTAATGTGCTAATTAATTTCAAATAAAATTCACATTTACTAAACTAAAATTTTATTAAGTAAAACATCAAATACAATTTTTATTAAAACGTGTCAAATATATTTTATTTCTATGTTCCTCAGATAATATCGAATCTAGAATAAGTTTACAATCATTTATTCTTTTTTCAAAACGGAGTCTATCTAAGTACCACATCTGAAAGTTACTCCTACGGGCTTGTCTGTAAGCAAAGCTCCACTTCACTAACACATGCACCTTATTGTTCTCTTCCAGAAAAGATATTGTTTTCTTCGTAATATTTTCTTTTTGATCCATTTTCATTGTTTTCTTCGTAATATTTTCGTTTTGTTCCATTTTGCTTCAATTTGTTTTCCATTTGTTCAGGATATAAAGCAAGTAATTCCATCATAGTTGAAACATTTTCACTGTTAGGATTTTCTGTTGGACTTATTATATTATAAACATGCGTACACAAGTCGCCACAATCAGATGAAATATTATTTTGAAATATTTTGAAATATGTATTGAATTCTTGCCTTTTAAGTATAGATAATCTATAATCAATAATTTCCTTTAATCGCCACAAATTGTCCAAAGACTCTTGTCCTAAGTATATGAAGTGTGGGCCTTTTGTAATTTGTAGAACAGGGGTATCATTTATTTTCTGAACCTGCAGATGAATGTTGTTTATATTCACACTGGTTTGATCAACTTGAGGAAAGTAGAAATTGTTTACAATAATTCCTTGATGAACACAAATGTCTTTCCAATTTTCTTCGGTTAGTGCGATTGAAAATCCAGTTTTTCCACCAATTACAATTTTTGGAGAAAAATCATTTAAACTAATGCCAACAAGAACAAATTTTGACAAAGAATTATTTAAAAAATAAATTTTTGAATTAAGAAGCGTTTCCAAAGGTTTATGAACCACGGCGTTGTTCATAATGACTAAACGAGACTGAAACATATTGTGTTATTCTTGTACTTAAATATTCTCATCCCCACTTTCTTTAAAGTTTTGATTAAAATGGATTAATGAAAAAATAGATTTCCAGTTTGAAATTTGTAATAAAGATAAATAATTAAAATGGTAATGTATAAAAATAATGCAAAGTTTAATGTAACACTAATGATGGAAAAGTAATAATTTTTGAATCCGTCATAATAATTGGTACAGTTGGGGGTTAAAATTTGTAACTGATTATTTTTAAACTCTAACCTTTCTATCCAATTTGTATCAAAAATAGATCGATTTGGATAATGATACAAAATTTTAAAAAATTTACTTGCATTTTCATTTCCATTTATTCGTTCCATCCAACTAATTGTACTATTGTTAATTAATCCAATTTTCATAAATTTACAATATTTACTTAGAGTGACGTCTGTTTTATTAGAAAAACATATTTCACACTGTGTTACGCCAGGGGGATGATGAACATAAAAAACATTTTGGAAAATAAAATAAAGAAGAATAAATTGAGATCTACTGATAGTCATTAAAACAAATTAATAATTATATTCCAAATTTATTAACATTAAGCAGATACTTTCACCACGAAAGCAAAAGCAGTTGTAAAAAAATAACAATAAAATACTTAATTTAAATATATGTAAAAGTTCATAAATAAGGATATTAATAATACTATATAAAATGTGTAGCTTGAAGACTTATTTTGAATGGTTACAATTATTCGATTCCTATTTTTCCATAAACAGTTATTTAAATCACAATTCCTAGCAAATTTCTTATGCTCCACAATAGGATCATCATAACTTAACCAATCAAAAATTTCAATACCACAATAAAAACATTTACAAATATCATTGATTGAAGTATAGTAAAAGCCAGCTCCAGCTAACACTTCTGGTCTCAATTTTCCTTTCCATTTTTTAAAAGTGGAAAGTCGTTTTTCATATGTTTTAAAATAACTGTTATCAATTTCTTTGTCAAAAGTTTCTATGCACATTTTGTGAAAGACTTATGAAGACTAACTTTGGTTTCAAAAACAACAAATTTAAATACCTTATAATATCTACATAAATATATCTAAATCTTCATGTTCTGCATTCCATTGATACAAAGCAATATCTTGGTGTCCCCAAGCTAATGTATTAAAACTATAGGGAATTTTATACCGCTTATCATCTTCGGAACTCAAAGCCAATTTATTAATTAACTCTGTAAAAATTGTATGTTGTCTAGATCGAAAAACATACATTGAACAAAAGGTTTTAGAATGATTTTCAACAACATCTTTATAATGAATAAAATCCAACTGCTTTTTAATTGCACTTTTTTTAACACCTTTTGCTTTTTTTGTTAAACTGTTTTCCGTTTTAATACAATATGCTTTTGCTCCAGTACCAAAGAAAGCAGTAATGGGTTCACCAGCATATTCATCTTTGAATTTTCCTATAACTGACTTTGTAATAGGCATTTCATGAATATTATTAAATTCATAATTAGATGTGTCAAATTTGTGAATATTTTTTATCATGTCAGAATAAATATTTGGAGTTGTGACTTCTAAAATGAACGAATCGGTATCGGTGTATAAAAGTGAAATATTTTCCTGATAAAGAGGTTTTAAAAAATTATAAAAGAAATCATACATGACAGTTTTAGATATATCTAATATTGAGAAGCCTACATATATTGGTTTATTGTAAGTAACTTGAATCTTTTGCATTTGAATAGCTACCAAGTTTTCAGAAAATATTGTTAAGTCCTTGAAATATGGTTTTGCAATTAAATTCTCAGCACCATCTTTTCTTCTATTTTTTTCCCACTCTGTAACAAGTCTTACGTCAATTCTCCTATCAACATTTTCCATAGTCTTGCCATAAATACTATTATTTGCCAACTTGTAAGTATTACGATCAAATTCATTCTTTGAATCATTTCTTAATCTTGAATTCAAGTCTATATATTTTTTCAACCAATCAGATTGAGAAAACTGTAAAACTCTATGAACTTTAGTTAACTTGAGTCCATGTTCCAAACATTGTTTTAATAATTGATAGTGAATAACATATTTTGATTTATCATTTAAATTGGGTATTAATTTTATGCATTTAGAATTTGGCGGTTTAAAGTTTTCTGGACAAAACGGAAAATCGTTATGATAGGAATGTAGACTTGTAGGATATTCTAAATCAACTTCTAAAACATATCCCTTATTAGATTTTTTAGAAATATTCATAATATTTAAATCATTGATTTCTTTATCTGTTAACCAAACAAAATCTCCCGTTGGAATGTGCTGTGACATTGCATAACCATACAAATTTGTTGCATCATAATAAATTATGTATTTAGTTGGCTTTAAAGGATCAAAATTTAAAAGAAATGGATTATTAGCTTCAGATTTTCTACAAATGCAAGAGCTCACACCACCGCGAACGCTTTTTTTGAAAAAGTGTATCATATCTGGATCAGTTAACAATTCTAACTCTATTCCAGTATAACGCAAACACGCCTCCCAAGATAAACCTGGAAAAGTGTAAAAATGAGCTGGATCGAGCTTATATGTGGATAAACAAGTGCTTCTAAAATTTTCAAAAATATCTGCCAAAAGTAAAGTATCAGAGAGTAAGTAAACGTCGGAGTATTGACCAAGAGATTCACATTTAAACAATTGCCAAACCTTTACAGCTCTTTGGTATTCTGCATCACTGATGTGCTCATCCGTTAAAGTATTATAAAATTGGTCTTTTTGAGGTAAAGTTGTTTCTTCTAATTTTAAATAATCATCAATATAATTGTAAGGAAATACACCTTTTTGCCGAATAAGTTTAAATCTTTCTTCATCATTGAAAATTTTTTTTATTTCCTTACATTGTTCATCTTTTAAGCTTTCAGAGAGTTTTGATAAAGAATGGGATAGAAATTGAAAAGAATCAATAAACCTTAATGATATATTTTTTTTCTTAGCCTTTTGTGTCTTTTTATCAAAATAGTTATCCACATGAATAAGCTTTTCAAATGAAATATATTTTTCCTTGTTTTGTGCGATAACTGTTAGTTGTTCTTTGTTTAAGCATAATTTTTTAAGAAATAGATGAGAATCATAATTACGCAAATTATGCAATATAACTGGAATAAAGTTAGGTATTCTGTAATTTATGTTGCAGAGTGAATGAGCTGGACCTCTATAAAGACCGGTTATATGACAATGATCTGCAACCCTGTCATTTAAAAGAGGTTTATTACAAATATGACAAACTGTTTCATAGTTATGATAAATTTTGTCCAGTTCGTTCAAAGGAATCATCTTTTTAGGAGTCTTTAAATATTTATTGTATATGTTATACACATCTCTTTCTAAAGAATTTATAAATAATGTATCACAATTTTGACCTCTATATTTTTCAAATTTAGAATAATTATCGTCGAATGAACATTTAATGTAATAGGCAAATGAATGTGGAATATGTTCATATTGTTTTAAGGTGTATGAAGTATTAGGATTTTTATCAACATTGTCATTATTTAAAGGCTTTAAAATGCATTCAAAATCTGCATACACCACGAAAGGAACTTTCATTTGTTTATGATAATTTACAAATTTCAAAATATTATCATATGAATAGTTTCCAAACTTATCTTTTATTAATTCTTTAGAAGGTAGGTTAATTCGTAAATGATCACAATCATAGCTATTGTGTTGTAATAAATTTTCTTCTGTAGGGAAATATTGTAAACAACCATCGCAAATATATTTTTTTCCGTGATGTTTAGAAATTTGTGCAGAAACTAGTTTTGATAAATCTTTAATATAGCAATAATGAAAAGTTTTTTCATCATCATCACTTATTAACAATAAATTGACATGTTGATTTTTTTTATTCGATGAATAATAAAGTGGACCAATTACTTCATACCCCTTTTTAGGATTTATAATTTCTAATCCATATACATTAATAGAAATGTTATTTTTTTCTTCAAAAATCTTAATGTTCTTTAGCAACATTGGAAATTCTATACCTGACATATCCAAAACAGAAGAGTAGTGTGGGTAGGATGAAGTTTCAAAATCTAATCCGCTTGGTTGGTGAAGAGCAGACACAACTGCCCAGGCGAAGCAAAAGTTGTCATCATTCCTAATGTTGATCACAGCTTGACGTCTCTTGATCTCTTGAGGAAGTTCGATAAAAGATGAGGCTCTCAGCGGATTGTGCTTGTTAACATTAATTTCCAAATGAAGTAAATTCATCAAAGCCCATCCTGCAACGTAAAAATTAAAAAATTACTTTTTTTGTTGCTGTTGTAAAATCGAAAATAAATTCTTTACCTGAATCTCTTTCTGCAAATTCGTCAGCTTTCTGGTCAATAATGGTGCAGATTTGCTCTAACAGTTCTTTTTTCTGATATCCCTGGCAAATGACTTGGAACGGCGCATTAAAAGATTTGACATCATAGCTGTCGCTGCTGGGGTTAAAATAGAAACCGAACAGTTCCATATTTAGCTTGATACATTTATGTTTCTGCAGTTCTTGATCTATTAGATGTGCAATTTTGTATTCCAAATGTTGAAAATACTCTTTCACATTTATGAAGTTTTGGTGTGAGGAAATCCTATAAGATATTATTCGTTCCCTGAATGCTGACTTGATAATTTCAACACCTTCCTCCAAGCCTATTTTGGAATTGTTCTTGTGCACACTAGATCGAAGATGTCCACCCCATAGACTTTGGTTTATATTTTTCTTGCATTCTTTACAATATTTTACAATATTTGTAGAATCTATAAATTAAGAAAAAAATATTTTACAAAATATAACATGAAAAATAAAATGTTCTTACCTTTAACAAGCTTTGGTTTTTTCAACCAACTGTTGAGTTTTGTGGAATTTCCGTTAACATGTTTTTTATTATGTCGCAATAAATTATCCTTTCTAGTGAAGACTTTATTACATGTTACACACTTATGCATTTCTGAAGTTTTCTGGATAATAATAATAATAAAATTAATATTGTGCATTTCTATTTAGTTATAGTCAAATTTTGAAAAAAGCAATTGCATTTTTGAAGTTCTTTGTATAATAATAAAATTAATATTGTGCATTTTTATTTAGTTATAGTCAAATTTTGAAAAAAGCAATAGAAATTAATTGACTTTATGAATCCATTTCTTCAAATGAGTCAACTAATTTGTCAAAGGCCTGTTTAACATAATTCACCGTACTTTCGTCTCCCTTTTTAATTGTGATCAAATTAGTTAAATTTTGAATAGCGAAACCCAGACACTTAAGGTTTGCTATTTGTTTTTTATTTTTTTTATTAATTTTAAAATTTTTTTTAATGATAAATGATGGTTTCGAAATTGAATTTTGTTCAACTGGTGAATTATTAGGAGAAATATCCGAAGTTAAATTTGCATCAATTTGTTTTTCTTGCGGATCAGAATTTACAATAGCAAATGGTGAATTAATAGAAGATATAGCCGAACTTAAATTTTGATCAATTTGTTTTTCTTGCGAATCAGAATTTACAATATCATATGGTGAATTAGTAGGACAAATAGCCAAACTTAAATTTTGATCAATTTGTTCTTCTTCCGAATCAGAATTTTCACTAAACAAAAAGGGAGAGCAAATTGGTCTCGGAGAATTAATTGGCGATTTTAATGTTAAATAATTTGTATTAGATTTTTGAAAACAAACAATATCCTCATCGCTAGAATTTTGAGTTTCGTCAATGTCATTCAGTTCTTCAAGAGTTTGTTTAGTTTTTGTTGTAATTAAGTCCGATTTGTTGTCAATAATGTCATTAAGATCGTCAAGAGTTTCTTGTTGACTAGCTGTAAATAAATATTTTTCGTTGTTCTGTTTGTTGGCATTATTTTGAACTTGGCTATTATAAATAATTTCATTCAAGTCCTGAATAGTTTGTTGTTGACTAGTTGTAAATACGTCTGTTTCATTGTTTTGTTGGTTTGCAAAATTCTGCATTTGAGTACATGTGTATAAGTCAAAGTCATTGTCAATAATTTTGCTACTCGATGCCAAAAAATTGTCCATTATGAAAAAAAATCGTAATAACAAATAAAATGCCACAAATGTACATAAAAATGTCACCAATATATATAAGAATTAAATCTTGCCAAATAAAAATGTTAGAAATAAAAATAAAAATTGAAAAATTACCAAATAAACACAATGTAAACACCAGAAAACTCGCGAGCTCTGCACAGTGTGAATGCAGAAATCAATTGCATTCGTCTCTTCGCTGAGGCGATTTTATATGCAAAAGTTAAGCACATGTGTCCTACTTAAAGTTGAACGACAATCTCTAAAAACCACTTTCCCAAGCCGATCAACTACCTTACCCCCCTCCCCCCTCCCCCCCCTCCCCCCTTCCCCCTTCCCCCCGGACCCCTTAATTTCCGAGACTCAAATCCCGGCTCCCCAATTTCGGGCTACCCTCTTCAGGTTAAGTTAAGTTAGGTTAGGTTATGTTAGGTTAGGTTAGGTTAGGTTAGGTTAGGTTAGGTTAGGTTAGGTTAGGTTAGGTTAGATTAAAAAAGAAGAAAAGAAAAAAGGAGAAGGAAAGAAAAAGAAGAAGGAAGGAAAAAGGAGAAGGAAGGAAAAAGGAGAAGGAAGGAAAACGGAGAAACATATAAAAAAGAGAAAGAAGGAAGGGAGAGAAAGAAGATAAGGTGAGGGTGAGGGGGGTTTAAGGGGGGCGAAGCCCCCCTTAGGGGGGTTGGCGGAGCGGGGAGGGGGGCTAAGCCCCCCTTGGCCCCCCCCCCTTCGAGGCAACTGACAGGGAAAGGGACAGTGAATAAAAAAAAAAAAAAAAAAAAAAAACTTATGTATTGCAGGTAGTAAAAGTGGTGGTTGATGGGATATATACTTAAGAACATCCACTCGACGATCATACAGTAACATTCGCTGTAATATCAGTTGTCGCTATTATTTTAACGTATAACCAAATTTTTTATCAAATAAATCGATCTAAATCCAAAGTTCCTAACAATGGCAGAAAATATGAATGGAAACGCTGTCCAAATTGAAGAAAATAATATGGAGATCGCCGCTCAAATTGAAGAAAGAGAAGAGATTTTTAATAACTTGGAAGGCGATTCCATCACTTATAAACATTCATTTTTGGACAAGTCATCTAGGCTTGTTAGAAGATCATTCTTATGTAACATCGATATTAATTATATTGAAGAGGAGGAAGAGGAAGAGATGGAGGAAGATGATCAGGAAATTGACGAAGGAGTGGATATGGATGGACAATTACTAAATTTAGGAACCGAGGGTGACGTAAAAGTAAGCAAGTTTAGGGCTAGTGAATTATTTAATAATTTTGAAGAAAAAGATGTATGTGTTATACAAAGCTACTCTAAAATTGAAAGTCGAAGACTAGGAACATTTGCTATTTGCCTTCCTTGTAGTGCAATTCACATGAGATATTTACGGAGAGGGGAATCCGATCACGTGAGCTGCCACTACAAAAGAGCCTATGTTGTTAGTGCTTCTGATTTACATTGTGCTATTTGTAGGATACATCTTTTTATACTAATTCCTGAACATGCTTGCTTTTACTGCAACAAAAATGAAAAAAAAGAAATAGAAAATTATATTGTTAAATATTAATATTAAACATAGTTTGTAAATGTGATGGGTAGATTAGTTTAACAATATTAATTTTAAATATAGGTTAGGTTAGGTTAGGTTAGGTTTAATATTAAACATAGTTTGTAAATGTGATGGGTAGATTAGTTTAACAATATTAATTTTAAATATAGGTTATAAACGTAATGGATAGATAATGTCAAAAATATTAATTTTAAACTTAAATTGTAAAGATAATAAGAATACGTCAAGAATATTAATTTAAAAATGTCAAATGTTACTATAAGCGGTTATATATTTTCAGTGCTATATGCAAAATACTTCTTTTTATTCTAACATCTGACACTGTATTTGTAAATGAAATAGTTAATCATATGTAAAAAAAGTGTCGATTATGTCTACTGCCACTAGAAGCACTCATATATTAGCATAACATTTTGTTAACGCTTGTTTCTGTATTCAATTGAGTTTTCTCTTACTTGATGCAAATTATATTAATATTATTAGTATAATTAAAAAGTAGTAGATTAGGCTATGCCGGTCCGACAATCAAAACCGTCATTTTTACATGTAAATTCCCATAAGAAAATTTAAGATTTGATCTGCAAAAGTGGTGCCATTTTAGGGCGTGGCACTTTTTGTGTCAACCCATAACAATTGTTTTGTTATGTAATGTGAAAATTAGTATGTATTAAAAAACTTGTTAGATCATTGTTGTCGTTTCAATATAGGAAAAGGAAAAAAATGTGTGTCAATTATTATATATATATTTACATTTACTTTTTTTTACAAAATTATTTGTTACCAGAGTTTTCACAAACACAAATTATAAAAAAAATATTATCCTCTTTTTAAAATTACAACAAAATGATGTCTAATTACATCTTTGAAGATTTGTACCAAATAGTAATATCTAGTGCGACATACAGGACAATTGTTTACCATTATAGAACAACAATTTTCATCATTCCATCTTAAAATACATTTTAAACAAAAAATGTGGGAACATGTATTTGGTCTACATGAATCATAATATTCGATTATTTCAAAACAAATAGCACAAAACACTTTTTTCTCTTCACTCTCAGTTTTGTTCAAATTTTTTAAAACAATCCCATTATTTTCTTCTCGAACTAATGGTATATTTTCTTCTTGAACTCCTGGTATAATTTCTTCGAGGCTCTGAAGCGGAATGGATCGATTTCTTTCTCCAACTGATTCACTCATTTTATTTTAATATTATTATTAATAGATTTATTCAACAGATTTTTTTCTTTTAACAGTCACTCGTACCTTAACATACTAAAATGATCTTGATACCTATTTATAAGACTTAAGAATGCAAAATCTTAAGAATGCAAAATCAAATGTGGGAGAACAAAGAGAAAAAATTAAAAATATGATGCGAATGAGAATAAAAGGGGAGGAAGTTAAGAATGAGGGACATGAGAGAGAGGAAGAGGAGGAGGAGGAGGCGCTCCCATATTATAACTACTGTGGTTCATAAACCTTTGGAAACGCTTCTTAATTCAAAAATTTATTTTTTAAATAATTCTTTGTCAAAATTTGTTCTTGTTGGCATTAGTTTAAATGATTTTTCTCCAAAAATTGTAATTGGTGGAAAAACTGGATTTTCAATCGCACTAACCGAAGAAAATTGGAAAGACATTTGTGTTCATCAAGGAATTATTGTAAACAATTTCTACTTTCCTCAAGTTGATCAAACCAGTGTGAATATAAACAACATTCATCTGCAGGTTCAGAAAATAAATGATACCCCTGTTCTACAAATTACAAAAGGCCCACACTTCATATACTTAGGACAAGAGTCTTTGGACAATTTGTGGCGATTAAAGGAAATTATTGATTATAGATTATCTATACTTAAAAGGCAAGAATTCAATACATATTTCAAAATATTTCAAAATAATATTTCATCTGATTGTGGCGACTTGTGTACGCATGTTTATAATATAATAAGTCCAACAGAAAATCCTAACAGTGAAAATGTTTCAACTATGATGGAATTACTTGCTTTATATCCTGAACAAATGGAAAACAAATTGAAGCAAAATGGAACAAAACGAAAATATTACGAAGAAAACAATGAAAATGGATCAAAAAGAAAATATTACGAAGAAAACAATATCTTTTCTGGAAGAGAACAATAAGGTGCATGTGTTAGTGAAGTGGAGCTTTGCTTACAGACAAGCCCGTAGGAGTAACTTTCAGATGTGGTACTTAGATAGACTCCGTTTTGAAAAAAGAATAAATGATTGTAAACTTATTCTAGATTCGATATTATCTGAGGAACATAGAAATAAAATATATTTGACACGTTTTAATAAAAATTGTATTTGATGTTTTACTTAATAAAATTTTAGTTTAGTAAATGTGAATTTTATTTGAAATTAATTAGCACATTAAGACTTTGTAATTTGTATCAGCTAAAGCATAAAGTGAGGAACAGAAATAAAACAAATTTAACTAAAATTTAATTTCAATTTAATTAAACAATATTTTTTTTATCAATCCATGTATTATATTTTTTATCAAGTCCTAACCATTTCACATAAACTTTGTTTCCTTTCCTTCTCAAAATCTTCTCAATAAGATACACATCGGTATGCTTTACTTTTAGTAATTCTTGCTCATAAAAACCACCCAGAATGTCCTGATTATCTTCGTCTTGAATTAAATATGTCCAAGGGTTTGTCATCTTAACTTCTTTAATGTGGAATATCTCATTTGACCAATTTGGTGTGTAACCTTTTGAAAATGCCTCTCGATGCTTGCTTATTCGTACGTGATCACCCATTTTAAACTTTGGAGATTTTATATCTAACGTTTTAGCATGAGTAAATGCAGATTTCAAGATTCTATTTTCATTTGTTTTATTTACTTGTTTTGGCTTCATTCCTATTGAAGAATGTTTTGTATTGTTATAATCTTTTACAATATCCGCTAATATATTAAACCATTTGTAATTTCCTTGAATGCTAAATATTTTCCACATATTATTCTTTAAAGTCCTGTTCACTCTTTCTACTATACTCGCTTTCAAATTGGAAAACGTGCTATAATGGTTAATTCGAAATTTTTGCATCAAATTTTGAAAATTTACATTGAAAAACTCTCTTCCTCTATCCGTTTGCAAGTTTTTTGGTGGAGTTTTTACACTAATTAATATTTTTTTCATTGCCGCTGTTACGTCTTTTCCAGATTTAGATTTTAACGGTTCGGCCCAAACATACTTAGAAAATACATTTATGGTAATCAAGATATATTTAAATCCCTTATTAAATTTGGCATAGGGTAACATTTCAACCAAATCAGCTTGAAAAAGATCATTTAACCCTTTCACTACCACCCTTCTGCGTTTGTAGTTTTTTCTAGCAGGTTTATGTAATTCATTAACGACTTGCTGTTTAACGGTTGTCATGACAACAAACTTGTTTATTCAATTTTAAGGAAGTTCACTTTCTATGTTTTGTAATAATTCGAAATATAACTTTTATATGTTTTTTCCCATTCATTCAATTTATCAATTTGTATTGTATAACTTTTTTCATTTAAAATTTTACTAATTTTAGTAATCTCCTTTTCTAACGCATTAAAGGATTTTTTTATCTCTCCAGTTAAGAAAGTAGTTGATCTACTATCACTATTTTTTAATTCCTTCTCTGTTTTATTTAATTCTTGTTCTAATTTCTTAATTACACTGGACATTATATTTTCCAAGGAAATATATTGTTGATTTTCTTCCAAAGTGAGTTGGTCAATTGTTCTACTGTTAAGAATGCTATTTTGATTTCTTTTTTTTTCATCATCTAACCTTTTTATAAAAGTTCTTAATTGTTTAATTTTTTCCTTGTGTTTTTCAATTATTACTTCTCTTATATTTGTTTCCATTATTTTATTAATTTTGTTGATATCATCACTTAATTTTTTGTCTTCCTTTTTAACATGTTCATTTAAAAATTGCAAATCTTTACTTATTTCATTTAGCGTTAGCAACTGTTTATTAACGTTTTCAATTGAGGTATAGCATCCTTTAATCTGGTTTTCATACTTTAAAAAATTTTCATCAAAAACCTTAAGCTTTTTAGCAAAGATTTCATTATTTGTTTCATTTTCACCTAATCTCCTTTTTAAATTATTAATGTCACTTATTCTCTCTTGATTTTGTTTTGAAATATGGCGTCCAAATTTATCAACTGTCATGTTGAGCTTTCATTAAACAATAAATATGATTATATTTGATAGCTGTTATTTATAGTATTACTTTATCTTCTCTTAATTCTTCAATAATAGAGATAATCTCGTTACTATGAGCATTATTTCCCGCATCACTTGATGAAATTAATAAACGTAGCCTATCAACAATTTCGTTAACATTATTCCAGTATACATAGTCTGTATTTGATCTGTTTGTTTTCAAAATTAATCCCTTTCCTGTAGATTTGGCTCTAGTTGTTCTAAACGGAGGTTTTGGTTTGTTAAATGCTGTAACTAATCTTGGCAAGGTTTTTGTCTTTGTAATCCCCTTTCTTTGTAAATATGGTCCTATTATTGTAACATATTTGTGTGATGTATTTCCTTGAACTTGTTCATTTGAATCAAAATTCCTACGATATACATTTGTTTTAGCTAGAATGTTCATGTAATTATCTAAATCTTCCTTCTTATAACCTTTCGGTTCTTTTTTGAAAAGCAATTCGTATAAACCTGGCGTGCCTGTGTACGTTATTCCTCCCACTTTAATGTCTTTTCCAATAATTTCTACCGGTATCTGTGTTAAACCAAAAGAAAACTTATCCGTTTCGAGGTCATGAACTATTCCATAATAATGGTCAAATTTATGTTGTGTATCTTTCACACCCTCATCAATATATGATCTGGGTAATTCATGAAAATCTGCTAAGTAATCTTTATATGATGGTGTACCAACATAGGTTTGAAATGTTTTTCTAGTTTGTTCCAATATGTCTGACAAGTTTAAATTTGTTGTTGTGTCACTAGAAGGATCTGAAGTTTCTGCTATAACAGTTGATGACAATGGTTGTACTACAGGAGAGGAAGAAGTGATACTACTGTCATTTAAAAATGTTGGTAGTTCTGTAGGGAGTGACGGAGTTTTTCCTGTTTTCTGAATATTTTTCGTCGGAGTTGATGTTTTATAAAGCTTTGTAGGTGTTTTGAAATCTTCATACTTTGAAACTCTTTCTTCTTTTAAATCGAATGGTTCGGATTTACCAATACTTGAAATTAGCTGTTTAAGTGGTTGTGTTATTGGTCTATAAATTTCTTCTAATTCGGACTGAGCAGTAGAAGTAGCTAATTTCAAGCTTTGATATTTCTGCTTCACGGCTTGTCTCGATCTTATTAATTCTCGAGCTGAACGTTTATCCATGCTGTACAAGTTTTAAATGAAATAAAACTGCAAATTTTTTACTTTTATAAATATATAAAGGAATCGAATTTACTCCTATATCTGCCGTGATTTACTTCACAATCTTTGTCAATTACAAGAAAGCCATATGGATCCATCCAACAGTTAGCACAAATATTTTTAAACTGATCAAATGTCATATCTAATATACAGTGGTCATTATATATATGTTTTAAACTCAAACAGTCCTGTTTAAATAAAATTAATAAGTTTGCATTTTCTCGAATTAGACGTTTAAGGATTGAGGAATATCCTTGAAAAATAAAAAAACAATCGGTGTTTCTATGCCTTCCATGCGTGAAATAGTCCCTAATAATAGATTGATTATGACAAGGAATATCATCAAAAATGATAACGGAATTTGGCTTTATCTCATGAGGTGAAATAATGTTCTCATCGCTATCATATTCAAAGTATCCAATTTCTTTCATAGGTTTTAACAACTTTCTTAAATATTCATATTTTGGTTGATCTAATGACTTTGAATAAACATAGACATTTTCAAACCTAATTCCATTTGGATGCTCGAGCAGTGTAAGCATAACGTTGGTTTTACCGCTACCACTGCAACCAACTATAAGCCCTCTTTTTGAACCACCGCAAAATAAGTCACCATGCTTTCTCAACTGTTTACTTAAAATTTTTTCATCATAATTATTTACTGGTAATGAGAATTTTTGTTTTTCAATCCTCATTCTTAATCACACTAGTAAATATTTTTAGCTGTAAAAGTATTTATACCAGAAAAATGTCAATGTGCTTTTAGTATAAAAAGAACTTCAATGACTGTGGGTCGCCATAAGTTGAAAAAAACTATTAAAACACGTAATAGAAAAGGCTCTGGTTTAGTAAATAAATTAATTAGCAAACTACCTTTCGAAGTTCATATACCAGGATATAATTTTTGTTTTCCCGGCACCAACTTGGAAAAAAGATTAACTAGAGGTGACGTTGGTATAAATCCATTGGATTCCGCTTGCAAAGAACATGATATATCTTACTCTCAGACTGAAGATTTATCAAAAAGACACATATCTGACCAAATATTAGAAAAAAAAGCCTGGGATAGGGTAAAAGCTAAAGATTCTTCTATTGGTGAAAAAATTGCAGCTTTAAGTGTTGCAGGAATAATGAAGGGTAAAAGAAAGTTCGGTTTGGGATTAAAAAATACAAAAGTGGGTAAACTTAAATTGAGAAAAAAACGTATCATTCGAACGCCCAAAAAAATTGGAGGATTTCTACCTCTTTTGTTTCCCATTCTTGGCGCCCTGGGTGCACTAGGTGGAGGCGCGGCAGGAATTGCTAAGGCAGTAAATGATGCTAAAGCAGCTAAACAGCAACTAGAAGAAATACATAGACATAATATTGCAATGGAAAATGTTTCTAAAGAAGGGAAAGGATTATATATTAGACCATATAAAGGAAAGGGACTATTTATTAGACCTTATAAAGGAGGATCCGTCAAAATGAAAGCAATCAGACAAAAAAAAACTCAAAATAAGTTTTCCAAAAAGAGCACTTACGAACAATGATATTATTAAATATGTAAAGAAAAATAACTGGCTTTAGAGGTGTTTTTATGCTCGATGAACTTCCAAAAAAAATTAATCTGAAAGAATGTGGTATTGTAAATTTGGATAAAAAACAAAATAAAGGATCTCATTGGACTGCTTATATTAAAAATAACAAAAATGTAATATATTTTGATAGTTATGGAAATTTAAAACCACCTTTTGAACTTCTCAAATATTTTAATTCGAATGGCAAAGTGGATGTATTTTATACTTATGAAAATAAACAAAAATTTAATTCATATAACTGTGGTCAACTATCCCTAAAATTTTTGCAAAAAAATATATAAACTCATTATTTATTGTAATATCTCATTCATAAATAAACTGCAATGTCTACCACAATTGCCATATCAGGAAACAGTTCTGTTTTGTCTGCTGATTTTAATCCGCCCATATATTTAGAGGATGAAAAACAATATTACCTGGGTTTAGCTGATTTTGAAACGTTTATGACTATCCCCAATATAAAAGAAGGATATAATAAATTTTATATAGATAAAAAAGTAATTGTTATTCCCGACGGAACTTATGACATTACAGATATAGAAACATACATAAGAGAAAGTATAGAAGATTTATTTCCGAATGAAAAAATTTTTTTTCTTTTAAAAGCAAATGTTAATACTCTAAAAACTTTTTTAATGTGTAGTAGAATAATTGATTTTACCAAGGAAGATTCGATAGGAAAAATGTTGGGTTTTAATAGCAGGATACTAGAAGCTATGAAAGAGGAAGAATCAGATAATGTTGCAAAAATAACTAAGGTGAATGCTATTTGTATTGACTGTAATATTTGTGTCGGTTCTTACAATAATGGTAAACCTGTTCATATTATTCACCAGTTTTATCCAACTGTAGCTCCAGGGTATAAAATAGTTGAATCTCCTTTGCCCATTTTGTATTTTCCAGTTAGCGTCAAAGCAATTAACAATATAACAGTTAAAATAGTTGATCAAGACGGAGAACTTATCAGTTTTAGAGGAGAAACTATAACAGTAAGGTTACATTTACAAACAAGTGAAATATAAAATGGTTGTTAGATATAATAGAGCCCTTGGGATGAGACTTGCCCCTACCACTATCAACAAAGTAAAAACTTATAAAAAGAAAAAGCCTAAACAACAGTTCAGTATCAAATCCAACACCAACAAGTTAAGACGAGATAATCGTAAATTTCTCACATCCTTGGGTTTCACTGTTTTAAAATAATGAACATATTAAACGTAAACGAAAAGCTTTATGTAGACAATTCCATCGTCAGTTCTGAGCTTCACACATATCAACCATATATTTCTTCAAAATTCGATTACAATGATGAAATAAGGATCCCAATTCAAGAACTCGATGCTTACACTCTACCATCAGATAGTTTACTTTATATCGAAGGAAAATTAACTAATACAGAAGGTAAATATAAGAAAGAATTGCTATTTATTAACAATGGTATAGCCTTTTTGTTCAGAGAAATCCGCTATGAACTAAACGGAATTACTATAGATTCAATAAGAAATGTTGGATTAGCATCAACCTTAAAAAGCTACCTTTCTCACAATACCAACGAAAGTTTAAAACTGGAAAATGCAGGTTGGTTTCCACATCGGAAAGAAGGTGATACAATTTTAGTTGATAATGATGGAAAATTCTCCGTATCCATACCACTAAAAATGCTTTTAGGATTTTTTGAAGATTACAGAAAAATTATTATGAATATGAAACAGGAATTGGTTCTTATTAGATCAACTGATGATTTAGATGGTGTTATTTTCAAAGAAGATCCGGCACACCTTGTTACTGCTCCTGACACTCCATTGGTTACTTTCGATAAAATTTATTGGAAAGTTCCTCACATTCTAGTTGATATGCCACAACAACTTGCTCTATCAAAAATATTAGAATCAAATAAAGATATATTGATAGGATTCAGGAGTTGGGAACTTGTTGAATATTCTTCTCTAACCGAAACAACCCGTCACACATGGCCGGTAAAAACAACTAGTAAACTAGAAGCTCCTCGTCATGTTGTGATTGGCTTTCAAGAAAACAGAAAAGGGAAAATTGTTAAAGATATGAGTAAATTTGACAATATTACCTTGTCAAATATTAGAGTATATTTAAATTCTGAAAGATATCCTTATCACGATTTGTACTTAAATTTCGAAGAAAACAAATTTTCTGCTTTATACGAAATGTTTGCCAACTTTAGACAGTCTTACTATGGTGTTCCAAATGAACCCATTTTTAATCCTGAACAATTCAAAAACATTAGTCCTATTACACATATTGATTGCTCCCATCAAAAAGAAACAATTCAAACGGGATCCGTAGTAATGAGAATTGAATTTGAGACACACAATGCAATTAAAAAAGATACTTCTGCTTATTGTCTTATTTTACATGACAAATTATTTAGCTACAACCCTCTTACTAAAATTGTGAAACAATTATAAACTTTATCCCCACTATTTTCATATTTCGATTTAATTTAAAGAAATTTTCAAAAGCTTTTAGTTTTAATCATGACATCAAAACTACAACTACAAATTGAAAAATTTATTTTTAAAATTAATCAACTGAAAGAAGAAATTGCAAATTATTCAAGTAAAAAAAGTCTCATTAAAAAATTTGCTGCTTTGAAAATATGAGATTGGTTATAGATATTCAAGGATTCAAAGATGAAAAAAATAAATTTATACCGAAAGAGCTTGCAGCTTTTGATGGTTATGAAATGACTCATTACATTTTTAAAAAGCCTTTTCCAATGGAGTTTCTTTCACCTGATTGTCACAAGCAGGCGGTATGGTTAACGAAAAATTATCATTGTATACATTGGAATAATGGATTTACTCCATTACATCATTTCCCAAAAATAATTGAAACACTTACGAAGAAAGCAGATTTTGTTTTTGTAAAAGGAAGCGAAAAAAAGGATTTTATACAGAAATATTCTAAAAAGCATGTGATTGAAATAGATGAACAACCAGCGCTAAAGCTAATGGAACCAAAATGCTTCTATCATTCAAAATCACCTTGTATGTGTGCTTTGACAAATGTGTTATTTTTATATGACAATTGTTTTATGAATGAATAAAAATATAAAAAAAAACTTAATTACCTTTTTATTTTGCATTAACCAACCATGATTGAATACAATTAATATGATACCTTAAATCTAATTTTCTAAATTCATTTAAAAGTTCATACTCATTTTTATATTTTAAATAATCATTACAAAATTTAGCGGCTAATTTACATTGTTTCATTCGATCTATATTATTAACATATGCTGACAAATCTTGTGCTTCTGCGTCTTCTTCGCCTACAATTGATAAATATTGGAAGTATGCAGCAGATATAATAAACTCTTCATACATTTCAGTAACCATTTGCTCCATTGTAAATATTATTAAATTTATTCTTCCTTTTCAATTTCTTGAAGAATAGTATCCTCGTCAATAAATTGCTTCAAGTCTTTTAAATAGTAACCAAAGCCAATATCTTTTAGATCTTGAATAAGTTGAAAAAAATTTAATGTTTCAATGTATTTGTTGCAACAGAGGGCAGCCTTTACGAATTCCTCAGATTGATTACAATAAAAGTCTATCCACTCCGGACCACTTGCCATACAATATGAGAAATAGGTTTTTGAAAGATTACTAAATTTCTCCTCTAATAATTTAACTGCAATCAGCAACTCAGCCATTTCATTTATTTAACATAATATTTTAAATATGTAGGGGGACGTCTCTTGCGAATAGGATTAACTTTCTTTGATAATACCTGTTTTTTATCTTCGTATAATTGAAACCTCTTTTGGGTTGCAATAATAGCAGGTATAAATTGGCAATCTTCTCCTATAAATTCTATTAGGTGGCTTAATTCTCCTACAAAGTATGATTTCCCAAATGTATTGAAAAACGTAGTAAGGCTTATAATTCCTTCTAAATAATCATCACAACAGTCAATTGCTTCCAAATAATCTCGTTTCAGTGGATAAAACAGCTTGGTGTATTCATCTTTCGAAATCACTTCAAAGAAATTGAGATATTTAACTTTTAACTGTCTGATAGTTGTAGTTAATTTTTCGCGATTACACATAATTCACTTATTACTTGACACATTTTTTCTTTTTGTTTTATACAAAATTGGTGGAAAAATTCAAAAATAACTTTTTACGCAACTCGAGCACAGCTTAGTAAATGTGTCTCGGCATACTAAAATGATCATGATGCACCTATTTATAAGACTTAAGAATGCAAAATCAAATGTGGGAGAACAAAGAGAAAAAATTAAAAAATATGATGCGAATGAGAATAAAAGGGGAGGAAGTTAAGAATGAGGGACATGAGAGAGAGGAAGAGGAGGAGGAGGAGGCGCTCCCCTATTATAACTACTAGTTACTTTAGTTTATATCATCTGCTGATGATGCTAACTTGGTTAGCGAAACGCGCGTCCAGAACGTAACAAGTTGTGGTGTAGTGTGGTTAGAACTCTTGTATTTTGAATAATGATTTTTTTAACCTTTTGTAAGTCCACCATTTTGTTCTGTTATTGGATTTCTACCAGACTGTTAGCATTCCGTCTCCTATGACCGTTGATTTTGACTAAAAATTGAAATCAATGGAATAAGTAATGTTTGAGATATGCCGTGCAAGGGAGAACACGATTTTCGGTATCTAGACCATCTCCGAAGGTGATTTTTTCACTAATACCTCGTTAAAAGCAACACAAGTTGAAGTAATATTTACAGAATATATGATTGTATGACATCGACAATAAAATATTCAATACTATTGATATGTTCGCATGTACAGCTGATCTTTTCAATTTATTTTATTTATTATTATTATATTTATTACTATTAGGTAAACTGGCCACTTTGATACATTTATTTTGT
This sequence comes from Kuschelorhynchus macadamiae, assembly GCA_030620095.1. Taxonomy (NCBI): domain Eukaryota; kingdom Metazoa; phylum Arthropoda; class Insecta; order Coleoptera; family Curculionidae; genus Kuschelorhynchus; species Kuschelorhynchus macadamiae. Next base: position 314,709 of record JAUTXW010003002.1, read on the forward strand.
TGTAGGTAAGTCGTCTAATTACTCAAATCAATTATCTGCCAAATGGTATTACTGGTCATGGGTTTTTCCTTATAACTAAGAATTTTCTACTTCAGGTAAGTATAAATAATCATTTAATTTTATTTAAGAAAAAATGTGTAGGCCTGTGTCCCCCCACTGAGTTTGTCTGTCTGCCTGCTATTATAAGCTCAGAAAGTACAAGACGGATTTTTATTCGGTTTCCACGGTTTTTTTTCGTATAAAACATAATGTACCTAAACATTCTTAATTGAAGGAGTCATTGGTATTGATATTTTTAGTGGCCTACACTCGGGCATACATTTAAAAAGAATCATATTTTGAAAATATATTTATCGATATATCGGTAACTGTCGATATATCGAAAAATGTCTCGTTCCTAGACCAAAATAATGAATGAAACAGACAAATATGTATCGGAAACAAGAAACAATTTATATAAGTCCAGATTTTTTAAATTTGATTTCATGTTATAACATTATCTGCAAACACTGCAGAAGATAAGAATACTTCCGCCCTCCCGTTTTTATTTCACAACAATTTTAACTTTTGCTGAGTGTACACGGTTACGCAGTTTTAATTTTTTTCGTTTAATTTGATACACAGCTGTTAATGTAGTTTTTGAAAAACTTTTTATGAGATATTTGGATGTTTTAAATAGGTGCATCGATTTCCATGCACAGTAATGATTATCTTATCGCCATTTCATCTTTTGAAAACCCCTGTATTTCTTTTTATACTGTGGATAATATGGCAGACAGTATCCGGTCTAGTGAATGCTGTACAAGTACATGTATTTCAAAAACTTTCAAAAGAAAATCTTCAAGCTCTAGTTTTGCAGATCTGATTTAATCTTATAATAACATTTTCTGCACACACTATATTCATTTTCACACTGTCCGACCTAGTGTGTAAAAAGTACGTACGTGTATCACATTTCGAAAGGAAAAAATTCAAGGTTAAGTATTGTTATTATATATGTCGCTGACCTATCGATATATCGATAAAACGCCCATCCCTAGTGGGAAGGGGACGCCACTGTCTACTGCAATGTTGCCAGGTCTGATGAAAATTCACCAGATTTGGTGATTTGTCGACCTATTTGGTGATATTGTGAAAACTTTTTAAAAAGGCTTATTTCTGGCGATTTTTTTACACTGACCTATTTATAAATTTCAATTTATATTTAAAAAAAACACGATTATATTATGTTGTATATTCTTCATTATTAAAAATTTTGCCATATTATCATACAAAAAGTCTCTAATGTATGTATTTGGTACGCGACTGTATCGTTATATGTTTCGAAAACTCCACTGCTAAAAACGGGGGCAAAGTTTACATAATTTATTCGGTAGACTTTAACGTTTACCCGTGCTCAGTGTTGCCGCTGTGGTACATTTGTTAATTCTGCTTGATACTAAGATAATACATTTTTAAATCATGGAAGTTTTGGTAATATTTGTCTGCTCTTACGCAATATTATTAATATTACATTACAGTTTTTCAACTACTACCATATTGAGTCCTCCACATATTCAGAGAACTGAAAGTATCGGACCTCTAGGCTTAATGGTTCAAATCTAGTCAACGATATCAATGCTTTAGATAAGGCGTTTAGGGAATTAAAATATTCACACTTTGGCTTTTCTTTGGATGAAACAGAATTTTGGAAAGAAGTATGTAATGCCAAAATGGGTGTCAATAGTCTCGTCTTTTCAAAGCTTTCCGATTTTGTAAATATTTTATATTTACATTATCGCAAGGGAAGATTATTTTTTTAAATTAATTTAAATAAAATTAATTAGGCTCCACAACAACAAGTAGAATTTTATGTAGTAATAGATTAATTTCGCTAAATAATAACAGGTGTTATAACTTTTCTGTAACTTCAGATATTATTAATAACCAAAAATAATTTTTTTAATGTTATATATATAATTTTTTTTTCTTTATCAAGATTTTTGTTTGACTCACTCCATCACTGGTCTGTAATAAAACATGTTTTAAAACATTATATTTAATTTAATTTTAATTATTGTATGTAGGTATCTCGTGTAAATACATAAAAAATATAAAATCTTGAATTTTTCCAAAATATGGCAACTTTTAAAGCAAGTGTTTGGTGATTTTTCAGTTTTTTGACTTGGCAACATTGGTCTAATGTCCACTCGAAACTATGATGAATATCCCTTGTCAGTCTGTAAAAATTTAAATTTCTTCACATAAAACAAACTCTCTATTAAATTGAAATACATTTTTGGGGATATAAGGGATGTGACCTAATAATGCCCTTTTTATATTTGTAGGGAAAAAATACGTTTTACTTGATGAACTATAAGAAAAAAAAATGTTTAACAGATTACAACCGTCTCCTTCCGAGATCCAACTAAGAGTCGAGTCCCGTTTCTCTCATTAGCCCTGTTCTTTGGTAGGTACATGGGTTATTCCTTCGTTCATGGAACTTTCACTAGAAGTTTTTCCCATGAAATTAGAGAGTAATAAAATGTACTAGTTATTGATATTGCCTTAATAGACCGAACGTGCTTAAAAATGAAGTTTAGAGAAAGTTTCACAAAGAAGTGTCGTTTTGGGCTATTCCCATCATAAACCTTAAGGGTATTAAACAATTTATTCACAGAGGTTAAATGTGAATTGAAGCCGGCAGATATACAACGTAATAAACAGAAAAATGTACAGTGATGTAAATGAAAAAATACCCAATGCTATAAACAAAAAATTACCTAAATTATTATATATCTAGCTATTGAAAACTTACATTATGACTAAAACGAAAATAGTTAAAATAAGAAATATATACAGTTTGATATCTACACTTTCCACACTTTTAGCATACAAATGCGAGAGACGATAAAGTCGCCCACAAATTCAATTATTAGTACTTAAATTATTCTTAATGATGAAATATTAGAGCTTTCGCATCTTACATTTTTCTTTGGAATAGTCGTTTTCGGGTCACAGGAGTTCGAAAGTAAGCTCAACTGCTGATTCTGACCAAAATGCTGACCCAAATTTAATATTCAAAGAGGCCATTCGACGCAAATTTTAATGTTCTTTTTGGTAATAGTACGACGCACAGTTCAGATGTTGTAAACTAAAAATTGTAAAAAGTGTCAAATATTCTCGTTTTTGACACATTTGGCCCTCAAAAATTTAGCTCAAATATTTTATTCTTTGTTTTAGGCTGCAGCTACAGTGGTGACTTTCGAACTAATGATTTTCCAGTTTTCTCCAGTGAAAACGACTACGGCACAAACGACGGCCTATTCAGACGTTACCTGCATAAGATAAAAACAACTTAAAATTCTTATGGTTAGTCGGTAAAATAAACGTATTAATTTGTAATTTGTTATTTCTATTATAGAAAATATTTTTTAATTTTTTCTAGATTTTATTATTTAGAAGTTGTGTTAAGAAAAAAAAATAAAACAATTTAGGGAATTGTACTTGTGTAAATCATTTACAAAGATTTGATTCTTAGTCTTTGTCTAAAAGCTAAATGAAGACTTTCTATATACTTACCTAGTATATATAGAGTTCAAAAGTAAATTTTAAAAAAGGTAAGATACCTTTTATTTTTTAATAAAAACAATATAATTTTAAAAATTCTATTTTGTTATTTATGCCCTCTTTAAAAGAAAATTTTTAATTTCATTCTCTTTAATACTTTTGTCGCTTTTAAAAAGGTTATTTTTACTTATATTTATTTTATTTTAGTATTCTTAAATAAAAATTTGATTTAAAAAAGTCTTTTTACTTTTAATGTATCCAACTTACTTATTCACAAAGTTTCATATTTTATAAAAATAAATTACGCGGCAGTCCCGCATTATCATATTGAGACAATGATTACAGACTGTAATTTTAAGATGATATGGGAGTAACTCTAAAACGCGCCAACTTTTCAACGTCCTATTAACCGACGAAGAAAAAAATGTTCCGAGTAAATGTAAATTGTTTTTTCCTACGACTATGCGGAAAGTGCCTTCTTTCCGCAGGCATTTTAATTCCGAAAGTTCTACCCTTCCCCATTAGTGCGCTAAAGTGAGAAAGGTGAAATAAAAACAAATATAGAACTGTATACAGGCGACAACATGAGCTGATTATTTATTCTTTATTCAAGCAAGTACAATTACAGACCCGCAGCTCAAGTAGTACAATAATATTATATAGAATAAAGTTAAGGGGTTTAAAAAATATACATATAACTCAAAATAAAGTATCAGAAATACAAAAAAATATACAAGTATTAAATATAAAAATATAAACATAAAAATGTTGTTATCTTAAGACATAAAACACTAAATTAAAGACTACAAAATAAAACACACATCCCCAGACGTCACACAAATAAAATAAAGAAAATGTCAATAGAGACCAATCAAGGTTGATCTTACCGATGTGTTGGACTTAATTATGCTTCATTTGTAATTGAAATCAAATGGTAGATATTTATTAAAGTACCCCATGAATCTATTCATAATCTCATTTTTCCCAATATCAGTATCTACGGCTGTAATTCAATGAAAAAGTCTCAGGTTGCCTTGTCATACCGGGAGTTACTTTAAAATTAAGCAATGCCAGTAGCTCAAGAAAATCAATCTGGCCAATGAGGAGTTTGCGGCCAAATGATAAGGTTAGTCTTATCCGACGATACTACAGAGTTTCTAGACCAAACATTGCCAAGCGTTCACCATGTATCATCAGCGATCGGTTTAAATGAAGTTTAAAAAGCAAAAAGTTGACAAACTTCATCTGAACTTTCAATTCGTGAGATGTGAATCCGATAAAATGGCGACCAGACCTTACAGCAGTAGTCGAGATGACTTCGAACTAATGAAATATAAAGAATTTTCAACATTTCTGAGCTCCTAAAGTCGGAGCACTGTCGTTTAATAAAACCCGACATCTTGAATGCCTTTGCGATGACCCAATTAATGTGTCGCACAAATCTTAACACGCTGTCAAACATAACTCCCAGATCATTCACCAAATTTACCCGTTCGAGCCCACAACCACCGATGGTATATGATTCCAAGACTGGAGATTCCTTTCTGCTAAATGAAATAATTTTACATTTCGCCACGTTTAGCTGTAAATGATTTCACATGCACCATAAATCCAAACTCTTGGTATCATCCTACAAAAGACTACAGTCATTGGTATCTCTGATAACACGGTAAATTTAATTTTTAAATGACAATGTTTGAATTAAGCCCCAAGTCATTAATCAACAGAAGGAATAGGATTGGCCCCAAGTGGGATACTTGTGGAACCCCAGATTTAACCACAAATGGGTCTGATGAAAAACCGTCAATAACTATAGTCTGAACTCGATCCTCAAGATAACTTTTAAACCAAAACAATAAAGCATCTTGTATTCCGTAAACTCGCAGCTTTTCAGAATGTGATGGTTTACACGATCAAATGCTTTTTTAAAGTCGAAGTAGACTGCGTCGACTTGCAAACCATCATCGAGAATAAGCTCAAATTGTTTTGACAGGAGCGACCTGGAAAAAAACCCGTGTTGAGAAGTGGAAATAGCATTTCGGTATGTTGTAACCAGAACATCTGTTACTATTTTTTCGAGGATCTTTGCTATACAGTTCAGACCTGAGATTGGTCGATAATTGGATCATTCCTGTTGCCAGACTTAAAAAGTGGCCTGATAACTGCAGATTTCCAAATGGTAGGAAATACACCATTTCTGAGAGATAAGTTGTATATGTAGTTGAGGGGCAATGCCAGAGTGGGGCTGCAATTATAAAGAAACACTACGGGTAGTGAGTCAGGACCAGATTGGCCGCTTCGTTAGAATTAGAGGAGAGAAGGTTACCAACAATCATTTCTTTGGGGTATTCTACAACATCGCTCTTGGATCTAATATAGGACCACAAGGATTTCACGTTATTCAGGATAGCGAATTGGATTGTAGTCACAAAGTTATTATAATCAGAATTGATAGATTTTTTAGAGTCCCTTCTTGTTCTTCCTTGATATTAATGAAATAGTTTGCCTTAAGAAATAAGAAGGATATTTCAAGGAGCCAACACGTTTTTTAGGAACATATATATCTACTGCGCTGTAGATTATTGAGTAAAATAATTAAACAGCCTCATCCGCACTATGTGAACACGAAGACAAAATATTCCAGTCAACATTTCCAAAAAAATCGTTAAGTCATAGTCGGCCCTGAAAAAATCAAAATTCTCTGATTCATGCATGGACATCATAAATTTGAAGAGGCACGGTGCGCGGTGACTGGAAGTTTACTACAGTGTTTGAAGAGCGATACAGTGAAGAATATTAAGTTAAGAATAATTTTACAGAAAATATTAACCAATAATATTTTATTCCACCTTGACAATTTGACTTTATGAAATCGGAGTCAAATAATTCTTAATTACTTAATCACAGTCTACACAGCCAATAAACCCGGTTTTTACTATTTTGATACCGACGTCATAAAATAACATTTATAGAAAATTAACACCACACCTTGTCAAAATTTAAAATGATGAGTAAAATTAACCTTCGTGTCATTAAAAACCCCAAATTTTAAACAGGGTATTAGCATGCATACTTTTTTCCTGATAAATGGTGAACGCAATATATATTGTATCAGGCGTTCGCGTAAACATAAAACAATGACAAATGGTATAATTTAACATGTTTTTAATATGCTTGCTATGGGAACACCCCGGCAATATCATGAATATTCACTGAAAACTGGCCAAACCATCGAGGAGTAATAGATATATGAACACACAAAATAATAGTGTCGAATTGATAACTCCTCCTTTTTTTTTGTATTTGACATGTATTTTGAACATCCGGCTCGTTTGCTAGACTATTGAGGTATCTGTTGGTTTGCAGGTGACATATGGGGGGATTATTCTGTTGGCAAAATCTTATGTTTTGTTGGAATTATTTTTCTTTAAAGCCGTAGAATCCGGATCTATTTTTCTTTTTTTAGTTGGTTTTTGTCAGTTCATCACCCCATATTCCCTCTTCGGTGCGTCCCTGTTGATCTGTAACACTGCAGATATCATGTGATTTATGACCAGCAGCAGAATACCGTATTTAAATTCACTGTGATAAGGCAATTGGTTAAACGAAAATTAAACAAAATCGTCTTTCGAGGTCATAGTCATCAGAGTATTTTATTGTCATCGGATAAACACATGTGTTGAATATTTTATAACGGTTATTTTGTCGGACCTATGTATATATTGCACTTAAATTTTAAAACAGTAGGCCAAGAGATTAATTTGTTTTTTGAAAAATGTAACAAGATCGGGATCAAAATTGTCAAATTATTGTTTGGACATCGGACAAGTTTTCAAAGTCAGGTTGAAGTGATACAAAATGGTCTAGAACAATATGAGTTAATTTAATGACAGACTTAAGAAACATCAAAGTATACCAAAATTCTGAACGGTATCCTTATAATGATCTTATATTAGATATGAGTAAAAAAGTAGTATCTATTTTTTTAACATTTCATTAGGCCACTGAGAGGGTGTTTTTTTACGATTACAAACATTCTATTTAGCCGCCATCTTGTATTAGAACCAGAATTTTACTAGTTCATGTCTATATCACAGTTAGTTATAGCATACAATTTGAAATCAGTTCATTATGTAGTTTTTTCAGGCTGCATTTTTAAATATTTTATTAAGCCGCTATTTTGTTCCGCCTTCTTGGATTCGTACCAAAATTTCATCAGTAGATTCCTACATAATTCTTGTACAATTTGAGATAAATTGGATAAGTAGTTTTTTAGTAATAATTTTTTTAACATTTTACTAGGCTGCCATTTTGTTTTGCCGCATTGAATTTTTAGCAAAATGGTACCAGGTCATCCCCACATGACCCTTAGTTTTTGACCAAAGCTTGAAATCAATCGGGTAAGTAGTTTTTTAGCTATGCCGCGAACAGATAGACAGACAGACCGACGGAATTGATAAAACATGTTTTTCGTCATCTAGGGACCCTGAAATGTAAAGATGTGAAAAAATCACCTTCCGAGATCACCATCTCGGAGGGTGATTTTTCACGAAACAATTAATACTTCCCTTTTACGAGTGAAATAACAAAAGACTTGATTCCAACGAATAGTTCGCCGAGATCAAAACCTACTTGATCACCCGTAAAAAAGACAAAAACGTCCCGCAACAAAACCGATGGATGAATCTGACCCTCAACATGCGGACGAATAGTGAGTAGCGGGCTTAAAACCGGTTCGATTCGTCCATTCATATAAATGAACGAATGGGCGAATCAACGAATATTTCATCCTCATTATTCATCAATTTTTAATTACTTCGTTCGCATGGATTTCAATGTTTGACGATACATAAAAAACAAAAGATTTGATCTGGACAGATGGTTCACAGCCTACCCGATTATTCTCCCAAAAGACGGAATCAGCGAATGGACGGTTTAAGTGAGCAGCGGGTTTTCAGAGGGCTTTACTGTGATAGGTAAATTGGCGTTATAAATATAAAACAGATATGCAAAATTAAGTAGGCAGAAATTGTAAGCAGCTTAATATTTTCAATGAATATATTTTAAGTGGTCACAAGAAAGAGCTAATAGCAAATAAGAGACACTTTGTTCCTTTCTTGGAAGTATAACAAACTTCAGATATATATTAGTAATATGAGATTGTAGGAATATGATTTTAATATCTCATGAAGTGTGATATACTTACAATTATATTAAATACGCAAGGTATTTTTAGGTTTTCGGAATAGCGTTTCCCAAACAAGAATCATTAAAAAAAACACAAAATTACCTTCAATTATTTTTATTTTTAATATAGCTAAGAATGCCAAAATGCCACATTAAAAACCTACTATAATTAAATTGAATTTATAAAAAAATACTAAAACTATTTTGTATTTACATGAATTAAATATTATGAGAACGACTGACAAAACGATCGAATTCTGATCCAAGAAAAATCGTAAATTGACCTATCCCTTTACACCTCATTAAAACATCAGAAACTATTTTTAGACAATAAAGTGAGCGACACTAATTTGCGATTATTCTTGGAAGAATTCATATGTACTTTTTACAACTCCACAATCAAGTTAAATATAAAATATGGTATACTAATGTCATTTAAAACATCTACAAAACCATTTGTGAACCATAACTAATGATTTATAAAGTTTGTACAAAAAATATGTCAATTTAATTGACATTTCTCTCCATACTATATTAGATAGCCAAATCTGGGACAGGTTTTAATAGTAGAATTTTTTTATATCCATGTTTCTTTTTTAATGGCCACAAGTTTACATCAAATTATAGGTCCCGTTCTGTATTTTTTGAATATGTGCAGTTTTAATATTTATCTGTCTCGCCAGAATTTACTAAATATATTTAAAAAAAATAAAATAAAGTATCGACTTCGTTATTTCAAATAGAACATCCTGTATATTATCGTTTCATTAAATGGGTATATTTTTGCTGATTATAAATATACTGGGTTTAATACTCTTACAACTGAGAAAACTGACAAAAACACTGCCATAAGAAGCAACGTAGACCAAACATTTGCATTAGAGGAGTCTCTTTTTTTGATACATTGCCCCAAATGCATGGGTTTTCGACGATTTTATCAGTTTTTTTTTTAAATAAAGTTATCAAACCTTATACCTTATAATCAGCTAATCAGCAAGAAGGCCCATTTAAGGAAGCAATATTACACAGGGTAACAGGGTGTTCTATCTAAAAAGGTTAACTTTTTTAAATTGTCTGTTATTGAGTTGCATGTCCCACAACGATATACCCTCATGGGGCGAATTATGCTGTTAACAATCCAGTCACTAGATTTTGTAAGAAAGCCAATAGCTTACCAGCTTACGTTGATATTGTAATGTATCGTTCGTAACGCTTTGTGATTTGATATGTAAAATTATGTTCTTATTTATGTTTTATATTGCAAAAAAAAATGAAAAAAAAACAAAAATTATATATTCTAAATTTGTCAAAATTGTTTATTTATCTGTTTATGTATATTTATATTAAAATGGCAAGTCCGTAAATATATTATTTTTTTTTTTAATTTTCCAATTGCCATTTCTTTATTTTCTTAAGAAATCATGACATTTCACATTAAATCTTAAAACGCCATTTCGAAATGTAATTATAACGACCGCATATTTTGGAGATAAATTATAGTTAAAAAGACTTTTCAAAAGATGTACTATCCGATCGCCCTTTCCATAATATTATGTTTTTTGAAGAATTATTATGAAAAATTAGGTGAATCTGACGTAACTATAATAGCATAATCTAGAATTTTATGAAACCCCCTGTATTATTTTATTCTTAATTAAATTATGAACGCATTTAATAATATTGGTTTAATACACGTTTAAAACGTGTCAATTTCAGTGAGTAATTAAATATTCCAGCTATAAAGTTATGATCCTGATTTTCAGAAAATATGTGTTACAATTCGTGTGTATTAAAATTCATGATTCATTCATTCATAATTATTAATGTTCATTAAATTTTAATAAACATGTCAAAAATTCACCAAAATCTGACTGTTTGTTTACATGTATTGGAGCTTTTAATAAAAATTTACATACAGCTACACCCCGTTAAGTTTATTATTACTAATACATACCTTAGCTTCTAGTCAAAAATATTTTAAGCGACTATCCTATTTAAATGTGTATTAATTAAAATATAAAAAATTTTTTTCCATAAAATATGGAAAATGCAAAATTCCAACTTTGACTCCCTGTATATACAAAACTAGAGACAGGATTAAGTTGTGGCCATAAGAGCTTATGATCAGGAAGTCGAAAACTATAACACATGAGATTTCCAGAAAAATTGACTAAAAGCTATTTTCCCTAAGAAATGTGTGGGGTCCTTTCGCAACAGGACCAACATACATTTTTTAAATGGAACACCAAATAGGTCTCGTCATGCCGATTGTTAACACACTATATTTAGTACCTTTACTTTCAAAGACACTCTAGATAAGAGGCAATGTTTTAGAGGGAGACAGAGTACATTGTACTACATAAGATACTCATTTTTTTAAATATCCTGTATTTTCTATAAGAAAACTAGTTATAGTAGAACTATACCTTTTACATTTAACAAATTTTGTGTTAAAAATACATGGTGAACCACAATATAAAATGTTTATATAAACTTACTTTTCTTAAATATTTTTCTTGTCCTGCACTTTACACAAATTTAATAGATTTACTTGAAAGAGGCTTCCATAATTTTTTCTTTTAGTTTTAAAAGAATAATAAAAAACTGTTTTTGTACTAACTTTTTCTATTATTTAAATAATATGAACCAATTTTGCAAGAATTATTATTTAATATAAAAATATTAAACAGATATTTTGCGTCGATTTATAAGATTGAATTACTGCAATAAAAACGACAAAAACACTTAATAATACAATAAGAGTTTTGACTTTTTCTTTTCTGTTCTTTTTTTCACTTTTTGAAAAATAAAACTGTTCTTTGCGTATTTTTTATACCTCGTAATGACTAAAGAAACAAAAAGATTAATTGACAAGGTGTCGCAGGACTGATGGTAAAAACAAAATGATGGTTCATACAGGTTAAAATAAGACTTTTGTTCTGTGAACTTATGCCTTAAAATGCACTCCTTCCAAGTTATAATCCTTGAAAATTTTGAAAAAAATAAATCTAATTTTATTAACTACGCGTTAACCATATAGCCAAAAATTAAACCAAATTTTGATGGTTAGGTTTTCAATATGCTCTATTCAAATCTCAACCAGAATAATCCAAAAAATTCAGGGGGACACACTTTAATATTTAAAACGATTTAAGCTGTGTTTCACCAAAAACGTTGAAGAACAATTCAAAAACAAATAAATGCATATTTTGACTGTACTTTTTTAGTCTCCTTATATCCCAATTCGTTTTCCCTGTAGCAGCTAAAGATAGTTGAGCAACACATTAAAAAGAACACTCTGATTTTTTCATGGTTCAATGTTGATTAGAGAATATTTAAAAACATAAGCCTACAAAATTTCAATTAATTCTAACTTACTATAGGTACTAATTTTGATAACTGATTTTTTTAAACTTGTAACTTGAAAAGGGTGCATTACATATGTTTATAGGACAAAAAAGTCTTACTTTACCCTGTAGAATTCACCTTTTCATTTTTTTTATAAGTCCTGGAACACCCGTATATAATTTTGATGGATTATTTAAAAGTGTAATCAGCAAAATAAAAAAAGTTCGGGCCTAGGGACTTTTGAGAGGCGGACCTGATACTGATAATGTTGGAGAGAAGCCACTTCTTTATTCTGAAATTATTTGTTCCTGAAATATTACAGTGCCGATCCCAAATATTGACATATCTAGTGAAAATTACAAAAGAACATGATAATAAAAAGGCTTTGTTTAAGTCCTTTGCTAGTAATAATATTAAATTATTACACCTAAAAATCTAGAAGATTTGCCCTTAACTTATTTGTAACTATGTACCAAATAATTTTGAAACTAAGAGACTTTGGAAGACACTTGAGCAATTTACACTGCACTGACTGGCATAAAATTCGATGTACCATAAAATTCATTAAAATATAATATTCAATTTGTAACTAGTGATTTAATAGTGATGTGGGTTATGCCTAGAGGAGCACTGGCTGATCCACTTTTATCACTGTTAAGACAAAATCGGTTTATAATTTGCCCACAATCATGACAATGGCATTTGAGGGGTATACTGAACAATGTGCAGCCGACATCTAAAGCCTATTACACAAAAAGCGTGAAAATAATTTAAGGAAAAGCTACATTAGACAAGAATATAATACAGCTTGCAATTATTAAAATCTTGAATACTTTTTAAAAACAATTCAAGCAATTATTTTCCTTATCAGACTCGATTTTTTAACTACTTTCTGTGTATGACACCATAGTACTCATTTACATTTCAAATATGTTAATTATAGTGTGATAAAACAGGTAAAATTTTGGAATGCCAAAAATAATTTTGAGATACTATTATTGTTTATTTTACAAAAAGATTTTATGCAGCAGAGTAAATGACATTTTAGAATTTGATGTAATCTGTTTGCACACAAAAACAATATTTGTTACACCTATTTATAGTTTATACTAATAATACAGGGTGTCCAACGGAAAAGTAACGCATTTCGCGACTTAATAGCACGAAAACGAAAAATGATATTGAAATGCGGATTTCACCAAATGGCTTAGATTTGCCCCGAGTTATTTCTTGTCAATGTTGCCAAATTTTCCCATTTATCCTAGGATCGCAGAGAAATCCCTATTTTTTTTGGGACTAAATTACTGTTTTATTTTAAATAGGACACCCTATATATTTTTATGGTCTTGGATAGCCTGACACTTCTTCTTTTCAAAAATACATAGTTTGGGAATATTTATTTAAAGTTCTTAGATTTTAAAAATAACGTTGTAAACGCTTGCATAATAATTAAACTTTCTGTTTACATGAAATGTTGCTTCGTCTAGCATTATTAATTACGCATTAGGAAATTGTCTCGTTAAATCTAGAATTGTTTCACATGTGTATCCAGAAAGTTGATTTTATAATGGGTGCAATGGTTTAGGGATTTGGAGAGAATTAAGGGATGTGACAATCAAGCAGACATGCTACTGAACGAAGTCTTAGCTGTAAGGGAAATTTTAAGTAATAATAATTATAAAATATCTATTTGTAAAATGGCCAGAACATTGATGATGTCGAAAAGTAAAGTAGAGGGACTTTTAAAGATAATTAAATTTAAGGCATACAAAATTCAAACATTTCAACGAATTATACTCCAAGCTTATGAACAAAGATACTAGACATGTGAAACAATTCTAGATTTAACGAGACAATTTCCTAAAGCGCAAATACTAATGTCAGAAGAAGCAACATTTCATTTAAACGGAAAGGTTAATAAAAATAATAGCCGCATATGGGGAGAGGAAAATCCGCGAGAATTTGTCGAATTTGAAAGGGATTCGCTAAAAGTAAATGTTTGGTGTGCAGTGTCGTCCACCAAGGTGTACGGTCCTTTTTTCTTCATGGAGAATACCGTCCTTGGAGCTAACTACACTGATATGTTAGAGCTTTTCTTTTATCCGCAACTTGAAGAAGGGATAATTAATGACATATATTTCCAACAACGCCCCAGCGCATTATTCATACATTGCGAGAAATTCATTGGATGGAGTTTTTCCAAACAGGTGGATAGGCAGGAGAGGTCCTATACCGTGGGTTCCATATTCCCCAGATATAACGATCCTAGACTTTTTCTGTGGGGTTATGTGAAAGGAAGCGTGCTACAATCCTCTACCACGAAATTTGGAAGAACTTAAAATTAACATAAAAAATGTTATAGAATTAATTCCACAGGAAATGTTTCAAAACTCATATAGAAATTTTCTCTATAGATTTACTAAGTGTGTGCAAGTTAATGGAGGTCACATACAATAATTGTTATAGTTTTTATTTATCTTCACGAAAATAATTATATTTGTTATTTTACTAAATTGTATTTGTAGCAATAAAGAAATCTGAAATTAGGTTCAAAGCAAGAATTTACAAAGTTAATTTTAAAATCTATGAACTTAAAATAAATATCTCAAAACTACATATTTTTTAAAAAAAGAAGTATAATCTGTTACCTTTGAGTTTTCCTGAATAATATCCAAAAGGATAAACATAACTTGTCATTGTCAAACATTCCAAAATTGTATTGTAAATGTTGCTTTTGACACGTCGGTGTCAGACACTGTAGCGACTATTATTGCGCTAAAATTGCTAGTGACAATTTGAGAGCTAAATTTTAAAATAATTGAAATTTCTTATATCTTGTCTAATGTGGTCAAATTTATATCTAAGATTTCTATTTTTTTGTTGCATCTGTATTTAAACTTCTAATAAGTCATTACAGTAATTTTTTTTAATTATATACTGGGCGTTACAAAATAGTGGGCCTATATTCCTTTTTATTTTAAAGATATTAAAATGAAATTTTGTGAAGTTAAACTGTTTAAATTCGAATTGTTTGCTACTAGATTATGTTTAAAATTCTAAACATATCTTAATGTTACATGTTGTATCCTAAAATCAAATCGTCATTTTAGACCATTTAGAACCCTCTATCAGACAAATAGTTAAACTTAGAACAAAACGAATTTTACTATCCTATCTAAACTTTTTCAAATCTATCATATAGTTCCCACTTCCGGTTTGATTGAACATGTCAAATTTTGGAATTTCTGGCTAAGTTAAGATAGGTAAATGCAAGTCATTTAATTCCAAGTTTAAACCATCTGGCCAATAGAAAATTCTTAAAAGGTGCAAAATTAATATTTTGAGACGAAATATTTTCGAAAACAGTTGAATTTTTTTAAGTCTGTTATTTTTTTTTAAAATGAAGTTAAAGCGGAATCAAAACCAATAATATAGTATCATTTAAAAATCAAGAGTTAGTAGCAAAAAACCCAAATTTAAACAAGATATGGCAACCATAAAAAGATAAAAAAGCGAAATTTTATCAAAATCACCATCCACTAGTCCCTACAGCAGGGGAGGTGGAGTCTTGATTGCTGTTCGCCAAGACATTCCAAGTAAACTTATTCCATCTGAAGAAACCATAGAACAGGTATGGGTGCAAGTAGGTACTGGGAATAGTGCTGTAGTACAGGTAGCTGTGTATCTTCCCCCAAATAGCTCAGATAAGTGTGGGTTGTTTGCCTAGAATATTAATGTGTGGCTTGAGGGTGAGCCAAAATCTCAAATTCATCTTTTGGGCGACTTCAACCTTCCACACTATGCCTGGCAACATCGTCGGCAATTGAGGCTGAATCGATGGAAGTAATGTCCAGTATGTGTGCATTTGACAACTTCTACCAGTCAAACAGTTTAACAAATGCACATGGGTCACTGTTGGATCTTGTGTTTTCTCTTGATCTCCACACGATGGTATCATTGGCTGATGAAGGACTTGTCCCTCAGGATGGATATCACCCTCCTCTGCGGGTTCAAATACATTCAAGGGGCCACAATAATAACTTTCAAGAATATGCAGATGGTTTTTATAGGTGTTTTAAGAGCGCAGACTATCGCTCGATTAACCAGCTGTTTGGATATATTGACTGGGATGACCTACTCAGAAATAAATCACTTGACGCTATGGTGGACATTTTTTACAGTGTCATGAATGTGGGAATTGAGTGTTATGTACCCATTAAGCGAATAAGTTCTAGGAAATTTCCAAGGTGGTTCTCACAGGAATTAAAGCATACTATTTTTCTCAAAAAAATTGCTCATAAAAAATACAAAAAACGCCCTTTTGGTGAGAGCTACCAAGAATTTAGTAGGCTCAGACGTCTCTGTAAGGATTTAAGAAAAAACACTTACTGTAACTATGTTTCAACTGTGGAGAGTGATATGATGAACCATAGACTGAAAAACTTTTATAATTTTGTAAATCCCAAACTTAAGTCTAAAGATTTACCAAAACAATTTACTTACAACAATCTAACTAGCTCTAATGGTTAGGAAATAGCAAATTATTTTGCAGATTTCTTCGCCAGCGTTTATAGTACAAAAACCTGTGATATCAACTGTTATCACAGGTTGTGATATCTACCAGTACTCTTAATGTAAACTTCTGTGATATATCTGATATTTATAAGAAATTAAGCTCTCTTTAGATGTAAACAAGGGTCCCGGGCCGGATGGTGTGCACCCAATTCTTATTAAAAATTGTAGTTTTTTTTCTATCTCGGCCGCTCTTCCAAATTTTTCAACTATCATTAAAGACAGGTATATTCCCGACTATCTGGAGATCCAGCTTTGTAGCCTCAATTTTTAAATCCGGAAACAAATCTCTCATACAAAATTATAGATCTATCAGCATATTAAGTACTATTCCTAAGGTGTTTGAAGACATTGTTACTGATTTCCTGTCAAGTTTGTTAACTAGTTCAATTATTGACCAACAGTATGGCTTTCTTCCAAAACGGTCTACAGAACTGAATCTTCTGTCTTATACCAACTACTTGTCCAAGGCCTTGGAGGATGGGTGTCAGGTTCATTCAATTTACAATGATTTTTCCAAGGCCTTTGCCAAAGTCAACCATAAGTTGCTTATATCCAAATTGCAGAGGATATATATATAGAGAATATGAATGCACCTATACTTGCCTGGGTGGAGAGTTACACCACAAATAGTGCCCTATGCTGTCTCCACCTGCAATCAGACCTCGATCGATTGGTCGTGTGGTGTGACAAGAATGGTATGCAACTTAATGCTGGTGTCACTTTATGCTGTTTAATAGATCTAGAAATGATATAATTTTTCCATACACTGTTGAGTCCACTGAACTTGCTCTTGTCAACTCCATTCGTGACCTAGGTGTATTGCTCACCAAAACTCTTAGTTTTGCAGAGCACATCAATGCTATTGCATTGAAGTCTCTAAAACTTTTGGGTTTTCTAAAAAGATCTTGCACTGACTTTTCTAACATCAATTCAGTTAAGCTTCTCTACACCACCCTTGTGCGACCTCACTTGGAGTACGCTCCTTCAATTTGGACTCCCAATTACCAAGTCCACAAAAGTAGGATTGAACAAGTTCAACATAAATTCCTCCGTTACATACAATTTAAGTTTAACCTTAATCCTGACTTAACTTATTCTGAACTTGAAACTCTGCTTAGTATTGACACCTTGGAGGAGAGGAGACTAAAAAAAGATCTTAAATTACTCTTCAATTTATTGAACTACAAGCTGAACTGTCCCAAACTCCTTGAGGACATAGGCCTGCACATCCCGGCAAGGGTGACCCGTAGAAATGAAACCTTCCATGTACCTTTTCATCGCACAAATTATGGATATATCTCACCTCTTCCTAGATTGTGTAGACTGGCTAATTCGGTTAGGATGGACAAGTTCGATTTTTTTATGCCAGCGACCAGATTTTTTAATTTAGTAAAGTCAAACAAATTTAGTTAGCGAATAGCATTGTCATATGGTGTTGTGTAGTATTGTTCATGTTGCAATTTTTGTTTTGCGATTTCAGTTCAAATGTAAAAATGTTGTTGTTTAAATTATGTTTTAAATTCTTTTAAATAAAATTGCATTTACTATGTAAAATTGGGCATTGCCCGTTGATTGATAAATAAATAAATAAATAAAATTTAATTTCAATGTCTTCAAAATGAAAAAATTAAAAGCCACTATTTTGGGTCACCCAGTATTTTAATATGATTTATTAAGCATGTTTTTCTATAACCTTTTGTCATAAATTAGAACAGATTGAATCTTCCAATTTGACTTGATCTTGCTAAAGTTAAATTCATGTTTCAAACTAAGGGTCAATAAGGGTCGAATTTCAGGACTGCTAGTGCATTTTGTGAATGAATTTACAGATAACTAAAGGGCCCATCCCTTTATGAAAAATATGAATACCACAACAAATTAAAATGATATGCAATAATTCTATGTTTCATCAACAGATGGTAACCAGAATGCCATGTTCGTGCACGCTGATGCTAACATCATGTATTTGGGATTGAATTGGACGCACTGCACTGGCCCAGGGTGATCAGCGTTTAACACACATACTTTGTATCCTGTATCAGCGTTCCATACGTGAACACGTCCATCTGTAGATCCACTAAATATGAACTGAGAATCTGGACTGAAGGATGCTTCTATTGGGATTCCTATCAAAAGAAAAACAATATATTATTATGAATGATGTAGGAGGCAGTATTTAATAAATGATTGCCCAACCTTACAGAGTACTTATCTAGTCATTAAATCAAAAAATATAATATTCATAGACAAAGTTAGGAAATAATAACAGTAACCAAAAAATTTAGACACTTCTACAATTCTTTAAGTAAATTATCTAAAAATCACTCCTGCCTAATGGCAATAGGTAAAATTTAAAACAATACTCATAGATCAGGGCTATTATTGTCAAAGTTTATATGGTTCTAGTTTTTCAGTTGTGGTTAGTTTTGTCTTTTTTAGGAAGATAGAACAGTTATTTTTGAAGATCTGTCAATACATGAGTTTTTTTCTAACATAATTCACTGACAGTCATTATGATTATCATTATTATTTTAACTTCAACAATTTTGGCATTGTTTAAACCATTTCTGAGTACTCTGATTTATTAGTATATCCTGGCTAAGTATTTTATTACTTAGTTTTATATTTACTAGTTCGTTATTACTTTTAAATGTGTTTGACCCTTAACTGCAGATTTGTATCATATGCTCAGTTTATTTTATATAATCTTTCTGGCTCCAATATTGATCCTGTTAGTTTTACAAACGCAAATAGCAGTAGAGATAGTAGACATTCTAAATTTTTATTTAGTGAGATATCTTGTATAGAGATTACGGATATTATATCTGATTTAAAAAATTGTAGTAGCAAGGAATTCTATCAGTTAAATGTAAAAATACTTAAAACATTTAAAGAAGTTTTCCTGGCTATCTGAAAATAGTTTGCGTAGTACCGGTATTCAAGAAGGGCGTCATCGATTTAGCTAGTGAATATAAGCCCATTTCTGTAGTTCCCCTTTTCCCAAACATCTTTGAGTCCATCTTGAAGTACCAGATCGTTTCTTATACTGATAGTGGAAATTTATTTAGCTTATGTCAATTCGGCTCTAGAAACAATTTATCCACTACCACAGCCATTGGTCAACTCACTAATTACATCCCATAGCCAACTGTTCAAAAAGCTGATATTTTATAGCCAGTAATTTTACAGTCTATAATGAAAATTGATTTTTAAACTTAAATAACTCGAAAACAGCTAAACCAAATGTCAACTTGTATTATATATTTGGAATCAGAAAAAAAAGATCTTTCATTTTAGGCAAAAATTTACATTGTACTTTTTGTCGTTCCTCGTATATATAAAAAGTTACTGGGAATTACAATGCAGATTTATAACATAAAAAAAATCCTCTGTATGTCAGTATTTTTATTTTTTTGTACGACAAAAAATAAAAAAGTTACGGGGGTGTCAATTTATACGAAGTCACCCGGTACACACATCAATAAATATTTAAATTTAAATTCTCAAAAAAATTTGAGCATGCTCTATATGACAGATTGGTGAAATTCTTGGGCCATTACAGACTTTTAAAGAGGTTCAACATGGATTTTGGAAACGAAGTTCAATAGAAATAGCAGAATTTCAGCTTATACATAAGGAGCTGGCACAAAATCAAATTATTATTAGCATATTTTTTTACCTATCCAGAACATTTGACACATTAAATCTAGACTTTAGAAGCAAATCTCTACAACATTGGTATAAGAGGCAATCCTCTATAATTAATAAAATACTTTCTAACTGAAAGAAAACTTCAATTAATAGAAAATTGATATTCATAAGAGCACAGCATTGGCTTTGGAGCAGCTCAGGGATCTGTACTTCCTTCTATCATTTTTATACTGTTTGTAAATGATCTCTCTTTACGTGGACTGACCATAAAGTTTGATGATGATACCACTGGTACCATATCGGTTTTATTTTTCCTTTAAGAAGACTTAGTCAATTTAATTCTGTTAGAAGTATCAAATAAAACCAAATCTAGGTAACTGAACAAATAAATTCCAATGGAGACAACCATAAAGAATAAATGCAAAATCTAAACAAAACATAAAAATAAAAGTACAGATTAACAAGATGATACATATCAAATAAACAAGACCAATTAGCAACATATTGAAATCATTGATACATATTTCTGAACAAGAAAATTATTAAATGAATTGCAATTAACAATGGTTATTTATTCACATTGGTGTATGCAATCTTAAACAGAGCTTTAAAATAAATAGATTATATAGATAAAATCAAAAATAAAATTAAATAAATAGAAAAATAAACAAACAAAATTCAATCTCATACCTTTATTATTAAGATGACCAGTAAATGTCTGTAAAGGAGTTCCATGGAAGGCATCTATCAATCTTATAATTGACCCATTGGTACTAATCAAGATTGTTTTACCATCTCTGGAAAATTTTAAACCAGTCCAATCACATTCTTTTTCCTGGGTCAATTTAAAAGTAACAAATGGCCCCTAAAACACAAAAAAAATATGTCATTATGATCCATTTTAAAATTTAAGACGAAACTAAATTCCTTTAATATTCTCAGGCACAATAAAATTGGAAAACTTCTGTTTCATATATATTATATTTCATATATATTATATATATATATATATATATATATATATATATATATATATATATATATATATATATATATATATATATATATATATATATATATATATACATAAATGAATGAATAAAACACATTTATAATTATTCCATTTATCAAATTATTAAACTGATTATTTACCTTGTCAAAAGACCTTAAATCATATAATTTAATACACTCTGAGTTTACTCCTGCAGCAAAAATCAATCCTTCAGGATCATAAGCAGCTACAGGTCTTCCAGATAAATGCATAAGCCCTTGGCAATTAGGAGATCTCAAGTCCCATAGCCGAAGTGTCTTATCCAAGGACCCGGAAAGAAATGTGTCTTCCACAGGAGACAAACATAGGGAGACCACTTTTTTTGTATGTCCAGGGAAATACCTGAAAGCACATAACTTATGAATTACTATTTAGCTTTAGTTGTTTCATTTGTTTATTGGTTTTCATAGCATCTACAGCACAAGTAATCTACAGATACACAAGCAATTGGCCTTTAAATAAAGTTGGCCAATTATGATATACGTTTTTAGAAAACTTTTAAAGCCATATTGCTCACACAATCACTTTTGTTAACATGTACTCTATCTTGAAGTTGAATAGACTTTAGAGACCTATACTTTGAAACAGCATTGCATCTAAGAAATTAAAATATATATATATATTTGAGTCAGAAAGGACTATAAAATCTTAAATAGTTTAACTCTTAATAATGAATAACATAACAATAGTACCAGAGGTAGTAACAATATCCATATGTCATCCATTAGAAACAGAACTATAGGTCTATTTCTTGGAAGCTTAAAAATATAGGTAAACTTAAAAAACTATATTCAATTTTCATTATTTTTGTGCAATTTGTGTAAATGTAGGTACTTGTAATTTTGTGATAGATTTCTTTAAATTGTTTTTATATTTATGATTAACTATAAAAAAATTAGGTTTGTGTTAATATGAATTCATTATATGTTTTTTATGGTGCTTTTTATTTGTTAATTATGTTATATTCAATATATTCACATGATTGTATTTCAATACCAGCAGCAATGCTAATTATTATTTTGTAATTATTAGTATTCATATGAATACTAATAAAACTATTTTATCTTTTCAAAATAGCTAGCATCACATTAACATTGAATTTTATCCCAATTTATACAGTCACCATGGTCAATTGCCACAGGTACATTGTTTTTATCATAGTATTATTCCCATTATATTGCCTCTTTCTTTAGCTAGTTTTTTATTGTGTCTTCTTGAATTTGCTGTTTGATATGAGTGGAAAACATCCAGGTTGCAGCCATAATATATGGAAGTGATCTTATCTTATAAGTTTAGACGACTCTCATTAGGAAGGTTCCTTAGTTCGTTTGATACCTTGGTTCCACTGAACTTTCTCAAGGTACTCTATATCTTTGAGATAATATGGGTTTCAAATGCAATGAGTATATTCAGTCTTTGGTCTCACAAAAGATTTACAGGAGCCTTGCTATCATTTCACTTAAATGATTTTTGGATAAGGTATATAAGAGTGTCGGCCTTTTTGATTATTTGAGCTATGTGCTGCTCCCATTTTAAATTGGAAGTTATTATTACACTTAAATCCTTCTGGCTCTGAACTGTCTGGTTAATATAATAGGATTGCTTAGGGTTGTTTTGGCCTAAGTAAAGAACAGACAGTACACTTGAGATCATTCAAGGACATTTCCCAGGTTGTTGTCCAGGGTTTTATTTTATTCAAATCATCCTAAAGGTAAACACTTTGCAGCAGTTTATTGAAATAGATGTTGGTGTCTTACAAAGTACATGCACCTTTCAGCCCAGCATATAACCTGGTCAGGTACACTATACATAGCAGGGGGCCCAATACAGAGCCTTGTGAAATAAACTATGGGTAACTAGTAATAGTAGGCTCTCCCTTTTAAGTGTGTGCTTTGCCAAGACATTAGAATGAAATTTTGGTTGGCTAATCTTGATCTTAATTTTGCTATTTTATGCCATCACTGCATTGACATGTCTTCTGTTACTTCCAAATTCATACTACTAACTTTTGTTGTTAGCGCACATTCAGGCATAAAAAAATATATTAGGTATTATGACGTTTGGGTAAAAAAAAATCAAAATTAAGATTTATAATGAAAAAAACTTTCATTATAATATCTTTATAAAGAAAAAAGTTATAAGGATGAGCCAGTTATTTGTTGCCTCCATAGCATATTGGTTCAAATTATTAAGAACACAATAAACATTGAGACAGCTCTGTTAGCATATTATGTTGTCATGAGGTCACATACTTTGATATTTGCCAATGATTTTAAACTCTTTTTAGAAATTTCAACTATAGATGCCATGGTGTGTGCAGAATGGATTTAAATTTAATGCAAGTAAATGTGTGTCCATGTCTTTCGGTTTAAAAAAGAATGTGATAAAGAGAGATTATATGATTGATGATAATTCCTTGAAATGTTTGAAAACCTATACAGATTTTGGAGTAGTTATGGATAGTCTTTGAACTTTAATGAACGTATATCATCTCTCATCAATGATGCACACAGAGTGATGGAGTTTGTCATTAGGTCCACTAAACAGTGCAATACTCACCTGTGTCTTAAACTGTTTTATTCCCTTGTGCTCCCTAAGTTGGAGTATGCCAATATAATATGGTCACCCCAATATCAGGTATAGGTGAAATCAATTGAAAGAGCACAAAGAAAATTTTTACATGTTTCTACAAACAAAAGCTTGTCTAATTTATCTTTTTAAGCTTTTAAAATATCAAATTATTAATACGGGAATACAAGAAACATCAAGACTTTCTATCTTAAAATTCCAAGAACAAATCTTTGGTTACTATTAACTTACAGCAGTATAGTATCATCGAACAGAGAGAGACTTCATGCTGCTTCATCATGTTACTTGTGCTGTATTGTTTTATTGAAATCTACCATTAAGAATCTATCTGTAAATAGCTTTTGCTGTAGATATGAATGAATAAATAAATATAGCATAAGTTTCTAGGTAAAACTGTATAAGAATTATTTTTAAAACGCAACAAATGGTTATTTAAAAACTATACAGGGTGTTTCACTACAAATATTTTTTAACAAGTCATAGACTGGACAATTGTGAACAAAAAGTTCCTGTCTACCATAGGTCAATCCTAAATACATATTGAAATTCAAAATGTTTAATTTTAGAGGTTTCAGTTAACTTCTTGACAACATGGCAATTTGGCTTAAATGTGTCATGTACATCAAGTATAACACTCTTCAATACGAAAAACATGCCGACCACCATGATTATGAAACTAGATACAAAAACAATTTATTAACAACATACACTAGACTGACTTGAGAACAGACTGGAGTCAATAATTATGGTGTCAAATTTTGTAACCTGCTGCCAGATGGTGTCAGGCTCATGATGCCCAAGCAACTAAAATTTCATTTGAAAGCTGTCTTTCTGGGGCGTACCTTCTTTTCATTGGAGGAAATCATTTAAGATTTACCCGGTTGCCATAGTTTTGCATAATTATGTTTTGTTTGTTATATACCTACAAAATTTGTTTTTTACATATATTTGTAACATTTTTACTAAACATCTAGATACCTTTGTATACCTAACATTTAAGTACCACAAATATTGGTAGGTATTGTTTTTTTCCAAAATCACTGTTTTTCATAAAAAAATAAAAAATAATAATAATTCCAAAACCAAACTGGTTCGTTCCCATTTTCTTTCTTTTATTTTACATTTTTATTTGGGAATTTTTATTTAAAATGAATTATAAAATTGATTAATTATAATTGGGAAATAGTTTAATATCTTAGGCTTAATTTACTTTTTCAACATATATATTTCAATACATTAAATTTTAGACTGCCCTGGTATAATAAAATATTATTTACTTTTACACACTAAAATTTCATTTTATAATAATGTCTTGACACGCTCAATACATTTCCTATATCCTTCCTTGTCTATTCCTTTGCGTATTTGACCCTTTTTGTCCCTCTACAAATTTATGGAGGTTGAACGAGATACGGAGAGAAGAGGAAAGGGAGGAAGTCAAGCATAAAATTTACCGAAAACCGAACGACCAGTGTCCCGATAGTACTGACGGCACTTATTTACTAAAGTGATTTGGCTAGCCAATATTTTTTCGCATTATTCGTACTTATAACGTGATATATAGTCGTGCCCTAAAATTACTTCGCTACATACAGAATACTTAATTGGGCCATTTGTTTCTACGGATTCCCCATTTTCCATTCCTGAAATTATGAACCATTGAGGTAAGTTTCAGGACATTAAATAATATATATTTTTTATATATAATTTACATTTAAATATTTAAACCAAGATCCAAAATTAGTGTACAGACGCGGATCTAGATCAAACCAGCTTTCCCTCAAATTCACAGTCCACAACTGGGCCTAGCGTTGGTTTTCCCGAAGATTTTCTAAAGGAAAACCCACGTAAAACCCGCACAAAAACTTTTACAAACAAACACTTACTTACTAGCATTTAATTTGACCATGTTAGTATATTTAAATTAACAACCTTACTATATGCATATATAAAACAAAACCAATACTGAATAAGAGAGCAGAGGTAACATTTGACACAAATTCAAATATGCGGCAGCAAAGTCAAAACTAGCAATGTCCCTGTAGAACACACTAACAATAAACACATCATAATAAAGTAAAAGTTACATTATCAAAACTATACCTTATATACTTGTTATCATGTAGAGAGAGATATCGAATGGTATCATCTATCTTCGTAGAGCTATGGATTGCTGTATTTTTAGCATGTGTAAAGTGAATCAAATCGACACCATACTTTTTGCTATTTACGGTTCGTAGTTGCGTGCCTTTTTCGCAGTCATAGATCACTATTTGATCGTCTTCGCTGCAAGAAATTAACGTTTCACCGTTCGTAGAGAAATCTATGCTATTTATTTTGTCGGTGTTTTCTCGAAAGACCTTTGCCACCCGAAAACTGCGAACTACTTGATCTACGAGTTTCATTTTCATTTGATAAGCCGTCGTGGCGAGATTTGGATTCCTTTCCGTGATGCAAACTTATTCCAATGTTTGTGTTTTTAAAACTTAATTAACTATCGGCGATTTTATATTCCGAACATAAACAAATTTTTTTAATCACTACAACCACAAAACAATGCTGTCAAATGTCAAACGTCATTTATTTAAAGATGTGGCTACAGTCTTTCGAATCGCCTTATGGAAGGCAGACCCACTGGCTTTATATAAAGTTAGCAGGCCTCTGTGTTTTCAACATAAGTGGTTTCACATGTTCAGTTCTGCTGTATTGTTTCGAGATGCTGCGGGACACTTAAGCGCTCAAGTAAAGACTAACCCCACTAGAAAACGAGCATTCTCTGTTGAACATATGAAGCCTAATTATTCCTTCATTCTGTCCTGCTTGTCTGTGCGGTTCTATACATAATAACAGCGTAACGGCCGCTAAGTGGCGGGAGTAGGAGGGATAAGGATATAACTTGAAAAAAAAGGTCATTCTGCGAGACCGGGAGTACGCCCAAGGGGCACATAGTTCAAGCGAAGATGGGGTAGGAGAACATCTTCGACGCAGTTTACTCTGCTCCCGAAAACTCACAAGAATGCGCTGACAAATTGTCCGTAAGGAGCAGAATCAAAAATCATTAACAAAAAAGATGTGGCTAGTATGCCGATAGCAGCAATTTACCTGAGAACGCTAAAATAACGCTTGGGATACCACAGATATACTTATTAATTTCTCTATTTTGCCAGAAAAATAAAAATTGAAGCTGATCTTCACTGTTCGTTTTCTCATAGTACTAAATCAATACATGATAACACTACGAACACATATTACATTTTATTTAAGTATGTGCACACGTATTTGATATTGGCCATATTTTCACTTTACTTTAAAACTACTATCCTAGACCAACAAATCAATCCAAAAATGAAAAAAATACGTTTTTTTAAGTCGCCATTCTATAGCAAAACAGCGTTTACAAAAAAGACACACCAATACACCAATTTAGGTAGAAATACTGCTTATATTGTTTTTAAAGACTCAGGTAAAAAAGAATTTAAACCGCAAATATTTACATCTAGATTCTAAAACATGTCGTCTGGCACAAACGGATCAAAATTAAACATTAAACACGCGTTCAGGAAGAAGTTATTTACCGGTTATTTATTGTTATGATTAGTCAAATGATCTAAACTTTTATGTAAAGAGAATTTTTCAGAGGTAACGTTGCTTAAAGTTAATCAGATACACTTTCTAAATCAAACGCAAAGAAAAGCTAACCTGGTCTAACCAAAATAGCAGTTCGATTTTAGATTATATAATTTTCCTTGCCTTTAATTAGCTAAGGTAGCGGGAAGCTGTACTGTCACTGGAGAATGTTTTATTACAGTTGAGTTTAAATAATTAAAGAAACCGAATGAAAACGATATTTTTGTTATATTTTGCTTTATTGTTTGACTGTACTAAATTACTTCATTTCCTTCTTGCCTCTTAACATTAATTTTCTGGTTACATAAATCATTTTATTATATGTTCCCATATACGTTTTTTATCTTTGAATTTGAATGTAATAATTCCCCGTAGAGGCTTTCTGCTCCAATGCGTTTAACGCAGGGATTCCTTATATCTTCAATTTGTTTTGTTTCCGATATTGTCATCAAATGTATTGATACTTGTAAAGATATACGTTGTAGAAAAATTGAGAGGAACATTATCTGAAACCACTGGGCTGATTGCACGAGGAACATCATTATTTTCAAAGCCGGATCTGGAATCCTCCATCAACTTCTTAAAATAATATTCATTTTAGCAAATTTGATAAACGCTTTATCGCATTTCGGGTGTTATTTCGAATTTGTTTAAAGAAGACAACCTATAAAAACGCCGGCAAATTCACAATGCTACGACGTAGTAAAAGAGAAAATAAGAGTTCACATAGTATATGAATTTTATTGATGAGTGACTAGCGGCAGTAATGTTTCTGCTGAACCATGTAATAATGTTTTTGCTGTAGCATGTTATTACCTTTCTGGCATAAGCTGCAGTGGGTCAGTGATTATTTGGCTGTCTCTCGGAAGACTACATTTCGAACAACGCGAGCTGGCACTTTATTAATTTTTTTTTTATCAGAAACCAATAATTTCATATTGACCCTTGATTTAATTGAGAAATGTGTTCTTGATCAGATCAGGTTAAGTGTTTTCGGATTATGATGAAAAAAAAAGTAAAAAATATATTTATACAGGAAAATTCAGAATTGCTGACAAAACATAAGAAATAGCACTAAATATATGCGTGTTTTAAATGCAGGCCTAACGGTAGTTACGGGTTTGCATAAGATTTCAAAGGCTATTATGTAATATTTATGCTTAATTTCTTTTGTATATTTGGTATTTTTATTTTTTTTTTGAATATACTTTCCGCGTTCTGATAGAAATGTTATGTATCCGGGAACTCTTGGTGACGTCAGTGTGGCTGCGGTTTGCGATCAAAGAATTGACGGAACAAGGCAGTTCTTTCCTGTTTATAATCGTTGGTGCCAAACGGCATTATTTAGGATCTAGGCACTAATAAAGGAAGTGCTAGCTTTACTTGGCAAATAAGATTATGACACTAGTAGAAAACCCCAAATTTTAAATATTGCAAGCCCGTTAACATCTAGACATTTTCGTTTAGGGATGAACAGGACCAGAACCATACCAAGCATGCAAGCATTGGTTGACATGAGATTTTGGCTTCTGCCAGATTGACATTCAAAGTAAAAAACAAATAGGAGTATTTCGGTTCGTCTCTTCGAAAGCAGACCTTTGCGTTATTAACATAAGTGGTTCCACGTGTTCGGTTTTGTTGGTTTATTTCGGGGGGAAGCGGGAGACTCAACCGCTCAGAGTAGAAACTAATGACCCCACTAGAAAGGCAGCAGACGCTGTGAACGTGTGAGGTTTAGATGTTCCTTCATTCTATTCCGTTCGTCTGCGGCAGTTCTACATAGAATATTAGTGTAATGGACGATATGTGGCGGGAGTGGGAGGGGTAAGGGGATAGTTTGAAAGAAAAGGTCATCTCGTGAGACCAGTAGTACTTTCAAGGGGCATCTAGTGGAAGCCAAGATGCAAACATTAAAAAGTTAAGTGGTTAATGAAAAGTTTAACTTGGAACAAGAAAGGACGTCAAAGACATGATTCAGAGTCAGACCCAATCCTGGACGCTGAGAGAATGGACTGGCAAATCATTCCAGTAGGAATAGAGCCGAAACCACTCAAGTCAAGTGTAAATTGTAAATATTGGTTTAAGTTTAGATTTAAAATATATTTATTATTTAAAAAGAAATGGCTCAGGATTTTCATAAAATATGTAGAACCTGTTTAGTAGAACTTTCAGTTCCCAAACCCCTTTTTAACGTGCAGTATATTAATGAAGAAAATTTAAGATTGTCTGATATACTTGCTGCTTGTACTTCTTTAAAGGTAAGAAAATCCTACATTTGCATATCAACTCTTGGTCAACTAAAGAGGTAATTTTTAGATAGTGGAAAATGATAATTTGCCTAAGCAGGTGTGTTCTGAGTGTGAACATAATATACTTAGTGCTTTTAATTTTCAACAACAATGTCACAAATCAGATTCTGTATTGAGGGCTGTCTCTGGGTCTGTACAATCTCACCTTGTAGAAATAAAGACATTAGAAAATATTGAAGAATCCTCCTTGAATTCCCCCATACAGTTTTGTGAAATTTTAAGCAATAATGAACTAGATGAAACTACAGGACAAGATCAAGTAGAGGGTTATGTTAGTGAAGTGGAAAATTTAGACAATTCTTTAAATGACCATGGAAAGAATGAAATAGCAGCTGGCATAGTATTGGATAAGGATAATGATTGTCTAAGAAGTTGTGATAAATCAAGGACAAGAATTGATATCAGTTATAGTAATCAAGGTAAATAAAATTTGCCTGAAAAATTATCAGTTCTTTTAAATATATAAAAGTAAAAAATGTAAAATGTTCTGAGGCTAACTCCATTTCAGTTTACAATCATTTCAGTTTCCAAAATGTATATCTTAAACCTGATTATTATTAGAAATGTTTTTATTATATACCAACAAATTTTGCCTTGAAGTGAAGTTAGTATTACAAACTATAGAAAATAATTTCAATTGACACTATTTATTTCCGTTAGAACATGTTACTTGTGCAGAATACACCTTTAATATAAATAATGAAAATGATATCACATCTAATTACTTAAACCAAACAAAACTAGGAGGAGGAGTAAAACATAAAGATGAAAAGGATACTAAGATAGACACAGAGGATGAAACACTTCAACCTTTGTTTCCCTGTGAGGCAAAGGATTGTTTTGTCTGTTTTACTGATCCTGAAGACCTAAAAGTAAGTTGTTTCTTACATATTGTCAAGTTCAGAACTGATGTTTTATTTTATAAATATTAAGACAGCATTTTTTTAGAGTTTATGTTAGTCAATTGTTGAATATTATTTTTTAAAAATTCTAGAAACACAGTGCAAGACATGTATCAAAGAATAATTATTGTAGAATCTGTAATAAAACATTCTCCAGTGCCAGTACATTATCTCGTCATACAACAAGCAAACATCACCCAGAGAAAAGGGGTCATATTTGTAGTCAGTGTGGCAAAACTTTTACAAGGTAATAAATATAATAATTTTATTAGAAATACATAATATATGCAGAGTGTTTGCAATTTTTATTTAAACATTTTGATTTGTGATTGGTCATGTAAATCCACCATAGACCTAATAACAGGGAGACCCAAAATCTTGTGCTGTTTGATTCATAAGATGTAGTGCAAGTTATAATGACCTACTTTTCTTTTTGCCGTTGACATATAATATATCAATGGCTATGAGGGTAAACAATCATTTAACTGCCAATTAAAATTAATTAAAATCACAGCAGGTATATTTAATAAAGTTAATCTATTTTTTTACATTATGCATCAAAATTTGGATCAAAATAGCTTGTTTATGTTTGTTTACAATATATCTGTATTCTTTGAATCTAGATATTTTTGCCTCGGAACTTATGAATAGTGTTATGTAGATTTGGGAAAAAAATAAAATAGCAATTACAGGTGTTATTCACTCCTTAAAGTAATTAACCATACTTATAAATAGATAAATATTAAGAAGAATATCATACCATTTACATCAATTGATATAGAAAAACGATAATGTATTAAACTAGAAGTTAAATAGTCAAAATTTTTCCACACTGTGCACTTATTTGTTTATTTATTTACAGATACTCTTCCATGTACAATAAAAAAGAATTACACACTAAGTTGCACAATAAACTAGATTCATCAATTAAAGCTCGAAAAGACAAGAAATAAAAGATAAAAAAAATATATTCTACAAGTTTAAACTAGGCCTAAATCTGTTCTTAAAAATATTCAAAGAAATACCAAAAAAATGCATAGAATTGGTTACTTTGTTAGCTTCTCGGGATATTCTATTTAAAGACCATTGAAATTCACAGTTAGTTCTATGTTGCTGTTTTAGTGCAAACTTGTCCAAGTTCTCTGACAAGTTAATTAAACCACTGATAACTTTAAATAGATAGCATATCTCCTTTGTTCTTCTAATAAAGGTAAGTTGAAATATTTCAAAAGATCAGTATAATTGTGGTTATAAAAATGTATTTGACATTGATAACAAAGAGTTTTAATGAACTTTCTTTGAATATTATCGATTCTACATTTATGTATTTTATAATGGGTCAACCAAATAACTGAACAATATTCAAGATTACTTCTTACATAGGAGTTATATAAGAGTGTAAATGCACATATATTTGAAAAATTAAATGTTACCCTTTGAACAAAAGACCAGCATCCTAGTCGCCTTTGCAATTATTGTGTCATTTTGAACAGTAAATGAAAGTTGACTATCCATCATGACACCCAGGTCACCATGATGTCCAAGAACTTGCAAAAAAATGATTCAATAACTTACAAAAACCCCCAAAAAATATCATTTTTACTTAAGTTTTGCTCTGTTTACTATTTTTATTACAGTTTTTTTTTGTAGTGTATTGAATAATTAGAAAAATAATTATAGAATTTGAAATGTTTTGCAGATCAGATGATTTGAAAAGACACATTAGAGTACATACTGGTGAGAAACCTTTTAGTTGTGAAAAATGTGGAAAGGCATATGCTCAGTCGTTTAGGTTAGTGTAACTCTCTATCTGGTTAAGTAAGTCAGGTCCTAAATGCATTTACTTACTACTGTTTATTCATGGTTTGCATCAATGAGTAACACTTTTATAATAATTGAGATTTGAGTTGCAAATATTAAAGATTCAGAAATATACATAAGATAATATTGCCTTGAGAAATATGTTTGTCAAATCCGACAGTTTTTTCAATTCTATATAATATTATTAAGATCTTAACTTAGTTTTTACCATGAATTAAATAGTTGTTTCTTTTAGGCTGTTAGAGCATCTAAGATCCCATTCCAATGTTAAGAACTTTGTTTGTGCAATATGTGGCAAAGCATTTGCTAGGTATATTAGTATGCTGGCTCATGATAAGACCCACAATAAAGTAAAGTCACATGAATGTAAGAAATGTGGAAAACGGTAAGCAGTTTTTCTTTGGTAGGTAATAGGAAATTAGTTCATATGACTAAAGTGATGAATAACTTTTATTAAAATTACTAGTATTACATATATATTCTATGATTTTGTCTGGAATGATAAAAAATATATAGATAGATAGAAGGATAGATACATTATGCCACTCTACAATTAACATATTGTTTACAGCAAGTCAGAGAACAGAAATAGTAATTATTTACCTCAGTACAGCAAGAAATATTAAAACTGACACAATAAAAATACAATGCAGTTTTCTTAATTTACCTAGAACAGTATCAGTTAAAAATTATCTAATCTAAATATAGTTACATCTAGTCAAAGTGAATTTAAAATTACAAATTAAAAATCATAAAAATCATACATATTCAAAAATATACTTATAATATCAATATAATATATAATTGGACTAATTTAAATAACTCACCTGCTAGCTTGTTGATAATCATTTAAAATCAAAGCTTTAGAAAAAATAGAAAAAAAATCATTGACCATTATGTTCCAAAAACAACCATCAAAGAAAAATTCCCTAGCTGGTATAGCCCTGATCTTAAAATGTTGATAAGTGGAAAAAACAAATTATACATGAGGTTTAGATGGTCGAAGCTGCAATCTGATTATTATAGATACAGAGGTTAGAAGAGAGACAAAGCATCTTGTAGAGATCTGTTACTTATTGTTCGTGACCAACACTGAACAAACAAATATAAAATTATATATAAAAAATATAAAATATTTTTGGTCATATGTTAAAACTTTGAGAATGGTCTGCCTAAAACAATGTATTATGATGGTCAAAATATAGAAGATAAAGATGATATTGTTGAGGCATTTGCTAACCATTTTAAGACATGTTTCAAACCTCATCCAAATACAAATCAACTCTGATAATTATAAAGACTTCAATGTCAGGAATCTTTCTCATCACTGTTTTACTCTTGAAGAAATCACAAAAAAAATTGATACTTTGGATGTAAATAAAGGAGAAGGGCCTGATGGGATTCCCCCAATATTTATCAAGACATGTAAAGATACATTACATGTCTTGATAAATGTAAAGATACAAGATATAAATCCCTTGAAAATTATTTTTCAGGCTTCATTTGATAATGTGAGTTTTCCTCTAATTTGGAAAGAGGCTTCCCTTTTTCCCATTTTTAAGTCTGGAAGCCAGAATGATCTTAAAAACTATTGGGTATATTTCTACTTTCTGTAATGGCGAAAATATTTGAAGCTATTATAACTGATGAGCTTTTTCAGACATTTAAGCATCAACTGGTCAATGAGCAGCATGGTTTTTATAGACACCTTTCAGCTACAACCAATCTGGCTGAATTTCAGGATTTCCTTATCAATAATATTGAAAATGGCTTCCAAGTAGATGTTATATATACTGATTTGGAGAAAGCCTTTGATAGTGTCGGTCATGCTCTCCTATAAAGGTTAGACTCTTTCGGTGTTCATGGTCATTACCTGTTGTGAATTTTGTCTTACTTGCAGGGTCGTGTTCAGTGTATGAGGCTAGGCAGCGCAATTTCAAGTGAGATTAGGGTCACCTCGGGGGTGCCACAAGGATCTCATCTGAGACCAGTTTTTATTCTTTATTTTTATAATTGACTTAGTTTTAAATTTCAAAAACTGTAAGTGTTGCCTCAATATGCAGAGGGATCTGGACAGTCTTGTTTGGTGGTGTAAGGGGAATTATTAACTCTAAACTTAATAAGTGTAAAATCATGTGCTTTTTTAGATGTCAAAATCCAATAGTTTTTTATTACTCAATAGAAAATACAGTGTTAGGGTCTGTTGAAATATTTAAAGACTTAGGAGTTTTATTTGATACTAGGGTAACATTTACCAAACATATAGATAATATTATTGTAAAGGCATTTCAAATGTTAGGTTTCATCAGGCGTAACTGTGTATACGTATCTGACACAAGGGCTATCAAAATACTTTACCTTGCCATGGTACACAGTGTGTTAGAATACAACGCAGTACTCTATCATATAACATACATATCCTTCATTTGGAGCAGGTGCAAAATAAATTTCCTAAAATGTTACTGTGGAAACACCACTTTGTATAACATAACATTGATTATATAATATTCCCTAATGAACTTAAAACTAGCAAAGTAACACCAATACAAAAAGTAGCAAATGCAAACCACGTTTCCAAATTTAGGCCAGTAAACTCTCTGCCATATTTAGAGAAAGTACTGGAGAGAGCAGTTTTTGAACAAAAATTGGAATACTTTAATGTCAATAATTTATTTTTGGGAAATCAGTCAGGTTTTCGAAAAAGACACTCATGTGAGAACTCTACAACTAACATTGTCCAAATGGAAGACACAAGAGCTTTTGAAACAATAGACCGTGAGATCTTGTTGAAAAAATTGCAATTATATAAGATAAGTGGTAAAGCGTTAAATTGGTATGTGGAGTATCTGATGGGACAGAGGTCACAGTATACAAGATTGGGAAACTCAAACTCAGAAAAAAGATAAAATCACTGCGATATCCCGCAAGGGATATTTATTATGTGTTTATTATATATATCAATGATATAAACTTCATTGAAGAAATAGAGTTCCTAAACTTGTTCACTGATGACACCTTTGTCTCATGTAGTGGGAAAAATATAGAAGAAATATTACTGAACGTTAGACAGCTAATTTTAAATATTGATAAGTTTCTTAAAATTAACAAGTTAAAATTAAATGTAGAAAAAACAAAAGCAATGATAATAAGTACAAAACAAAAACTATGTAAAATTGATACAAAAACAATTCATCTGGAAATTGATGGAAAGGAAATTCAATGGGTGGAACATATAAAGTATCTTGGTTTTAAGTTAGACAATTCACTAAGTCTTAACAAGCATTTTGAATTTTTAAAAAAGAAAATACATAAAAAACTATATTTTTTTGCTAGGGTAGTGAAGTCCCTTACACTCGCTGCAAGAACAATGTTATTCAAGAGCATAGTACAACCCCACGTTGATTATTGTGCTAGTATGCTTTATTTAATGTCAAAAGACCAGATTAGACATCTCCAAATACTATTTAATAGGGGAATGCGATTGGTGTTACGAAGCAGTAGGTATACACCAATAAAGGTTATAATAAGGGTATAATAAAATGGATGTCAGTAAAACAATGTTTGTATTATCTAACAATGATCTTTATTTATAAATTAAGAAAAGGTTTGTTACCGGAATATTTTAAAGAGTTTACTACACTAAGAAACGATATCCATAGTTATTTTACTAGAAATTGCAACGATTTTCATATAAGTAGACCAAGGTACTCAGCAACAATGAAATCCTAGCTATTCAAAGAACTAAAAGAATTTAATGAAATTCCTAACAACATTAAAAATGCAATAACTGTAAATAGCCTTAAGAATCTTTTAAAGAAACACATCCTTGATAAATAAAAACATACTGTGATTTGTTAGACCTACAAATATGTTCCTTGCAAACAATATAGTCAAATAATAAATAAGTAACCCTAAGCTAATGTATGTAATTTTATTCTGTATTTTGTAATTTTAAGCTTAAATGTTTAATGTATAATTATAAGTTTCTACGTTTCTTTTATTATGTAACATTTTCTTTTTATTATGTAACATTTTAAAGATAACATATTGTATTAAGATTTCCTAACTAAATAAATAAATAAAAAAAAAAAATTCAGTTCGTCTCCTACTATTGGGAATGGAAAGTTTTCTTCTTTTTTCAAAAATTAACTTAAAAGTACCTCAGAGAGCCACTCGTTCTAGACAGCTGTTTCATGTGAATGGCACATCATACTAATTATGGTTTTACCTCTTTTGTGGATAGGATGTTAACAAATTATAATAATAAATATCATCACGTTGATCCATTTATTTTTAAAAGCTTTAATTCTTTGAAGGCTCATGTGAGTTTCAACTGAAAACTGAGAAGTAGGCATTTTGTTAGTTTGCTTTTACATGTGTTTTTATTCTGTATAAATTTGTTCTGAAATTTCAAATATTTTTACTTAACAATAGCAATTACTGAAAATTGAGAAATCAGGCACTTTGTTGGTGTGTTTTAAGAATTCAATTATTTTAATAGGACTATACTTGTATTTTTTAAAACATTCTGTTAGTTTATTTTTACGTGTAGTGTTTGTTTTCCTTCTTTTTAATTTTATTTTAAAATTTTAAATTCTTTAACTTAAAACTTATATTTATATATAAATACGTATTGTGTACCATTTGGAACAATGTTCTGTAGTGTACTTGACTATAAATAAATAAATAAATAAATATACATTATGCCTCACATGTAATTAATTAGACCTTGGGAAATTCCAGGATTTGTTAGTTTCCTGTTTCGTTGTTACAATATGCACTGTCCAGTTGTTTCTGGATATTAGTTTTTGTCAACAAAGCAAACTTTATTTGGGTACTTAAATGCTGCTTAGAATTTTCGTGATTCTTGGCCTATTCACTTAAATGTACTAAATCACTGACACCAGAATTTGTCCAGTTTGAATCACCTCCAAAAAGTAGGCAAGGAAAACAAGATAAACAATCTCTTATTTCACAGCTACAAAGCTAATGGTTTTTTGATTAAATGCAGAGCATTCGACTTTTAACTCAGGTGTAGGACATCAAGTTTTTCATGAATACCAATTCGCGAAAAGTTTTTATATTTCGACAAAATATCAGCATTTGATATAAAGCTTCTCCTTTATTGGTCGCTTCGCATGCACATGTGTTTGCTGCGAGCTGTTATTAGAGCATTTGAAAATCACTTTTAGCACTCATGTGATTAATGGCAGTTCGCGCAGCTTGTTTTATCAAAATGCACGTTTGTATGATATATGCTATTTTCCAACTCATTATACAATATAATATTTGATTTTATCCTAATTAATTATTTGCTTTCAAATTTGCCCTGATAATTCATTTTGATACTTATTACCAATTATTATTTTTTTATACACATAGTATATACACAATACATACTACTTTTCTTTCAAATATTTGAGCCTTTTTATTTCTAGTCCAACATCAGTTTTATAATACATTTTTTTCTAAATTTCAGGTTATGTGGCCCAGGTTCTTTAGCAATGCATATGAAAGTTCATAATGGTCAAAAGGACTTTGTATGTTCTTTTTGTAACAAAAGCTTTATCTCAGCTAGTAATTTAATTGTTCACAAAAGGATGCATACAGGTGAGTGTCTTGAAGTGGTTCGTTCCCATTTTCTTTCTTTTATTTTACATTTTTATTTGGGAATTTTTATTTAAAATAAATTATAAAATTGATTAATTATAATTGGGAAATAGTTTAATATCTTAGGCTTAATTTACTCTTTCAACAAATATATTTCAATACATTAAATTTTAGACTGCCCTGGTATAATAAAATATTATTTACTTTTACACACTAAAATTTCATTTTATAATAATGTCTTGACACGCTCAATACATTTCCTATATCCTTCCTTGTCTATTCCTTTGCATATTTGACCCTTTTTGCCCCTCTACAAATTTATGGAGATTGAACGAGATACGGAGAGAAGAGGAAAGGGAGGAAGTCAAGCATAAAATTTACCGAAAACCGAACGACCAGTGTTCCGATAGTACTGACGGCACTCATTTACTAAAGTGATTTGGCTAGCCAATATTTTTTCGCGTTATTCGTACTTGTAACGTGATATATAGTCGTGCCCTAAAATTACTTCGCTACATACAGAATACTTAATTGGACAATTTGTTTCTACGGATTCCTCTTTTTCCATTCCTGAAATTATGAACCATTGAGGTAAGTTTCAGGACATTAAATAATATATATTTTTTATATATAATTTACATTTAAATATTTAAACCAAGATCCAAAATTAGTATACAGACGCGGATCTAGATCAAACCAGCGTTCCCTCAAATTCACAGTCCACTACTGGGCCTAGCGTTGGTTTTCCCGAAGATTTTCTAAAGGAAAACCCACGTAAAACCCGCACAAAAACTACCATTGATCCTCCGACCCGGATTTTTTCGGTTTATATCTGGATCCAGTTCGGAATTTACTGATATTGGATCTTGTACGAACTACCAGGCAGTTTTCTAACTGATAAAATTACATAACTAAAAAAAAATATAAATTTTTTACATAACTTAAAAATATAAATACTTGCAATACCTTTTACATCAAATGCTTTTTACTATAATTGTTTTTAAAAGTTTTACAAATTAATAAAATTCTGGGTATAACATTTAAGTTTATTACTAGTAAATAACCATAAAATTGTCAAGGTTAAATTCCAACAACTGCTAGGCTGCTCAAAAAGTTAAGGTATTTGTTTTTTGTGAAACCAAGCTTCCTTTCAGGCTTTAGTTGGTAGTTGCGATTTCCTACGTAAAATAAATTCATTTATTGAGTTTTTCGAGATCATTTGTAGTTGTATATTTTTACATTTTTAAAATGGTACTTTCTAGCGATGAAAAAATATCTCGTGCAAGTGCCCTTAGGCAAGTCGTTATTGATCAGTTATTATTAATTGAAAAATGTGCGGTCGACGCAAAGCTAGATCCTACAAAAATTAACCTTACAAAATTTAAATTGTCGTATAAAAATTTAAAGAAGCTTCATAAGGACTTCGAAAAACATCACAACTCTATTGTGGTTGCTCTAGCAGGAAATAATGATAAATTAAATCAGGAAGCCAAATGACTGGATAATTTTAGTTGCCGTTATTTAGATATTGAAGTTACATACAATGAACTTATTACTGAAAAAGAACAATTACAAAGAACTAGCTCTACTTTGGCTTCTACTTCCATAAATCAAACTTTACCGGCTTTACTCTCTAGTAATGGGTCTTCATGCCTGCCAAAAATTGACTTATTTCAATTTACAGGGGATGTTCAAAAATTTCCCACATTTATTGAGATGTTTGATGCATTAGTGCATAACAGTCGAACATTATCCAATGTTGAAAAATTTAATTATTTGCTTTCCAAGCTTTCTGGACCTCCTCTTGCTTTAATAAAAAATATGCCTTTGCTTTCTGATAACTATTTTATTGCTTACAATACTCTTAAAGATAGATACGATAATAAAAGACTTAGAGCAGTCAATTATTGGAAGGCAATTGAAAATTGCCCACCAGTTACAAAAGAAAATTTTCAGTCATTAAGAAATTTGCTCGATACTTTTACTGAAAACTTAGAAGCTCTTAAAATGATGTCATATAATATTGATAGTTGGGATTTTATAATTACGAATATGCTGCTGGATCGCTTAGATTCGAGTTCAAGAAGGGCTTTTGAACAACAGCATGCTTCTAATAATATGCCTACTTATAAAAATGTAAAACAATTTTTAATGAAACAATGCAATGCATTGGAAACAATTGCTCTTTGTTCAAGACCCAAGGAGTATGCCCCTAAAGGTAATCAGGACCGAAATAAATTTTTAAACAACCCACGAAACTCGAATGCTTTTCTTGTACAATCTGAGGGCGATGGCGCTAAATTGGACGTGTGTCTCCTTTGTAAGGGTACTCATGTAATTTACAACTGTCCTACATTTTTAGACAAAAGTGCTTCCGAACGATTTCATTTTATAAAAAATAAAAAAGCTTGCATAAATTGTTTAGCTGATCAGCATACTACATCTAAATGCACTTCTCAAAAACGTTGTCGCGTTTGTAAAAAAACGCATCATACTTTACTACATTTTTTGCCTAATAATGGTGAACATAATTTACAAAATAATTCTCAGAATACTGTCAGCTCCGACGTTGGAAGCCGAGTGGTTAATGTTGGTATGCTAACCAAGGATAACCATGAGGTATTGCTATCTACTGTTTTATTAAATATACGAGACGCCTTTGGAAATTTACACACGGCTAGAGCCGTTATTGATCCCGGTGCCCAATCATGCTTTATTTTAAAAAAATTTGCGGATAAGTTAGGTTTACCTAAATATAACATTGCTATTACTTTACAAGGTCTGGAAAAAATGTGCATGCCTGCTAAATCAGGCGTTACCTGCTCCTTTTCCCCGTTAGAAAATAAAGTACAAAATTTCAATGCGGAATTTATTGTAATTGAAAAAATCTGCGAAAATATGCCGGTCGCAGATTTTACTATAGATAAATTTTCGTACTTAAGTGGCCTTAAACTCGCTGACCCTCTTTTTAATAAAAAGGGTGAAATTCAGATATTGCTTGGTGCAGAAATTTTCCTATTTATTCTAGAAGACGGACGTATTATTGTAGGGCCTGATCAACCCGCGTGCATTAATACAGTTTTCGGGTGGATAATTATGGGAAAAGTACCTCTTGCGGAAACCTCGTACATATCACCTAATGTAAAAACTTTCTTTACAACGTTTTCGACAGATGATAGGTTAGATAACACTTTAAAACTGTTTTGGCAATCTGAAGAAATCCCCGAGTTTAAAACTATGTCACCTGAAGATGATTTTTGCGAAAATTATTTTTTAAGTACTACTAAACACAATACTGACAAGAGTTTCACGGTTTCATTACCATTTAAAATCAATGCCCCTGATTTTGGCGATACGCGTTCTTTGGCGATGCGCCGATTTCTGTCACTAGAAAATCGCCTTGCAAAGGACAAAAAATTGCACTGCGCTTATAGTGACGTCATAAAAGAATATCTGGAATGTGGACATATGGAGCAAGTGCAGCCTCCAAGTCCACAATTTCGGCATGACAGTTTTTATATTGCCCATCATCCGGTTTTTCGAAAAGAATCCACATCGACCCCTGTGCGAGTAGTTTTTGATGCAAGTAGTCATGCGTACGAAAAAATATCTTTAAATCAAGCATTATATACGGGACCTAAGCTCCAACGCGACTTAATTGCAATTCTACTGTATTTTCGTATACATAAATATGTTATGATTTCTGATATTCGACAAATGTTTCGTATGATATGGGTAGAACCTAAACAAAGAAAATATCAACGTATTTTATGGCGCTTCTCACCTGAAAGCCCAGTTTTAGACTTTCAATTAAATGTTGTGGTTTTTGGGGTTGCTTGTTCGCCCTATTTGGCAATTCGCACACTTTTGCATCTAGCTGGTCTTTATTCCGATTTGCCATTAGCAACAGAAATTGTAACCAATCAAACTTTTGTTGATGATTGTTCTTTTGGTCATGATGACCTTAAAACCTCCATATCTATGAGAAATCAACTTATAGAGCTACTTAGCAGAGGAAAATTTGAACTGCGCAAATGGGCTGCTAATAATAAAACATTATTAGAAGGGTTACCTGATACACATATACAAAATATTGATTATTCCTTTGATCTTGAAAGGGACTCTACTCTGAAAATTTTAGGCTTAAAATGGAGCCCTACAAGGGATGCTTTTTACTATCCTTTTACATATATCAAATCAAATTGCACTAAAAGAACCATGCTCTCAGAGCTTGCTAGAACTTTTGATCCACTGGGTTTTTTAACACCTGTCACTTTTTTTATGAAACTGCTTATACAAAATTTATGGACACTGGGCTTAGGATGGGACGATAGTCCACCACAGGACATTGTCGATAAATGGAACAACTTTAAAACAGATCTTATTAAACTTTCGAATTTTGTCATACCGCGTCAAGTAGACCTATGCAATATGGAATCATGTAATTTGATTGGCTTTTGCGATGCCTCAATTAAGGGTACCTGTGCAATTACATACATAAGGGTTGTTTATAAAAACTGCTCAGTAAAAACATATTTTCTTTATGCAAAGTCCAAGGTAGCTCCCCTTCAAACAGTATCTTTGCCTAGGCTAGAATTAAACTCCGCGGTACTACTTGCAAAATTAATTAAATTTGTTATTAAAGTTTATCAAAATAAAATTATATTTGCAGACATTTTTGCGTTTAGCGATAGTATGGTAGCGCTCTCCTGGATTAAAAGTTCTCCCCACACATGGAAAACATATGTGGCAAACAGAGTCGCATTTATTCAGGAAATTTTACCGCCAAATAAATGGTACCACATTTCTTCTAAAGAAAACGCAGCTGATTGTGGCTCGCGAGGGCTTTTTCCGTCGGAGCTTATAAACTCTATTTTATGGTGGACTGGCCCTCAGTTTCTTTTAACACCCAGAGAATCCTGGGACTTAAAATCGCCTTCTAACTCAATAGCTTCGAATGCTGAGCTAGAACAGCGAAAAATTACTTTAACCACTAATATTACCTTAATAAATATATTTGATACTTTACTACAAAGATTTTCTG
Organism: Kuschelorhynchus macadamiae; assembly: GCA_030620095.1. Classification (NCBI taxonomy): domain Eukaryota; kingdom Metazoa; phylum Arthropoda; class Insecta; order Coleoptera; family Curculionidae; genus Kuschelorhynchus; species Kuschelorhynchus macadamiae. The sequence continues at coordinate 357,972 of JAUTXW010003002.1, forward strand.
TACTTTATAAAATTAAGAGAATACTTGCTTATATAATCCGCTTTGTACAAAATATAAAAAATGGCAAATTACAAAAAGGAAAACTTACTCCTGAATTACAGCTAAAAAATCTAACGTTTCATGAGTTGAATTATGCTCTATTATTACTAGTCAAACATGTTCAATATGCTCATTTTAGACAAGAAATTTTATGTCTAAAAAACAATGAAACGCTACCTAAAAAATTTAGATGTCTAAATCCATTTCTGGATGATCACGAAATGCTTCGTGTGGGTGGTAGACTGTGCAATTCAAATTTAAAGTTTGATCAAAAATATCCTTTGCTTTTACCCAGTAATTCAATTCTTACTACTCTAATTATTTCTGAGATTCATCTTGTAAACTTACATGCAGGTATACAAACAACTGGTTATTTGTTAGCACAAAATTTTTGGGTTTTTTCTGCCAAAAAATTAATAAGGAGCATAATTTCCAAGTGCCTTCCATGTTGGAAAACGCGTCCTAGTACTTTTCAACCCCCTATGGGTAATTTACCTAATTTTCGTGTAAGGCAAGCGCGTCCTTTTTTGAATATTGGTGTTGACTTAGCGGGGCCATACCATATAAAACTAGGAAAATTGCGTCATGCAAAAATTACTAAGGCCTGGATTTGTTTGTTTGTGTGTTGCGCCACGAAAGCTTTACATATAGAATTACTTTCCGAGCTTTCAACGGAATGTTTTTTAGCCGGGTTTAGGCGTCTGATAGGTCGACGTGGGCTTTGCAAAAATGTTTATTCGGATTGCGGAACAAATTTTATAGGTGCAAAAAATTATATAAATAAAATATTTTCCGAAGTAGCAGAAAAGGAAGCTATTAGGTGGCACTTTAATCCACCCGCGGCCCCCCATATGGGTGGTCTTTGGGAGGCTAATATAAAATCAATAAAAACTCATTTGCAAAGAGTAATCGGTCTTCAAGTACTGACTTATGAGGAATTGAATACTGTGCTTATTCAAATAGAAGCAATCTTGAATTCACGCCCTTTATGCCCTCTCAGCTCGGATCCCAGCGACCTAGCAGCATTGACTCCTGCACATTTTTTAACTTTAGGTCCATTTAATTCATTTCCCGATACTGATTATACAGACTTACAAATAAATAGGTTGTCTCGCTGGCAATTATTAACACGTATGCAAAACGATTTTTGGAAAAGATGGAAAAATGAATATCTTCATACATTAACTCAAAGAGCCAAATGGCATTTACCTGATTTACCAAAACCGTCAAGCGGCGCAATGGTATTAATAAAAAATGAAAATACTTCTCCTCTAGAGTGGTCTTTAGGGAGAATTACCGAACTTATTTCGGGTTCTGATAATATATGCAGAGTAGCAGTTGTCAGGACCGCTAAGGGTTCATTTAAACGGCCCTTAGTAAAACTATGTCCTTTACCTTTAAATTAAGTTCAGAAAATACCTTAGGTATTTTCAGGGGGTTGGGAATGTTTCGTTCCCATTTTCTTTCTTTTATTTTACATTTTTATTTGGGAATTTTTATTTAAAATAAATTATAAAATTGATTAATTATAATTGGGAAATAGTTTAATATCTTAGGCTTAATTTACTCTTTCAACAAATATATTTCAATACATTAAATTTTAGACTGCCCTGGTATAATAAAATATTATTTACTTTTACACACTAAAATTTCATTTTATAATAATGTCTTGACACGCTCAATACATTTCCTATATCCTTCCTTGTCTATTCCTTTGCGTATTTGACCCTTTTTGTCCCTCTACAAATTTATGGAGATTGAACGAGATACGGAGAGAAGAGGAAAGGGAGGAAGTCAAGCATAAAATTTACCGAAAACCGAACGACCAGTGTTCCGATAGTACTGACGGCACTCATTTACTAAAGTGATTTGGCTAGCCAATATTTTTTCGCGTTATTCGTACTTGTAACGTGATATATAGTCGTGCCCTAAAATTACTTCGCTACATACAGAATACTTAATTGGATAATTTGTTTCTACGGATTCCTCTTTTTCCATTCCTGAAATTATGAACCATTGAGGTAAGTTTCAGGACATTAAATAATATATATTTTTTATATATAATTTACATTTAAATATTTAAACCAAGATCCAAAATTAGTATACAGACGCGGATCTAGATCAAACCAGCGTTCCCTCAAATTCACAGTCCACTACTGGGCCTAGCGTTGGTTTTCCCGAAGATTTTCTAAAGGAAAACCCACGTAAAACCCGCACAAAAACTTTCATGAAGTATTAAGCTGATAAGACTGACACAAAAAATGTAACATTAGAACTTTAACCCTGTATTCACTGAAAATATTTAAGAATTAGACCAGGGGTGCTTTATATGCCACATATTATGTTTCGCGGTTATGTTTACATCAACATGCTAAATAATTGAAATTTTCCAAAAACAGTTTTTTTTAAGATTTAATCAACTAATTAGAGTAAAAGCATTCCTAAAATATAAAATAATTCCAAATTTCTTTGTGGAATTGAAGTCATACCGGGAAAAATTAAATTAATTAAGTGATTGAATGAATGAATTGAATGATTTCTAACCTTCAAACAGGCGAATAAACATGCCTTGTACAAGTTGTGATGAGAAAAATACAGAATCGTTTGCTTGTGATGGGTGCAGGTTAAGTCTGTGTAAGGCCTGTGCAGGCCTGTCAGCTTCGGAAGTGAGAGTCTTACAACTTCGAGACCGTGTTATGACATTTCATTGTAAAAAATGCTAAAGTTTGGATACCCTTAAATTATTACAAGATACCGTTATTGATAAGTCAGAAATCATCTTAAATAAGGAGGAGATCATCACTTTTCTCCAAGAAAAGATTAAAGGATTAGGAAATAAACAAAATGATTTCCATTTAATGCACCAAAATGATGTTACCAAAATAAATAAGGAAAAGCAAAATATTAATGTTAATATTCCAAATCTAATAATAAAACCTAAAAAGCAGCAAGACATAACAAAAACTAAAACCGATATACAAAGGAACATAAACCCCTCATCATTAAAAATTGCGATTAAAGGAACCCGGAACACTTCAGATGGATCCATGATTATTAAATCCCAGAAGAAAAGTGACCTTGAGACTCTTCAAAGAGAAACCCAAAACAAATTAACTGATTATGATGTGAAAATAACTAAAATGCGGAAACCACGGATTAAAATAACCGAATATAAAGGTGAATTGGATAAACATCAACTGAAAAAATACATAAGAGAACAAAAGGAGTTTATAGAAGACACAGAAGAATTAGAAAACACATACATAAAAACAAATAAGAAAAATAAGATGTGCATGCTCTATGTTGAATGTTGTCCATCCCTATTCCATAAATGTATGACTGCGAAGAAGATATTTATTGGTTGGGAGAGATACCCCATTCATGAAGATATTAGTATAATAAGATGCTTTAAATGTCAGGAGCATTTTCACAAGTCTAATACATGTCCTAACAGCCTTGTCTGTGAGTGCTGTGGTGAGGATCATGATGTGCGTGATTGTCCCAAATCACACAAGAAATGTATTTAAAAGCTAACAAACGGTACAAGACCAACTACAATATAGGCCATGGTGCAAGCGACCCACTCTGCCCCTCCTATCAGTATCTGGTTAGTGTGCTAAGAAGCAAAATAGATTATGGCTTCAGCCCTTAGTCAACAAGAAATCGAGATTCTAAATGACCTTGACATTTGTAATGAGGACATAATGGAGGAAAGCATTGCTTGTGATGCCAGAAAAACTAAAATAGACTTTAAAAATAAACTTTTTAGCATTTTACATTTCAACATTAGAAGTATTCGAAAGAATTTTGATGAGTTATTGGTCTTCTTAGAATCGTACAACCTTAAATATTGTGATATTATAGTACTTACCGAGTCTTGGCAAATAGGGAATGAACAATTTAATATTGATGGGTACAATATAAGTTTTATAACAATTCAAAGCTTAATCAAAACGATGGTTCTATTGTTTAAATAAAATCTACCTTACATTTTAAAATTTCTAACATAAAATTAGACTATTCCGGAGTTACACTAAGTAGAATTATGTTGGATGTTAATGGTGTGTCTCTGGGCGTTTCATGTCTTTACAGACCCCCCTCTACAGACATTCCTAGCTTTCTTAGAGACCTTGAGACTTTATATTTGGTAAACTCAACAAATCATATTGGATCATATTTTTGTTAAAAAGAATCTCAGAACTAATCTTAAATACTCTTCTTTTGTTCTGCACTCTTCACTCACTGATCACTATCCTGTAATGTTGAGTCTGTCCTGTCAGCACAATATTCAATCTGATAAAACTTCAGATGCTAAAATTTTCACTTACTCCAAAATCAATTATCAAATTTTAGATGAGCTTTTTAAGGCTGAAACTTGGTTAAGTGTTTTAGAAGCTCAAAATGTAGAAACTGCTACACAAAAATTCTTAGAAATAATGGCTGAAATAAATCTAAAATTAAAAAAACATTTCAAAATAAACAGTATAAAAAATTAAAACCGTAGATTACTAATGGAATCATTAATTCCATTAAAACAAAAGATAAAATGAAAAAAAAACTTTTATTATATCATGATGAAACTAAAAAAAAACATTCACTGATTATAGAAATAATTTGTATAAAATTATACAAAAACGAAAGTATGATTATTATAAAACTGAAATCGAAAATAGTAAGAATGATCTTAAAAAAATATATCATATAATCTCAAATGCAACAAATGAAAATACAACAAAAAATAAATTAAACTTGGAAATCAAAAACAACAATGGAAAATTTGATGATAATAAGAAGATGGCCAATTTCTGTAATGATTTCTTTATTAAAATAGGTTCCAAAATGTACAAAATAAGTAATGTTCCTTTTAGTTTTTCTAGAATTGACTTCACTGCTTTATCATCAATTTTTCTAAAGCCTACCAATTCAAATGAGATAATAAAACAAATTAACACACTAAAGAATTACTGCCCTCCAGGAAGTGATGGCATAACTACAAAAATCGTTAAAGATTTTCACATACATTTAATAAATCCAATAGTTCAAATAATTAATCTAATTTTTAAAACAGGCATCGTTCCAAGTTGTTTTAAAATTGCTGTCAAAACACCAATCCATAAAGCTGGAGACAAGTCTGATATAAATAACTACCGTCCAATAAGTGTTATCAACAGATTTCCTAAAATCTTTGAAAAATGTCTTAAAGATCGCCTGGTCAGCTTTCTTCAACAAAATAATATCATATCTCAACGTCAATTTGGATTTATGAACGGTTTGAGCACTACCGATGCAATTTGTGAATTAACCAACAGCATAACTTCCAACCTTGACAGTAGCAATAAGTGCATTGCTGTGTTTTTGGACCTCGCCAAGGCGTTTGATACGGTGCCTCATGGCTCTCTCCTTAACGTTTTGGGTTTGTATGGGGTCAGGGATACCGCGTTGAGCCTCTTCGAGAGTTACTTAAGCGGTCGAACACAGATTGTCAAAATGAATGATGTTTGCAGCGATCCACTTAACATTACAATGGGAATACCTCAAGGCACTGTATTGTGACTCATACTTTTCATCACTTACATCAACTTATTAACTAATATTGACATTGTCAATGGCTCATTATCGTCTTATACTGACGATACTGTAGTTCTGTTTTCAGGATCATCATGGACTTCTGTTCGTGATTTTGCCATTCAAGGTATGTGCAAAATTAAAAATTGGTTAGACACATTTAAACTAACTTTAAATACTTCAAAGACGAATTACATAGCCTTTTCCATCACAGCAGCCAATCGGCCACACTTCCGCAGCATTCATATTGACAACTTTGATGGTGATATTCTAGAGGTTGAATATACAAAATACTTGGGTGTAATTATTGACCATAATCTTAGATGGGATCATCATGTACTTAGAATTACAAAAAATATAAAGAAACTAGTGTACAAATTTTATGTTTTGAGAGAGATATTAAGTAAAAAGTTCTTGTTATGTGTGTATAAAGCCCTTATTGAATCTTTAATTTGATATGGTATAGTGGTGTGGGGTGGTCTATATCAAAATTCCTTAAAGCCTTTAAATGTAGTTCAAAATTACATTCTTAAGATTATATTTCGAAAAAATAGGCGATATACCACCAGGCTTTTATATTCAGAGGACATATTGGATGTGAGAGGATTATATTGTCTGTCAACATGCTCATTTATTAAAAAATCTACTAAATTTAAACAAACTATAAACCACATCTATGAAACCAGGTCAGTGAACAATTGGAGTTGCCAGTGAACAATACATCAAAAAAATTGAAAACCTCTTATTTAGGTCCCAAAATGTATAACTTGCTTCCCCTAGAATTGAGATCCCTGCCAAGACTGAAAAAGTTCAATAATAGTTGTAGGATTTTTATTTTTAAATATTTACATAAATTTAAAGCTCTATTTCAATAGGATAACATCTATATTTATAAGGTTTGCTAAAATAAGAAATTATATTTGTTGTTGATGTAATTTTTAAATTTTTATTTGTATAGCTCTAGCATGAGGTTAACTGTATTCTCAATATAAATTCAAAGACAATACTTGTGTACATACAAGTGTTCATTCACTTAGGTGCAATTTCCAGTTATTAGGCTCCTATTAAGATTATATTTATTACAATATGTATGACATTTGTTACCTTTTGTTTTAATAAATAATAATAAATAAAAAATTTGAAATATTATGTTCCCATACAATTCCCATGGTTTTGTCGATTAAAGTGTTTACAATGTGATGTTATGCCAGTTATGGATTTCACAGTCACATAAATTGCCCAGATGAAATAACCTCCCATATCTAATCACCATGATGAATTAAACTGTTAGTTCGCCAGTTATGTTTTGCTTATTTCACTGCAATTTTATAGTTGTGACGTCTAGAAAAATCATTTGTTCCATTGTTGCTTTTGTCTTTTTAATCAATCAATCCCATATCTAATCATGTACATACATAATAAAATTATGTTACAATTAATGAATTAATTATAAAAAATATTTAGGATATAGATAAGAAGTTGTTAGATAAAATTTACATTAATGGACAACAGGAACAATAAACATATTAAAATAAAATATCACAATTTAAAAATTCATCATACAAATAAAATCCTCTCTTAATCAGAAAGTTCTTAACTCTGGATTTGAACTGCCCTAGGGGGAGGTCTCTAACTTCTTACGGAAGTTTATTAAAATATTTTACTGCCAAAAAGTTTGGTCCATTTTGACACTTTGTTAGTCTTAAGTAAGGTGTTACTAGTTGTTTTTTATTATACTTGGAAAAGTTAAAATTTCTAAATTCAAAAATGCATTTCTGCAATCCTCTCTGTATGGCATCCCTGTAAAGATTCTGACCGCTCTACGTTGAAGAGCAAATATTCTATGCATCTGAGCAGCCAGTCCCCAAACCAAAACACCGTATGAAAGCAAAGAGTGGCAGAGAGCAAAGTATGCAGTCCTCAAGACACCCCCAGACACACTGCCTGATAAATTCCTAAGCAGGAATATATTTCTACCCAGTTTGCTCGAAAATTGTTGAATATGGGTGTCCTACTTCAACTTTGAATCCAGCATAATGCCTTGGAACCGCACCACATCCAACTCAGTTTCACATCTCCTCAGAGAGAAAAGCATACATTTCGTCTTGTCGTGGTTCAAGACAAGATTAGTTTTACTAAACCACAAACCCACTGCCTGTTGTGCCTCCCTTGTTCCCCCTGCAATATCATCACTTCTTTCAAATCGGAGACTTATAGCTGTGTCATCCGCAAAAAGGTTGAAGCTTGCATTGGGATTGCTTTCTGGCAAGCTGTTGACATAAATGAGGAAAAGAAGAGGTCCCAAAATTGAGCCCTGAGGCACACCAACAGTGAGGTTCAGATCTCCTGAGACAATATCACTCACCCACACAGTCTGGCATCTGTTAGTGAGATAGGACTCCATGAGGAGTAGGCTGTTCTTATCAAAGTTATAGTTCTCTAATTTTTTAATCAAAAGACTGTGCGAGACACAATCAGATGCCTTACTTAAGTCACAAAAGATGGTGCTGGCATACTGAAGATTCTCAAATGCCTCCAGAAGAGTCATAACGAAGTCAACCATGTCCGAGATAGTGCTGTACCTTGATCTGATTCCATGTTGAAATTCTGTAAAGAGATTATTCATAATTCAGTCAAGTTAGACCTGGTCTCATTTTAAAATTCATGTTTTGTGAATACGGGTGTAAGAGTCTATTTTGTCATTATAAAAAAAAAGTTGTTTGAAAACCCAAAAATGTTTACTTAGAAGCTTTTTATCAACAGGAAATATTATACATATTTACATAATTTAGAGGTACAACTTTTGGCTTTTATTTGGATGACTTCTATTATGGTTAGCACTTTTTATTTAAATAATTAGTAATAATGATAATAATATTTAGAAGCATCAAATACCTACACTTGATAATAGAGAAACCCTAATTTTGCAATAAGGCTTATCCCACACTTAAAATTGTGTATTTAGCCACAGCGGGTAGTTTCGACCACCGCAAATTTAACGCAGAACTAGCTTAACACTAATTGTAATATTTAACTTTTGACAGTCATGGTACAAAACAGAAGTATCATGTCTTTAAAAGAAAAGGTTATGGAGCAGAAGTAGCCTAAAGTTGGAACTATTAGTTTAAAATTTTAAAGCTTATTCTGCTCTGAAGCATCGATTTATGTTAAGGCAAATTGAGGTTAAAATCTATTATATTAGATGTTTTTTCTGATTTTAGGCGAGAGACCATATTCTTGTCTTACTTGCGGAAAATCTTTTCCTGACAACTCTAGGTTGAGCGTACATAGTAGGATCCATAGGTTTGTAGATATTTTATCATAGTATTTGTATAAATTTTTTTTTCTTAAAGTAAACCTTAGAGATCCTAGGAATTTCTATATTTGTCCTTATTTATTTACATGAATAAGTATAAATTTAAATAATTAAAACAAAATTTTAAAATTCTTTATATGTGTAATTCAGATTGTGTTTTAGTGGTGAAAAGCCATACACTTGTGTATATTGTGGTAGAGGATGCATAAGTTCGACACAGCTAAAGAGACATTTGAGAATTCACACAGGAGAGAAACCATATTCATGCAATTTGTGCTCAAAATGCTTTACACGCAGTGAGGATCTCAGAAACCACATTAAAATTCATAAAGGTAATACCTGCAAAATTCAGTGTAATGTTTTTTCCTGTAGTTTGAAGAAATAAGCTTATTCAAGCAACTTATTAATCCGCTGGTATTAAATTGTTTTAGGTGAACGGAATCATGTTTGTAATATCTGTAACAAAGGATTCTTTCAGAGCAATACATTGAAAGTTCACATGAGGATTCATACAGGTGAATATAGGAAAATAAACTACTATTTTTAATATGTATTTTTTTATTTTAAGCAAATTATGTGAGCATATTCTTGCCATGAGTTATTGAACATTGAAAGGATTATATAGGTGTATCAGTGATTCCTAACAGAATGGGAAAATTGTATAAAAATCATTTATGATATCCTATAAGGGAAATGACTGGGCAAGTTGTTTCAGTGCATCTAAATAATATTTTTCAAGACAGTAATTTTATAATTTTAATATGTATACTTTATCAAGTGGCATATCAGTAATGTACATTTATGACCAGACTGTCACAAAGAAGGGTGCAGATAATGTTGCTTTTTATATTTTTTTCACCACTTGGAACCATCTGTCAAGAAACATTGTCTTCGCCAACTTATGCGGAGGGCAAAATAAAAATTACACCATCATACAGTTCTTTCACTACCTGCTGACCTTGAAAATTTTGAGATGGTGACAGTTACTTAGCCAGTGCAAGGCCATTCCTTTATGAAACCAAATAAAACCATTAGATTGATTACCAAGAAGGCAAAGGCTGAAAAAAAGGATGGGATGTTTTTGTGTCCTCAAAGTTGTACAGTTGTTTTTCTATTAGGCTACTAAAACAGCTGATGTCCTTTTAAACAAAATGGAAAATTATTGACCATTGGGAATCATACAATGAGGACTTCATGTCCCCATTAAATAAAGATTTGCAGAAAAACCCGAAGAAAAAATTAAACCTACCAGATCTACAAGAACCTGATCAGCTCTATTGTGGACTTATTCCTCTGTCCAAAGATAAGCATATACTGATCTAAAAAAATTAATAAGCATTTGTTATTAAATAAGCACTATTATTATTGTTATTATCTTATCTAACAATCACTCCTCTTTAAGGAGGTGTTTGATGGGTCTTACATTCTTCAGGGAAGAAATTCGTCTTAACCAATTAAATGTTTAAAAGCTTTTGCACAGTGTGGCATATTTGCAATATTGCTACATTCTGATTCAAGGAGACTTTTAGGGAACCCCAGCTAGTCCAGGTTCTTATTGAAGGTTTTTGTTTGTACCCTTTTATATAACCGGTATTATCGGCACATCTTTTAACTGCTTAGTATATTGGATTTCTACAGTGAGATTCTGGTATTTGGTCACTTTTCCTCCTGTTTTCTATGGATTCGTAGTTAGTATGTATACAGTGTCAACTAAGGTGGCATATTTATTGATCTTGTTGATGATAACTATAACTGGACAGTTATACAGTTCTGTAGTAGTGCAGACTAGTGTGATCTACAGAGATTGATAATACTAGTCAGTTCACTGTCACCTTCTGCTCGGGGCAGATACAGCCTTTGAGTAGCACTTTTTGGGCGGTGGATTCTAAACTTAGTAAATGTTGTTCTGGTCATAGTGTCAGGGTTACAGAGGTCAGTAACAGAAAATTATAATATTCTAAAGGAATACATTAAGACAGGTACAGCATAGGAGTTGATAGCTGTAATCAAGTTTTTAGAGTTTAGTTTGTTATAGAGGATTTTAATAAATCTGCTTTTATATCTACCTTTGAACTATTTTTTTGGCTAATGTGGTCGATGCGTCTGCTCTGCATGATTCCTAGATCTTTATAGGTTTCATCTGATGTAAGTTGTTGAAAGATGAGATCTTGGTCTGGCAGTTCGGTAAGTTTCCTTTTCTATACTGAATGTCATCACTTAATGTTTTCACAGTTCTAAGAAGTGATTTTAGTTGTTTACAATTAGTTATCGTGTAGTTGACATTTCTTGTGTCTTTTGAAAATTGAGGTATTTATCAAGACAAAAATGCAAGACATTTTTACTAGTTCTGACTCCTTGTCGGCAGCTTGCATTTTTAGCATTTTTTTTTACGCAATTTGTATAAGACACTCACGATTGGAGACGATAATATTGTATTGTCAAATCTCAGTCAATTCCGATAACGGGAAGTGTTTCAAAAGTTACTTCCAAGATTTGAGTGAAACATACATACTAACTGATAAACATACAAGTGAAGTTAAGTAAAAGCTTTTAATAAATAACGACTAGAATAGAAAATTAGAGATCTTGGTGCGACGTTGCCATGAAAATATGTTTAAAAAATCAGCTAACGATTTTTTTTTGATTTGTTGATTGGCAGCAATAACAGATCGTGGTGGGTACCTGCTTTTATTTAAATTTGACTTTTCAAAATAAACGCATGGAAATCACCCAGCATGCGTTCGCCTGTGTCACATTCAAATCATGCTGACAAAAAATATGTAATATGCAGGATTTTCCCCAACGTTCTCTCAATGTTGTCCCGCCTCACTTGAATTGGATTCGAGTACTTTTAACTATTTCAGACACAACATTGTCACTACAACTGAATTTTGACTACAGTAATTTTAACTAGGTTGAATGTTCGTTCAGCTTTGGAATACAACTCCTCTAACTAATTGCTAAAACAAACAACTGGTGGATTTCTTTTGGAGCTATGTCGACGTTGTAAAGGAAGAAATTGCAGTCGTGAGTGAAGTCGGCGTCCAAATTGTGCTACTTGGGGGGGGGGGATTACAATAATCTAGATATAATAAAATCTATAATTTTATTTTTCATTCGGCTACTTGTACCTTGAAAACAAACTAAGGATATGTTTATATGAACAAAATAAACCAAAGATTTACCTCCTTCAGTCCACACTGAACGTATTGTCCATATATGACAGTAAGGAACACCCTGTATATAACGGTATGAAAATTGTACACTGCTGTAAAACAGTTGCTCTTTTATAATTTTTTGATTCAAATTTTTATAATTATTTATAAAATTTACTATTTTAATTGCATCTTTTTGTTATAAAAATTGAAAAAAAGCAAATCGTAAGAATGCCAACCACTGGGTACCTGCTTTACCTTTATAGTATTTATATTTATTTATTTATTTTTTTTTAGGTGAAAAACCGTATACTTGTAACATCTGCAATAAGTCTTTTTCTCAAACGGGACCGTATTCAATGCATATGAAAATTCATAACCAAGAACATAAGTTTGAGGCACAGCAACCTGAAGTATATAAAGAAACAGTTCTACAGTATGTATAAGTACTTTTTGATTATGATTTTTTTAAATTTAAATATAAAGGCTCTCTGAATATAATATGAACCATCCCAAGTACTTGACTAAAATCAATTGAGTTCACTCGGGCACTATTGTTTATGAATTTCATAACATTAAATTTATAGATCAAAATACAAGAGTTCTAACCACACTACACCACAACTTGTTACGTTCTGGACGCGCGTTTCGCTAACCAAGTTAGCATCATCAGCAGATGATATAAACTAAAGTAACTTATCCTAACCGAGACTATTTATAGGTAAATGTGGTCACACTTGGTTGCACCCGACTGCACCGTTGTCAAGTAAACAATAGAGGGGACTATAGGGAATAGGCCCTCTGTCTTTATTTAGTGCTTTCTTACCACATTTAACTATTTCTATACTCTCAAATGCATCCAATAATCTATTATTAGATACATTTTTAATCAACTTAAAATTATTTATTCCTATTCGGTGATTGTTTTCCAAAGCATGTTGGGCAACGCTTGACTTTTCTGTTCTTCCGTATCTTAAATGTGCCATGTGTTCTTTAAAACGAATGTTTATGGAGCGTTTAGTTTGCCCAACATATTTTAAATCACAATCATTACAGCTAATTTCATAGATGCCACTCCGCTCCCTCAAGTCGACTTTGTCTTTGGGGTTTCCAAGGAGATTTTTTAAACTATTCTCCGTTTTGTAGGCTACTCTAAAACCTACGTTTTTAAATACTTTTTCTAGACCTCTCGTATGTCTGGGATCATATGGGATTACTATGAATTTATTGGAAGCCTCAGGTATTTGAAGAGTAGTGGCATCTTTTAACATTTTCTTATGCTTATGTCTATTTACTAGTTTATGTACAAAATTATCATTATATCCATTACTTTTAGCTATATTTTTAATCCGATTCATTTCATTGTTAAAACGTTCTTTACTTAGTGGAAAATTGACTAACCTGTGAGTGAAGAAATGGAATGCTGCCATTTTGTGTTGACGGCAATGAAATGAGTCAGATGTTATATATCTATCAGTATTAGTAAATTTCCTATAAATATCAAATTCTAATTTATCGTTATTTCTAATAACTAACGTGTCGAGAAAAGGTAATTGCCCATTGTTCTCCTTTTCGTACGTAAAATTAATGGAAGGATATTTATTGTTTAATGTTTCTAAGAAAGTGTCCAAATTTTCTGTTTTAGTATCAAAAATAGCAAATATATCGTCTACGTATCTATACCACACCCTTGGGAAATACTTGAGTTCTTTTTTGAATTGGGTTTCTAATCTGCCCATAAACAAATTTGCAAGGAATGGAGATAAGCAATTGCCCATCTCAGTTCCCTCTAGTTGTTTATAATATTTATTGTTGTACTGAAAAAAAATTTGATTCATACATAATTTTGTGAGAAGTAAATACTCATCAATAATTTCTTCAAATTATTGATTTCAAGTAGTTCCTTTAGGTACTCTAAAGCTAGTGGTATGTGTACACTAGGAAACAATGAGGTTATATCAAAATATATTAAAATTTCACCTTCTTTTAAGTGAACATTCTTAATTTTATCTAAGAATTCTAACGAGTTAGTAACCTCAAAGTTATCATACGAGATATTTAATTTGCCGAATTCTTCTACTAACCATTTTGAAATATTGTACGTTGGTGATCCAACAGCTGAAACAATAGGTCTCATGGACTTCCCAGGTTTATGAATTTTGGGAAGGCAATACAGTTTAGATAACTGTGGGTTACTATGTGTTAGTTTGAATTTTAGTTTATCGGACACAAGGTTTTTACACTGTTTTAAAGTACTTTTTACTTCTGTTATTATTTTTGATAACGGGTTTTTCTCAATTAAATCATAAGGACCAGTTTGAATCAAATTGTCTACTCTTTCAAAATACAGAACGTAACAAGTTGTGGTGTAGTGTGGTTAGAACTCTTGTATTTTGATCTATCTTCCACCACAGGTTCCAGTGTTAGAAATTAAATTTATAGGATTATTGGTGATACTGGCTTTATTTAGGGTTACAGTATGGTTATAGGCGTCAGCTCACTATCAAAAATAATGCCTGCTGTTGTAGAAATGATATGCATTTTCGTTCTTTATTTTTGGAGATACAAAAAATGTGTAAATACAAAACTTGGGGACTTTTGATACGGACTATAATGTACCCAGGAGTAACCCCGAAATTAGTTGTGATCAGCAATTCAATATACAGTGTATCCACGAGAGGAGTTCGGATAAGGAAAAACTTTGTTATTTGTAAGTTTTGGAAAAAAAAATTGTGTAAAACATCTGCAAATTATATTATTAAAATAGGTGTTACATTTTTACAAAGATATCAAGAGTAAAGTATCATTATTTAAAGAGATACTGCATAATTTGTAGAAAATTATGTCTTTGTAGTAATTTATTTATTTATTTATTTATTTACGGGCAAAGCCATTTACAAATTGCCTATAATCTAAACAATCATATCTTACTAAACCTTTCAAAATCAGTAGCTCCACAACTATTCCCTCAAAATACTAATTAATTTTGATTTAAAACATGTTAAACTAACACTAAAAAAATCTATGTCATCGTTATCACAGAATCTATTTCCTGCATTACATAGCTGGGTTGCCGAACTTGAAATACCATAGTTTGTTCGATGGAACGGCACATGGAAGAGTTTCTTATTTCGTGTTTGCCTTGGTAAAAGAGAAAATGAAATTTTTTCTATAAGTTCAGGGCATTTAAAATTTGCATTAATTATTTTAAATAAGGTACATAGGTCTACGATTAACCTTCTATTTTCAAGAGAATCTAAATTCAATAAAGTTTTCGGTTCCTTGTGTTAATGTCCTCTGCTCTTATGTTCATTGTAAAACCAATTGTTCCACATAAGTTCTGTAATATGGTGACCACACATGACAAGCTTATTCGACAATTGATCTATATCTATATTGATCTAACATAGGCACAATACAATACTTTAAAACAATTAATGTTACTAAAATCAAACCATGTAGGGCGAATAAAACCAAGGATCTTCATTGCCTTATTAACAATATATTCTATATGATAATTAAAAGTTACTTCTAAGTCTTTAATTACAGCTACCTTCTCTAAAATGATATCATTTATCTTATAGTCGAAAGACAGAGTTGTTTTGATCCGGCTGAATTACATTACTTTACATTTATTAGTATTTACAGACAAACCGTTTAAAATACACCAATGTGACAAACGGTCAATATCCTCTTGAATTAAACGACTATCGTCCACACAATTGAATTTTCTAAACATTTTAAGGCCATCGGCAAATAAAAGTATATTACAATTATGAACATAACTACTTAAGTCATTAATGTAGACATTAAACAACAAAGGCGCCAAGTGTGTCCCCTGAGGAACTCCCGATGTGACCCCAAAGTCTTTAGAGAAATGATTTTTTAACCTTACTATTTGTTTTCTTCCTGTTAAATAATCCTTAAACCATTCTAAGAGATGAAAATACCAATTTGATTTAGTTTTTTTATAAGTATTTCGTAATTAACTCTATCAAATGTCTTGGAGATATCCATGTATATGGCGTCTAACTGACATTTCTCCTCCATTGCATTCTTCAGAAAATACTCATATATTAATAGATTTGTTGTTGTGGATTGGCCATGCATAAAACCATGCTGCTTTGAGGTTATTATATTCTCAATAAGTGGTGTTATTTTAGATGTTACGATTATTTCAAGTACTTTAGCTATTAGTGAAATTACACCTCTATAGTTTTCAATAAAAGATTTGTTTCCACTCTTAAAAATAGGAGAGACAAAAGAGACACCCTGAGACAATGACATGCAAAATATTTTACATAAAACAAGAGATAACACATATTTACAATTTTTCAAAAAGACAACAGATACATTATCGGGTCCCTCAGACAGACGATGACTAAGGCTTTCAATAGACGTAAACACATCAGACACAGTTACCTCACAGGAAGCTAAATCTACAGTTTGGTCTGAATTATTAAGCAATTCGTTCTGAGGGCACTCGGTGGTTGCATATATCGATGAAAAGAAATCAGCAAAAAAGTTTGCAATATCTAATGCCTCTTCCGATGTTTTATTATTGTAAGTCATGCATTTAGGTAAGTCAAATTTTTTATTTTTTTCTTTGACATATTTCCAAAACGAATTACTATCATTGTTAATAGAATTCTTCACTTGATTTATATAATTTGAATGGCAATTATTACTAAGAATTCTACATTGATTTCTAAGTGTTGAAAACATATTATAATCATCAATAGAATTACTAATTTTATATTTTTATGAGCAGTCTTCTTTTTAAAAATTAAACTTTTTAAATCCTCTGAATACCACCTGGGAAAAACGTTTGCAGTAGAGAAGACATAAATCTATAAGCTCATCTAACATTAATCCACTTCTCCATTGACAGTTTACATCAAACAGTTCATTAGTTAACTGTCTAAAAAGGGATAGACTTCCTCTTGCTAGTAAATAACCTACACTTAAAATTTGATTTTTCTTGACCCGATAATCTCTCTCCGAACACAATGCGTTAGCAATTGCTCGATTTACTATCTCACTTGTTACAGGAACGGAACTCTCATGCGACTGACCTTCATTATTAACTTCATTGACTAATTGCTGACTATCTACTGCATGTCGTAATCTGCTCACCTCTTTACTGTTCCAATCCATTTCCCTTTCCATTGTTTTTAAAGACGTCACCATGTTTTCTTTCATTTCTTCCGTATAGCTAATTTTCTGTCTCAGCATGATACAGTTTTCCTTTTCTGTAGCCAAACTTTTTTCCAGTAAAGAATTTTTATCCTTAATATGTTATATTTCTTTATTTAGCTCTGAAATTTTTGATCTTTGTTCTTTTAGTTTTTTTTTTCATTTTGCTGTTCATTTTCCAAAAATTCAACTTCAATGCTCTGTGATGTACGTTGTTGCCTCTTTATAAACGTTATTTTTGCCTTAAGTTCTTCCGTCAATTTTTCGAATTTTAACTGAAAATCCTTCTCATTGTTTTCATTTTCTAAAGTAAGTGTTTCGATCTTTTCATCTTTTTCTGTTAATATTATTTTTAATTGATCTAATTTTTTCAAGAGTTTCGATGTTCCAGATATTTGATATACTTTTTCCTTGAATAGAGACTGGCATTGCAAAAAACACAATATCTCATAACCATGTATTACTCTAAAATTCTTGTTTAAACAACTAGGATGAAAGACACTGTCGCATTCAATGCATATAAAATTTGAGTATTGTTTATTTGCACAACATTTAAAAGTTTTTCTTTCAGCAGCATCTTGCTCATTTTTATTCATTTCTTGCACTTTAACCAGTTAACCAAGTTTTAAGTTTTTTAACATTTTACAAGAAGGGAGTTCCAAAGAAGTGTTGTTATTTTGATTTAAGTTCATTGACTCAATTCCATGTTGTTTATTTATTTCTTTCAGACACAACAATATTTTCACTTGAGCAAAAAAAGGGAATTCCTCAGAAGGTAATAAATAATATTTTATACTTATTAGTAAATTTGGAATGTTCAAAGAAATATGTATTAGTATTGCTGATAAATTTCCTGTTTTTATAGTTGTTCTTTTGAGATTAATTTAGAATTTGCAAGCTATTTTCATAAATAACTAGATCTTCTCTTAAGTAAAGTATTTTATTATATCCCAGATGTATACAGATTTTTCCAAGGAACAAAACAGTATCACACACATATATTAATTGAATATAAACTACAACACAATTTTTAACCACAACTTTTTTGTGATGATTAAGTTATACCTTAGTAAAATTTTCACCTCGTATATTACCCATCATGTGAAATAGCCTCATATTACTTTTCTTTAAATATTAACCACCGAAGAAAGAATTTTTATTTCAATTGTCGTTTTTAGTGATCTCGAGTATAATGAGTGGTAGGGTTGGTTGGGTTAGGTCAACAACAAAGTCATAAACTTTGAAGATCTAAATCAGTTTAATTCTCAATGTTTCGGTCAATATTAGACCATCTTCAGAAGAAAAACAAACATTAATTTTAAAAATATCGAACATTATGGGACAAGATAGGAATTATTTCATACAAAAACATTTGTTTTTAATGTTGATATAGTATTAAAATATTTAACATTTAATAACCATTTAGACAGTTTGAAAGAAATAATTAGGGAAACTGTATGTGCTATTTTAATTACAGAGATTAGAAATGAGTATTACTACAATTGATTAAAAAGTGGATATTAATACTTGTCTTTTAATTATTTCTCAGGGTAGTGTACTTAAAGGATGTTTAAATGTAAAAATGGGATTTTTCTCAATGGGAAAGGTTTTGTTAACAATTACAGCTTAACTGCTTAACAAATTTTTTCCTTGGTTCCATCCTCACTAAAATGTTTTCGAAACTTTAGTTATATTATTATATTATAAAGGCTTATTATATTATATCTCAATATTAATCGTACTGCTTTGTATCTTACAAATGTGTCTTACGCTGTTGCTATGCCACAATTTAATAGCAAAAAACGAAATGCTGATACATTTTAAGACCATTTCAGTACAATCGGAGACATAATGAATACGACCGTTAAAATCAAAACCACGTGCTAAGAAAAAACTGTTGATTAATTAAGCTATAATTCTTCGACAAATTTTAACCGTTATGCGAGGGTTTCTGTATCATCCCGTAAATTTGGCAGCTAATAAACATTCGATTAGCTTTGAAATCCAGATTGTTCAAGAAAAATAACTCGATCTAACAAAAGCAGTGTAATCTGGATAGGGCTTCTCTTGGACGAGAAATAGGGTTTGAAATTAAGTCAGTACATTTTTATACACTTTATATAAAAATTTTGAAAAATAATGTAATTTTCAGACGTTTTTTTTTAATAAGCAGGCTATTTTATGAGGAATAACTTTTTTTAAAGTGTAACAAGGTTATAGAGCGGTTATATATAACATTTAAAGTTATTTTTTTCTTTTATTTATTTATTTCACACATAGCAGGCAACCATATCACATTACTCTGTAGGATTTTTTTCACAATGTTGTCAAATATAATTTGTTAGTATAATTTTAATTAAACATTTTATCTCACCAATTCAGCGACCACTTATAACTTGAACAACAGCAAACTGCAACAACGGTGGTATCTTCTTCTTGAATATATTTGTTAACTAGCAGGTGGTTTATTTAAACAAAATATTTAATTTTTAAAAAAACAACTTAAAGATCTATTAACGAAACTAAGGATGTGAATTACTGTACAAAAATAATACTTAAAATTAATAACAAAAAAAAGTAATTAAATGCGGGAATTTACTTAAAATCCCCAAACTTAGTACAAAAGAAAAGAAAAGAAAAATCTTTAAATAAACCATACATTTAACTCTTGAAAATAAGTGATTCCCCGAATAAATCATAGAATGAAAATAAAATATCTTTGATAATTCCTCAACTTTAGTGACCCACTGTATATGTAAAGCCCCATAAACCACCACAAAAGAAGAATTTAAAATCAGCTGTGACAAATAGAACTTTGACACAGACTAACTCTTGTTTTAGAATCAGAACAAAGATCGACACCTAATTTGATAAGAACTGCCTCTGGTTGGCTGAAATGCAATGCGTCGTCATAGACGCACCCTGAACCCTTAATTAATAAATACTTCATAGGTGTCGCGGTCAGTTCTACTTTATATCATTAGCGTTCTGAATCAAAAAGACCATAGCGAAAAAAAGAAAGGCAAACACAACCTTCTCAGCCAATATTTTCTGAAGGGAAACAATGCTTTCCAAAAAAAAAACATGGAATTTTAGAAATGCCTTCTATTATAAAATATTCTATGGTATTTTAACGTGATAATTTATTATAATTGAATTTGACAATATATTATAATTGAATCGAACCACATAAAATGTTTCAATTATTATTAGGGAGGCATAGACGATAACACACAACGTAAATCTGTCTACACTATCTGGCAGATAGCGTTTGAGAAAAATGATATTTATTATTTTGTTTAGATTTTAAAAACTCCCAAAACTAATATTAGATAGCTTTACTTTAATCACTTCTTTCAAATACTCATGTTTAGCATTTGTCATGAGAAAAAATATTTATATACTCTGTTTTATTGGTATATATATATATATCTATGCCACTAAAAAGTTACAAATAACAAATTTTTTCATCTTCTGTACCTTTCCTTGGACACATTGAATTTTGGTTGACTGCTACTTTATTCAAGTGTTAGTTTTACAGCTAACTAAACTGCAAATCAACAGTATTGAAATAATAGATTAATCTATTTACTAATTTAACAATACCCAACAAAAGCTGTATTGGATAATTGCAATAGTTAAACATTGTTTAATAATAAAACAAAATAAACCTTTTTTTAGACAATCTCCATTTGATCCTATCACTTTGTCCTGTACAAGACAATAAAATAAAATACACTCTTTTATTTTAATGGGACCCTTGACTCCTGGGAGGATTTTTCTACCTAATTTGAAATACCTTCCTGATTCACTTGATTTTGCTATCCAAGTTGAAATCATATGGCTTTGACATTTCTGATCTGATCCTATACTCTGATGACATCACGGCTGTAACATCAAGCAAAAACTTAAATAAAAAGTAAGTAAGTAATAATTTAGCATTAAATAATGACAAAACCCATAAGCTTATTTTTTCTAAGAGGGATAGTTCTTCTGATAAGACCACCATCAAATTTTTAGTGTCACTTTGGATCCACTCTTAACATGGGAATCCCATACTCAGATACTCTCAAGTGCAGTGTATTGCCTTCGCAATTTATGTAAGGCAGTTGATCTGCAAACCAGCCTCACTGCCTACTATAGTCTTTTTGATAGCAAAATGTCCTATGCTATTTTAGCATGGGGCCATTCGGCACATGCTGACTTAATTTTTTCTATCCAGCGTAGAGCAGTGAGGGTGGTTGCCGGACTGGGCTACCGTGAAGATGCCAGATCGGGTTTTCGAGAGTTAGGTATACTTATTCTTCCTATATATATAGATGTCTTTTACATGTAAAGGAAAACTTAAAACTTATAACCTTCAGAATCAAAAACATAATTATAATATAAGGCATGGCGATGATATAGCTCTTGATTATGCCTAAAAACCTTAGTAGCTGTGGATAAGCTTAAAAAACAATAAAGGTCTCTTGTGCAATCATATCAGTTGTTTGTTAAATTATACTAATTTTTTTTTCTTTTAATGTTATCTGTAGCTAGTTCGAACTAACGCAGTGGGCTGTCTGTAGCGCGCGCAACATTGTTGCTATTATTATAGCATTTACAATCTTCCAAATAGTTGTGTTGTGGCATTGTTGTCGTATCGTAACATCTTAATAGGAGTGCTTTTTGCGTCTGTAAAAGCTAAGTATAATAAGTCACTGTAATGAAGCTGAAATTTCGCTTTAATGTGTAATATACCAACAGCTATTTTTGGCTAAAATTACATTTTCACTGCCAATGTCCGACATGCCATTAAATATCTCCATTACTTATATTAATGTTCCATAAGGAAACATTGTGTTCTTGTATATATAATTTCAATCCAAGTGCAAAATAATGTTTATTTTTAAATGTTGATGTAAAACTTCCATAATTCCTTATTTTTTACTCTGTAAATACTTTATTCAAACCATTTAGTTCAAATAAGCATAATATATGTATATAATATAATTTTAGAAATATATTAAACATTTATATTTTTTAAACGATGTTTGTTTGTTACACATTTTTAGATAACTGATCGGTAAAGAGCACTTCGTGCATCATCAACTAAAAGACCCCTATCAATACTGAGTACACACTCAGCCGGAACCCCCCCCCCCTTCCCTCAGACACTTAAGAAAGATAAAACTGAAAGTTACAACGGAGCGGATTCCGAGAAAAATCTATCTGTCCACACAGTGGTAAAAACTCTCTTGTGCAATCATATCAATTGTGTATTAAATTATACTCATTTTTTTTTTTCTTTTAATGTTATCCGTAGCTAGTTCGAACTAACGCAGTGGGTTGTCTGTAACGCGCGCAACATTGTTGCTATTATTATAGCATTTATAATCTTCCAAATAGTTGTGTTGTGGCATTGTTGTCGTATCGTTGTAACATCTTAATAGGAGTGCTTTTTGCGTCTGTAAAAGCTAAGTATAATAAGTCACTGTAATGAAGCTGAAATTTCGCTTTAATGTGTAATATACCAACAGCTATTTTTGGTTAAATTACATTTTCACTGCCAATGTCCGACATGCCATTAAATATCTCCATTACTTATATTAATGTTCCATAAGGAAACATTGTGTTCTTGTATATATAATTTCAATCCAAGTGCAAAGTAATGTTTATTTTTAAATGTTGATGTAAAACTTCCATAATTCCTTATTTTTTACTCTGTAAATACTTTATTCAAACCATTTAGTTCAATTAAGCACAATATATGTACCTATATAATATAATGTTAGAAATATATTAAACATTTATATTTATTAAACGATGTTTGTTTGTTACACCTCTTTAGATAACTGATCGGTAAAGAGCACTTCGTGCATCATCAACTAAAAGACCCCTATCAATACTGAGTACACACTCAGCCGGAACCCCCCCCTTCCCTCAGACACTTAAGAAAGATAAAACTGAAAGTTACAACGGAGCGGATTCCGAGAAAAATCTGTTTGTCCACACAGTGGTAAAAACTCTCTTGTGCAATCATATCAATTGTGTGTTAAATTATACTCATTTTTTTTTCTTTTAATGTTATCCGTAGCTAGTTCGAATTAACGCAGTGGGTTGTCTGTAGCGCGCGCTACATTGTTGCTATTATTATAGCATTTACAATCTTCCAAATAGTTGTATTGTGGCATTGTTGTCGTATCGTTGTAACATCTTAATAGGAGTGCTTTTCGCGTCTGTAAAAGCCAAGTATAATAAGTCACTGTAATGAAGCTGAAATTTGCTTTAATGTGTAATATACCAACAGCGATTTTTGGCTAAATTACATTTTCACTGCCAATGTCCGACATGCCATTAAATATCTCCATTACTTATATTAATGTTCCATAAGGAAACATTGTGTTCTTGTATATATAATTTCAACCCAAGTGCAAAATAATGTTTATTTTTAAATGTTGATGTAAAACTTCCATAAATCCTTATTTTTTACTCTGTAAATACTTTATTCAAACCATTTAGTTCAATTAAGCATAATATATGTATATAATATAATGTTAGAAATATATTAAACATTTATATTTATTAAACGATGTTTGTTTGTTACACCTTTTTAGATAACTGATCGGTAAAGAGCACTTCGTGCATCATCAACCAAAAAACCCCTATCAATACTGAGTATACACACTTAGCCGGAACCCCCCACCCCCCCCCCCTTCCCTCAGACACTTTAAGAAAGATAAAACTGAAAGTTACAACGGAGAAAAATCTATCTGTCCACACAGTGGTAAAAACTCTCTTGTGCAATCATATCAATTGTGTGTTAAATTATACTCATTTTTTTTTCTTTTAATGTTATCCGTAGCTAGTTCGAACTAACGCAGTGGGTTGTCTGTAGCGCGCGCAACATTGTTGCTATTATTATAACATTTACAATCTTCCAAATAGTTGTGTTGTGGCATTGTTGTCGTATCGTTGTAACATCTTAATAGGAGTGCTTTTCGCGTCTGTAAAAGCCAAGTATAAGTGACTGTAATGAAGCTGAAATTTTGCTTTAATGTGTAATATACCAACAGCTATTTTTGGCTAAATTACATTTTCACTGCCAATGTCCGACATGCCATTAAATGTCTCCATTACTTATATTAATGTTCCATAAGGAAACATTGTGTTCTTGTATATATAATTTCAATCCAAGTGCAAAATAATGTTTATTTTTAAATGTTGATGTAAAACTTCCATAATTCCTAATTTTTTTTACTCTGTATATACTTTATTCAAACCATTTAGTTCAATTAAGCATAATATATGTATATAATATAATTTTAGAAATATATTAAACATTTATATTTTTTAAACGATGTTTGTTTGTTACACCTCTTTAGATAACTGATCGGTAAAGAGCACTTCGTGCATCATCAACCAAAAGACCCTTATCAATACTGAGTACACACTCGGCCGTAGCCCCCTCCCCTCTTCCAGACACTTAAGAAAGATAAAACTGAAAGTTACAACGGAGCGGATTCCGAGAAAAATCTATCTGTCCACACAGTGGTAAAAACTCAAACATTTCAACAACTTCCAAATTACGTTCAGTATGGTGAAGCCATATATTAATGAGAGGGAATATAGTTTTAAAATAATGTAGCCATTTTACACAAAAGTTACCGGAGTGTTTCCAAGAGCCAAGAAATGACATTTACATGCTTCATAAGTCATTTTGCTATTTACCTTGATCAAAGAAATGTAGTCAAATCATTTTTTTCTATAATGTTGATTATTATAGACTACTGTAGAAGTATTTAGTGAATCTCTTTGATACATGAATGTGTGCTCTTATGAATTTAATTGTATACATAAAGTCCGGAAGCGGAAGCTCGAATTACAAAATGAGAGATGTCTATAAGGCATCCATTTTTAAAACCGGATCGATTCGGCCCCTTCTTGGTGGATATCCATAACTAAGTGAAAAACAATTTTTTACTTAAAACTTCCACTATACTAAAGAAAACAAACTCATGACATGTTACGCCAACACTGTGGCCTCATCGAACGATAGAATTATAGAATCCACGTTAAATGAACGAACAAAATCTTTTTTATTTTTATATATATAATGGGTATTTGATATTTACCTAAATCTATGTAAACAAAAAAATATATTTAATTTTTTTTATTTTTTTTTTGAACCCAAAGAATTTAAGGGCAAGGACTATTCGCCTGAATTCTAAGAGCCTGCAATTTAGTGAATACTAATTTAAAATTTTGGATATTCAGACTTTAGGTATATTCTAATATGTTTAATTAATAGATTGAAAACTGTAAGTATGGTGGAAATAGCAGTGTTATTCAGGATTTTGTAATGTAATTTTTTTGAGAATACCTTTTAATATCAATTGTATGCATTTTTATCGGGTATTTAGGAATTAGTACAGGAAGTAAACTTTCTATCCAATGAATTTTGAAAATATTTTTCTTTGTTAATTAGATTTTCTGTAGGGTTCAAGTACTCCGTTGGCCGTTGCTATACTATTACTATAGATTTGAGTCATATAAATATAACTTATCATCTCAGGGATACAGATTATATACATATGATATGCAAATGCACAAAATTATATGGCTGTGATAGAGAAAGCATATATTAAGTTGTCTTTATTTAGACGCAAAACTACACTGCCATATGGCTACGCTTCCCTTATGATATCTCCGAGATAAAATAAAAAACAGGAGTTTCATTCCTGAGACAGAATTTCTTTATAGGATGGTCATCTGGGAAGTATAACTAGAACAGGGTTCTTCAGTTTCTTTGAAATTGTTTGCCTTTTCGGGTGCTTCATTTCTTGATTTTTTTACTTCCCTCGTAGCCTTCCAGGTTTTTACAGTTTTCAGGGTTTCTTCACGATTTGAAATTATGGTCAAAAATTATCCTATGAGGATGACCTGCTAATAACATTTTGGTCAAAAATTCATTATGGCAGAATAAAATGGCGTAATTTGTTTAATCAGCTCAAACTTCACAAATTAAATGTGATATAGGGATAAACTGGAAAAAAATTGGTACAAAGTCAACATGACAAAACAAAATGGTGGTCTAAAATTTTTTTAAAAAATTAGTTTAAAAAACTGCTTATTCAATTAGTTTAAGTTATGCTAAAAAATAAAGCGTGGCATAGGTAGAAACTGGTACGAAAATGGATTGGCGCTTAATAAAAATGTTGAAGACTCATGGGTACTCCCTCAATACGGTCTTGTCGGGAGGACAATCTACTTTGTTCAAACAAAATACACCAATTTTTATTAAAAATAGTCTAACGACCTAAAATATGTCAGATATTTCAAATTCCAATGCATCTATAAAAAACTGGTTTAGAACTGATAAGGAAAATATTTCTGTGTCCTAGAATATATAAATATTTGTTTACTTGTAGCAGTTTCAGTTTAATTTTTCTGCAGTTATAAAGTGTTTTGCGACAGTGTCCAAATATGGATTTCAATTCTACAGGTATGTACTATATTTCACTGGTAATACATAATTGATAATATTAAAAATTAAGCATTTACTTGTTTTTCTTTTATTGAATTAAAATTTTTGTCAAAAGTATGTTATATGGCATCTAATCAAACTTTTTAAAAAATGTCCTCATATGTCCTCTAAGATTTTTTGGAATATACTACCCCTATTACTGTCTTTTAATATTCAACTTGTTTGTCATGACTCAATCTGCCCCCTTCTTAGTTATTAAATTTTTTAGATGCCTCTTATAAGATACGAAAAAGAATGTTATTTTAGAAATGACTACTAAACAGTTCTAGTAATAAAGAAAGCGGTGTTTTTTTAAAAAAGAAACCATTTTTAAAAGACGACATTTTAGAACACAATGAAAACTGTTTAAAACAAAAAAGCCATCTTTTTTGTTTAAAACTCGAGGATTTGTGTGTAACATCAGAAGCTAGCAGTTCAGGAGGACATAAAATGGTGGGCAGACCTAAGAAATCGTTCGAAGATTTGTCTTCAAAGAGCAAAGTAAGACGAGTAGAGCCTCTACTTAAAGGCTATGCTATGGAAGAATTGTGTTTTGCGGCCGATAGATTAATGCAACTATCATCAGATAGTCATGTTCCAGTCAATATTAGTCAGTAAAAGGTGCTTAACACCCTCACAAGCTTTGGCACTTTTCTACGATATAGGCTTGTCTGTCCAAAAATACAATATTTTAGGTTCTGTTGTTAACGCGCTTTATCCAGATTGTTTTCTGAGCTACCGCTCAATTGTACATTTCAAAAACTGGAAATGTTATAGAAATGTCAAACACAAAACTAGAATTATTATAAAACTAATATCCACTCAAAATTTAGTCAGACAGTTCAGACTCTGTCACTTTCGATAGATTAAATAGATAGATATATTTTGTAAATCATAATTTACCATAGATTTTTGTCGTATAAATACATAGACTAAAGAGAATCAGATTGGTCATGGCAACGAAAAATAATTTAATTTGTAACGACGAATGTATGTTGAATTCTGGCTGCTATTTCGAAGAATGGAAGAGAGGGAAATTACTAAATTTATTATCTACTATTATTGTGACAAAAAATTGGTTACGAGTGGCGAATACGTTTTATTTGTAGGATAGGTGCTGTGAGGTACACCCTATGTGTATTTTGTATCTTCTTTTCATATTTTATTTTCTTTTTTTTTAGTTTTTAGTTTTAGATATTTTTAGGTTAAATGATTTTAGATTTACTGGAGACTGTGGAGCGGTGTGGAGGGGTGGACGCGACTGCTGTTTGTGATTTGGAGAAAACGGGTGTATTTACAGAGGGCGCGGAGGATCTTAAAATAATTCATTTTAATATATGCAGCATCAAACGGAATTTTGATGAACTTTTATTATATTTAAATAAAGTTAACTTAGAAAATATACATATAATAGTTCTTTCGGAAACGTTTAACATAGATAATTTAGATTACTTCAACATTAACGGCTTTAATATATTTTACAATAATTCACTCATTAATAAGAACGACGGATTGATAGTATACGTCAAAAATAATATAAATATTAATATTCAAGAAATTAAAATTAGGGAAACCACAATATTAAGGTTAGAATTTTTAATGAATAAAAAATCATTGGGTTTAACAGCCATATATAGACCACCCTCAACCAATATACATTTCTTCTTAGAAGATCTTAACGAATACCTTACAAACTGTCCTAAAAAACCAATTGAAATATTTGCTGGGGATATAAACATTAATTTATTAGATATGAGTGATATTTTAACAAACTCGTATTTAAACTTACTTCTGAGCTTTGGTTTTATTTCTTGCATAAATAAACCTACTAGGGTCACTGAATCTTCATCAACTTTAATTGATTACAAGTAAGTTGTACGAATGAAATTTTAACTATGCTAAATCTTAAATCTTTTGTCTTTCAGTTTTTCTCATTATCCAGTTGCTTTAAAAATGGATTTAAATTTAAACACTAAGAAAAATAATTCAAAATCAATATTAACAAAAATAGACTTAAAAACCTAGTCACTATTTTAGATAAAGAAAATTGGGACGACGTTTATAGTACGGAGAATGTAGGTGAATGCTATCGTTATTTTAAAAATAAACTTACTCAAAACATAAATTTGTGCACAAACACATATACAATAACAAATAAAAACAAAAAAATTAAGCCGTGGATCACTCAGGGAATTATAAACTCTATCAGAGAAAGAGATAAAATGAAACTAGATCTAAATAAAAAGGAATCTAACTGCACAACTATTCAATACAAAGCGTATCGGAATAAATTAACAAAAATAATAAAACATACAAAAAATTTATATTACAAAAATAAATTATCTTTAGCCAAAAATGATTTCAAAAAAATTTGGAACATCATGGATCAGGCAGTAAATGTAAATAAAAATACACAAAAAATAGATAGTATAAATAATGATGATAACATTATTACAGACCCTAAAAATATGGCGAATATATTTAATGATTATTTTATTAATATAGGAAAAACTATGCAGAATAATATATCTAAAACAAGCAAATCATTTACTCCAAAAATTGTAAATAACAATTCTTTTTTTCTTAACCCTATTCAAGAAAAGGAGCTTATTAACCACATCTCTACATTAAAAAATGACTCTGCTCCAGGGGAAGACGGCATAACGGTAAAAATTATCAAAGATATACACACTTTTATACTAAAACCTTTAGTTTATATATTTAATTTGTGTTTTCAAAAAGCTGAAATCCCTTTGGATTGGAAAGTATCTGTTGTGATCCCAATTTTTAAATCTCGTAATAGACAACAAGTACAGAATTACCGGCCAATATCGTTGATTAATAATTTCGGCAAACTTTTTGAAAAATGTCTTAAAAGACGACTAGTTAACTATTTAGAAAATTATAAACTTATTTACAAAAAACAATTCGGTTTTAGAAATGGATATAGCACCGAGGATGCTGTCTTTAATTTAATTAATGAAATTAATAACAATCTAGATAAAAATAAAAAGACATTAGCTGTTTTTATTGATCTTGCCAAAGCATTTGACACGGTGTCACACGAGCTCTTGTTGTCCCGGCTTGATTCTTTGGGCATAAGGGGAAATTGTCTTAAATTGTTTAAAAATTACTTAACTCAACGAACCCAGAGAGTCCGGGTTGAAGATCAATACAGCAAGGTCGGTAAGATCACAACGGGTGTCCCACAGGGCACGGTTTTGGGACCGGTTTTATTTCTGGCGTGTGTCAATGAAATCGGTAGCATTTTGGAGGAAGGTACTGTCGTCTCCTACGCAGATGACACGGCTATCATTTTTACTGGAGGATCATGGGGTGATACATGCCGGAAAGCCGAGGTAGGGCTCGGAATTGTGTCTGAGTGGTTAAACTTTAATCTCCTTAGCCTAAATATTAAAAAAACAAAATTCGTTGCATTCTCTGTCTCAATGATAGATCGACCTTATTACAAATTCATAATCAAACTTGTGATAATAACCAGTGTAATTGTGAACGTATAGAAAATGTTAATAAAATTAAATACTTGGGAGTTATAGTGGATCAGCACTTGAGATGGGGGGAGCATTGTTATTATATTACTTCCAAAATTCGAAAACTTTTTTATAGATTTTATCAACTTAGAGATGTTTTGGATTTTAAATTACTAAAAATAATTTATAACACTCTAGTAGAATCAATTCTCAGGTATTGCTTAATAGTATGGGGTGGGGGTTTTAACAATGCATTACGTAGTGTGATTACTGTTCAAAATAATGTAATAAAACTTATAATGAAGAAAGACAGGAGATACTCAACTAATCGGTTATACAAAGAAGCTAAATTTCTTCCTCTGCGTGCATTATTTGTTCATAGCTGTCTAATATATCTAGAGTAAGTTCGGGTAATATGGAATACCATTTATTTTTTTTCACATAACTGAAAAAATAATACAGTTTTTATTCTCAAACTATGAAAATAAAATCTTTGGGGTATTTCTTATAAGTACTTTATAACCATTTTTGAATAGAAAAAAAACATTCTGATTAAGGAAGGAAAATTAAGAATTAGTCATTTCTATCGGTCAAATAAAAGTGGAGGGTAATATGGGATTAGC
This sequence comes from Kuschelorhynchus macadamiae, assembly GCA_030620095.1. Taxonomy (NCBI): domain Eukaryota; kingdom Metazoa; phylum Arthropoda; class Insecta; order Coleoptera; family Curculionidae; genus Kuschelorhynchus; species Kuschelorhynchus macadamiae. The sequence continues at coordinate 388,862 of JAUTXW010003002.1, forward strand.
ATATGGGGTAATATGGGATAGGGTAAATATTAAAGAAAACTAAACGAACATGATTTTAATTCTTAAACGTATACATTTTTATAAAAAAACAACTAATCATATAATTAATTATTTGCAAAAGTCGCATACAAACACATCAGCTTCCATAAGTGAGCACGCTTCATGCGCCCAGCCGTTGCAAATTGCACATTGCACCCATATCTCTCTGCTCTTGCTAGTTGCGAACTGTTCTTGACAAAAAATACACTCTGTGTCATCACCGGCCGACTTTTTTCTGACAAAAGATGATAGTGGTATTTCATCATCAGAGGAGGTTTCCAAATCAACCTCTTTCTGGCTAACTAGGGATGATAAGAGTAAATCATCATCAGACGATGCGGGTGATAAAGTTGATGGTAAATCCTGCTTCTTTCTGACAGAACGGGAACTTGGACCAGTTTTCTTGATTATTTTTCGCTTTTCCTTGATAGAACAGGAACTAGGACCAGCTTTATCAACAATATTTCTTTTAACTTTATCACGCGATGTGCTCATAGATTCCTCTAATTCGTCCTTATTGGGTGTTGAGGTAATCACCTTTGCCCGAGCAGGTTTTCTTCCCCTAGTGCCAATTTTCTTTTTAAGTTCTGGTATGGGCTCGATATCCTTGGGAAGAATACTTGGTTGTAAATCGAAGTCTGGTCCCTCGTTTACAGACGAATCTCCTGTTACATGATGTGCGCCATGGTGTTTTTGGGCTTCGTGAAGAAATTCTTCGTCAGAAAAAATATCCCGGCGAATCGGATATATCCCAGTTGTGCTAAATCCTTTTATTGATCTTTCTGCAGTCTAGATTTTTAAAAAGGCCCTTCCAAATAGCTCGCTCATATCATAATGTGTCACGGCTCTATTATGGTCACGCATAAAGATTCTGATTTCCTCATTGTAAAACGTTTTTAGGGCACCCATAACGGTTTTATCGAGTGGCTGCATTTTGTGGGAAGTATGCGGTGGCAAGCATAAAATCGTTATAAAACTCTCTCGAGCTTTTATAACCACATCCAAATTTCTCGTATGAGTGTGATGGCCATCTAATATAAGAACTGGATTACCTTCGCTGGGTTTTACTTTTTCCAAGAAATGTTGGAACCACTTAGTAAATAAGTCGGTTTGTATCCATCCTGAAGGGTGAAAGGCAAATAGCGTTCCTGGAGGAGCTCCCTTCTTCAGCTGCTCACTTGCATTTTTACGAGGGAAAATAATCATGGGTGGCACGAACCCACCTGCAGCATTCATACATAAAACTGCTGTCACTAAAGGGCCTCGCTCAGCCGATGTTAGTGCACCCACTTGTCGTTTGCCCTTCTTTGAAATAACCACGGGACATTTTGATTGTACAATGCATAGTCCCGTTTCATCAACGTTGTAAATTCTATCAGCGGGAAAATTATTTTCTTCCATAACTTGCTCAAGAAGGTCAAAAAACTCGTTGACACTTTCCTTGTTGAAACCAAGAGCTCTATTCAAAGAAGTTCCAGTTGGTTTTCGAAAACTTAATTTATTTTTATGTCTTTTCATAAAAGAGTATAGCCAATCTTTTCCGGCGGACTCGCGTAATAATGAAAACGGATGTGCCAGATTGTTACGGCGAGCCAGCTGAAAAGCCATAGTTCTTAAATCGTTTCGAGTTAAACCAAAATACTTCTTATCCATAAGCAACAAATATTCTACAAGTTCTCTTTCCAATTCCGGTGGCAACACTGGTTTCCTGCCCAAAGTAGTTTTACAAACTGTGTCAGGAGAACCCTCCTTCTTACACAAACGGTGAAGTGTAGCACGAGGGACATTATAACGTTTTGCAGCAGACAAATAGCCTAAACTGTTGCTCTTAACCGCTTCTATGGCTTTTTGCATATTGTCAGAATCCCATTGTTTTCTTTTTTTTGCAGACATAGTGCCTACAAAAAAAAATGACACTTTAGAACTTTAACTAAAACCATCGGGTAATATGGGATACCCCAATATGAGGATAATATGGAATATTCCATAATACCCGAAACACCTGTTACAAAAAAAAATACACGCTAACCATTTGTTTTGAAAAATAATTTTCTCACAACCCTATCAAAAATTAGCTTTAACATTAGGATAGACTTACCTGACAGAATAAACAATAATTTTGAAAAATTAACAGCACTGCAGAAACTTGAAGATCTATTCTACAAAATTTTGCATAAACGATTAATAAAGTATGGCGTTTTGCATGCACCAGAACGGCAACTGTTGAAACCTGTTGACGTTATTTTTCGTTTAGGGTTATATTGAAATTAGTGTGGCCTTAAAAATGTAGATGTAGCCACCTACAAGAAATTAAAGAGCTATTCCATATTAGCCATACTATTCCATATTACCCGAAATTACTCTACCTAAAATTGAAAAAAGCTTACCTTTTGTTGAAACAAAATATAAAGTCAGATCAATAACGCATTTAAGAACACCCTTTTATACTAAATCGCATACTCAAAGGATAGTAACCTACTTCGGTCCAAAATTCTTTAATGTATTACCCGAAAACATTAAAATTTTTCTCAAGAATCCAACAAAATTTAAAAATTTGACAAAAATATTTATTCAAGAACATTACCCATCATTTGCTTACATATTGAATTCGTGAAGAATAAAAAATCTTTATTATCCTAAATTTTAAACACTCTATTAAATTTTTTTTTTGCCTACGGTTAACTCGCCCTCCCGTTCTTGCTGGCGCGTCTCCGCCCATCTCGTCTGCTCTGTGTCCGCGCCATCCGTCATCTGCTTCACAGTCACAGCTCAACAAACTGCCGAATCTCGTGTAAAACCAAGGTGTTTGTTCCACAGCACAAGTTAAGGACTGCAGCGCGCATCGCCTTGATTTAGAGTGGGACATCTACCAGTTTCTTCCGAGTAGTACCATAGTTTAGTACCTTCTTTAAATCGTTAACCTATTAATTGTATATAAATGGGAATAGTGTACTACTTAACAAAAAATACATTGTAAACTTCTTGTAATATAGAATTTGGATTTGAATTTATTTAATTTTTAAAAGTAAGCCTGACTGAGTTAAGGCTGGTCTCATGTATAATATTAATAATAATTTCATTCTTATTCTTAAAAATCGAATTATAAAAATAGATGTCAGGTATGTACATATCTAAAGAGTATAGAAATAAAAATGTATGTGATATTTGTTAATTTGTACCTATACAAAAATTATTTTCATTTTTCATTGACTTTTAGACAAAATACAACACGCTAAACTGTATATTAAACCCTTTCCGTTGTTAAGAAATCGTAAATAAAATTCTTTGTTCCCTTTCTTTATATTCTGAAGGAAAATATCATGTCCAAAAAATATTGCAAATATTTATTTATATCGCGTTTTTGTTGTTCTTTGATAATAAAAAAATTAGAATGGATTTTGTCCAATAACACCAATCACGCAACACTGTGGGGCGTGTCCCATGGGCCCTCCCTCAATACTGCTATACGTTCCGAAACCAAATTTATAATTCCACCAATAATATTATTGTTAGAGGTGTAAAAACAAAATTTCAAAATTGATTTATTTTGTTCACCTACACAAAAAGACGATAACCAATATGGTACTGAATTTTTAAATATTTAATTAGGCGGCCATTTTGTTCTACCATAATGGATTTTACACCTAATTTTACCAGTTTATTTATTCAATTCAAATTCAAAAAATATTTGTGTAAAATTCAGCATAAGAAACATACAATAAGAAAGCACAAATATACACAAAAGGGCTAGGTACACTGTCTCCAGTGATCTCTATAACCTAACCCTGTCTTTAAAGTCACCACCTATAAACTAGATATATACGCAAAAAAAATTGTCTAACACAAATCAAAATCACTACTTATTATCACAGGCAACATAATTTCCTGCTTCAATCTTGCTTTTAAAGTAGCCTTTGTTACATTCGGTATTTTTTTGATGCAGTGTCAAACGGAGCCAGAAATGAAAAACTGGATTGAAAAGCCATGGTTTTACGAGACGGAGTATTAAGAGTTTCGCGCACCCTTCTTAGTTCTCTTTGATGGATACAGACCGAAGTGTAAGTTTAGCAAAAAGATACTTGGGTGTTGATCGAGTATTCAGTATTTGACGTACAAAACAGGCCAAGTGAACAAATATGAACTCATTCAATTTATAAAATTTCAGATCGCGAATATATGGAGAAATATGTGCAAAGCGTGGAACATGAAGTTTAAAACGTACACACTGGTTCTGCATCTTTTGCAGTCTCGAGCGACTTAAACATGGGCCATAAACCACATCAGCATAATGAAAATGAGAAAAAACGAGGGAGCTAACAAGCATTTTTTTAAGGTCTCTATCCAGCAAGTTCTTAAAAGGATAAAGCTCCTTCAAGCTTAGATAGACCTTGCGACAGACATCCGAAACATGACTCACTATATCATCCTTTATTTTACACAAAGATCTGCAGAAATTTCGGGAGATGCTTTTTTCACGATTACAATACATTCTTAAGACGAAATAAAAAGGTCAGTTTCCTAATTTTGCTAAAGTTTGACCTCCAAAGTGACAACTAACTATAAGTCTGCCTTTGGAATCTATGAGAACAAGAAAAATAAAACACTTTTTTGTGTTATTAAAATTTATTAATATTGTAATGATAATTGTATGTACAAATACACAAAACATTTTATTCCAAACACAAAATTTTAATGTACGATTGTGCATGTTAGCATAACAATGATAAAACTCGCTCGACTATGTAGTGTCCACATTAAAACCGGGACGGCACTTATTTCCATTTAAGGCTTAAAATATCTACAGCGTGTCTAACTTATGCCAGGATTTCAGATACAACCAATAAGTCATTTTACTATATAAAATTTATCTATTTAAATTATTAAAATGCTCATACATTTCAACATATTCTCTTATTTTCAGTCTATAATCCCGAGGACTAACACAAGAACTTTGGCTTTTTTGCATTTCAGAAATGGCTAGTGGAATGTTGGTGTTCAGATACAATAGACTGTACAAATTATTTATTTTTAATACATCGTCTCTGTTCCTTTTGAAAGGAATAATGTTCTGTGGCGATCGCAAAAATTGTCTAATTTTCTTGTTCAGAAACGAACAGCAAGGTATTTATGAAGGGCGAGTAGTAGATAACCACTCTTTATAACTAATACAATTTTAACCCAAACCTCAATCATGGTTCACAAATACAGGGACAGGTGTCTAGTTCATCAGCATAGTCACAAAAGTCGACATGCTGGTAACTTCATTTGCCAATTCCGATTTCAACTTGACTCGTAGCTCTATTTTTTCTTCCTGTTTCCATTAAGCATTGTCTGCATAGAAATCCTTATAAATTCAGTCAAGAACTTGCTTGTTGGAAAGGTTATTACAATATACACAGTGATAATTTTAAGAGATTTTTCTTTTTTCTTATTTAGTATCTTATATATTTTGTTATTTTTAATGTACTTGTGTGTTTGTTAAATACGTTTACCATTACTGTTTACATTACACATTATATTACATTACATTACACTGTACCATTATTTTTTAATGTATAATGTTAATCTTAAAAAGGGACTTTTGTAATTTAATTTTTTTCGAGCAGCGCCACCAAAAGTTTTTTTTCTGGACAATGAAGCATATTTTAAATTTGATTTTTTTACTTGTACTAACCTTAAAAACTTATCTATATGGTGGGGTTTGAAAATGGCTAGTGTTAAAAACTGCTACATTTAAATATTTATTAAATTATCTATGATAAAGTAACTTGTATCTTGAAAACGAAGTCCTTGACGATCTATATCGATTTTTAACAGCTATTTTACTTTTGCGACAGTAAAAATTTTGTATAAAGGATAATAACATAATAATAAAAAAAACAATAATAAGAAAGTTCCAATATGTTAACTAAATTGAACACACGCTATGTCAAGCGGGATCTTTCTGCCAGGCAAAATTGTAATGATTGCATGTAATGAAAAATGCACAATTTTATAACACCTTTACTCCTGTTTCCAACATTTTTTCCACAGTTACATTTCTGATATTGATCATACAAGATTTTGATTTGTTAAGGCCATAGTTTACATGTTTTTTACCATAATACACTGAAACATATTATTGGTTGAATCTGTAATCCTGACATTTTTGTTTTCAAGCAGTGTAAAAATAGTTTTTCGACATTTACTTATTGTCGGAAAAAATGTACTCCAAGTTGTCAAAAAACCTGTCTATTTCAAAAATAGTGCCAAAAACTACATGCACAGTTTATTCAATTTATCACAGTACGAATCTGAATAGATAAAAGAATTTCTGATTGATCACTTCAAATTTCACTATATCTGGCGGCTTTGATTGGCAGTAATACAATTTTAACTATAGTACAGAGTTACATAGCAAAATGAGGATATTTTTCAAATATTTTTACAGACCACAAAGCAGGATCGGATTTAGGAGGCTAGGGAAGAAAAAGCTTATATTATGTTAAAGGAAACTGAGGACTTTCTTGGACCTTCTTTTATGGAACCAAATTTCTAGATACGACGTATTGGCTAAAATACAAACGTCTTTACTGTCTACAAAAATTTGATATTCCCGTCAATTTTCGATATTGATGTTTGCATTTTGGGTGACACAAAACATAGGGTACACGCCCTAATTTTTTTACCTTTTCAGATATCGTTTTGAAACTTAGGTAAGTTTAGTAACTTATTAAGATGCATATTTTGGCAGATAATTGCATTATACATCACCCACCGGAAGTGACCTGAACTATAATATATGAAATGGAACCCTATATATATTTTTTCATAGTCGTGTTCTGTAGAAAATTCCCTGTCCAGTGATGTTTCACAAGTTATATTTTTCTTCCAAAATGGCGGCACTAATACCGGTTTTCTGAAAAACGTTGTATTCACCATAAAACATAAAACGAAAGACAGTGTCAAATTTCTGAAGTGACCTGATTAAAATGAGACTTTTTAGGTTAGAAAAAGCATGAAAGCCTGTTATTATGTTTTTTTTTCAAAATATTACGCCTTTTCGGAAAAAAATAAAAATGTCTACTTTTAATATAAATTTTCTGCCAAAATTTAAATTGAACCTTGTATATTTTATTTATCCCTTTAATTTCACGTTTAAGTACGTATACCAATATTTTGGTTCAAGTTATCCTTTTGTCATTAAATTACAACAATATTTCGCTTTTTCCTCCGAGCTACATAATTTAAGTTTACCATTTTTATTAGTTAAACTATGTTAGATTTTGTTACTCATCATTTTGAGTAGACAATAACTAAGTATTCTATTTATTGTCAACATGTATCAGATTTGTTTATAACAATTAAACTTAAATGTCCAGGCGGCTGGTAGGTTGGCCATTTTATACCCATACTTGTATAAACAGTGTTAGCCGTTCTAATACTCTAATAGCAATATTCCAGTTTATAGAAATTGGTAAACTGGTCATTTTATTTTTATAAAAACCTGACAGTGACAGTTGATTAATATAAATTTTGTAAAACAACTTTCGCTTATATTGATTTTAACTTTAATTGTTTCTAGATACTTGCTTACGATCATTTAACGTAAATGCAGCTTAAATCGCATACACTGAGAAAAAGTATACGCTATGAAAAACAAACAAGAATAATAGGGCCATCATTATTTGGTTATTGGCAGTTGTAGTACCTATCTCATCTTTAAGTTCTTTAATTTTTAAAGAATAAGGTATTTCTGCTGTAGTTGATACAAAATAATAAATAGTATTATTTTCCAAATGGGAAGAAATACTATTTATTATTCAAATACAACAGAAACACCTTATTCTCTAAGAGTCAAAAAATTCAATGATAAGATATTAAAGCTGCCAATAAATCAGATAATAATGGCCGTATTAAACTATTTTGTTTTCTCCACTTTTTCTCAGTGTATGCGTTTTACGTTAAACGATCTTAAGCAAGCATCTAGAAACAATTAAACTTAAAATTAAAGTATACGAAAATTATTTTACAATGCTTATATTAATCAACTGTCACGTTTTTATAAAAATAAAATAGCCAGTTTACCAATTTCTATAAACTGGAATATTGACGTTAGAGTATTAGAATCGCTAACACTGCTTATACAGGTATGGGTATAAAATGGTCAACCTAGGCTTGGTAATTTAAGTTTAAATGTTATAAACAAATCTGACACATGTTGACACTAAATAAAATACTTAGTTACTGTCTTCTAAAAATGATGGGTAAATAAATCTGACATAGTTTAACTAATAAAAATGGTAAATTTGGTTTAGTATGTTGTAATTTAACGACAAAAGGATAACTTGTGGCACATTATTAGAAACGTAATTTATAGTGAAATTAAACCAATCAATAAAATATACAAAGTCCAATTTAAATTTTGGCAGAAAATTTACATTAAAAGTTGACATTTTTATTTTTTTTTGAAAAGGCGTAATATTTTGAAAAAACATAATAACATGTTTTTTCTAATCTAAAAAGTTTCATTTTAATCAGGTCACCTCAGAAGTTTGACACTATCTTTTGTTTTATATGTTATACTTATGGTGAATATAACGTTTTTCAGAAAACCGGTTTTAATGCCGCCATTTCGGAAGAAAAATATAACTTGTGAAACATCATTGGAAAGTGAATTTTGCACAGAATACGACTATGACAAAAATATACAGTTTAACCGGAAGTGATGTAAAAAATTATTGCGTGTACCCTATGTTCTGTGTCACCCGGTATATCTCAGTAACTAGTACAGTAATCAAATTGATGCATATAACAAAAATGTCCTAGAAACTTATATTTTTTAAATCTGAAACTTTTAAGTTCTCATAATTGTTATGCTTTTTCTAGCCATAAATAATTACATTTTCCCCTATTAAATAAACGATTTTTAACAAATTCTGATCTTTCCGTTTGGAGTTTAAGTGAAATACCCTGTATAATAAGTAAACATTACTATTTTTTTTTATCTAAACTCACTTGTTTTTTATATGAAAAACAATAGTTTTATTCCCAACTAATGTTAATGATAACTGTGAATCGCCATTCGGATTCTTTAGATATTTAGACAAAAAAATATAATATTGCATGTTTGAAGTTTTTGCGACTCATTTCAATTGCCAATGTGATGTTTCGTAAACGTCGGTCCATCATCAACTTACTTTTCTAAATGCGGACCCGGATTTTTAAGTTTTTTTACAAGCTTTACAACTCTCCTTTATAAACTCGGAAAGATCTTGGTTTTAGAAGAATGTGCTTGTTAAAACCGCAATTAAAACCCAGCTCCACGGTTGCTTTGGAAAGGCATTTAGATTTAAAAAAATGTTAAAAATAAAGTTACAGCATATGTTCAAAAAAGCATACTTGATTTTCTTCTAAATTTTGTTCCGATTTAATCGAAATTCGGGCACACTGTATATAATTATATTTTACGCGATTTAATGTAGAATTGGCAGTGATCATTCAGAATTTCCGTCTCCCAGTGAACCATTTTCAAATATCAGAATTTAAACAATTCTAGCTATTTAAAACGATATCTATGAAGAGTTAGTCACGTTAAAAATCAACTACTGTTTCGAAAGGCCACATTCTTAGAACACTGAAGCTTACAATAAATAAGTTCATATTAGAGTAATAGTAGTGATAACATTATGAATACACAAAATATCATTTGTATATATATATATTTTTTTCTCTATAATTTATGTACAGAGGGCAATCACCAAGAAAAGAAGTTATTACTGTATTATTATTTTGAAGCAGAAGCATATTTTCAGTTTTTACATACAATTTTTAGGATATCACAAACAAATGTATACAAGTATCTGACAATCACACCATCTCACAGTTACTTGGCGAATTTTTTTTGTATCGAAATGTTGGAAACTGGGGTCAAATGATACAATATTTTTTGCATATAGAGTAAAAACCAGGTTCTGGGTTCTATCACATTTAAGGAAAACGATTTTTATGTTTTTATTCACATTTATGTTATTAAATAAATCTTCTCTGAACACTTTAATTAATTATTCATTACTGGGGATAAAAAAATCCTCTTAATATTATAATCATATTATCATATATTGGATATTCCCGATTTTTAAAGTGACCCTTTTCAAAATATATGAAAATGTCCCTTTCTCCTTAACGCCCTCAACCCAAGATATATAAAATAAAAAAAAACAAGACCATATTGTTGACAAATTTGAAGGTACTCCAAATACCAAATATTTAAAAAACTACATGTCTTCAAATCCCATATAATTCACCATTATGGGCTAATAAACGTCTTAATGTTAAAACGCTAGTACCATTTTGTATAGGTAAAACATTTACACAAACTTTCCGTTTTTTTTTAATTCCATGCTTTTTAACTGGCTCAAGTTAAATTTTTATATTTCCTGGAAAGCTCAGAAAGAAAATAGGTCTGGCAACACTGTTAACGGTCTTAAAGAATTTAAAACTGAAGCTTTTCTAAATGAATTTCGTAACTTTGGTTTTTTCGGAGACGGATATATTATAAAGATGTATTTTTTATTCACAAAATAAATGTAAGATGGTGTAATTATGACCTCACCCTGTATACATTTTAACGAATAATTTTACATTTGACATTTATGTAAATCATTTACATATGCTTATATTGAATTTCTAATATAATATAAATTCAAATAATTTCTCTCACATATTTTAGACTATAATATTGTTCCCTACAAAATCTTAGTTTTCTGAAAAAAAAACCATCAAGAGATTCTATATATGCCATAAAAACTACAGGGTGCAACCGAAAATGGAATAAACGTGTAACGAATTAAATTAACTAACGAAACACTTTGGTAATAACGCAGTAACTAGATGCAATTATGGCCAAATTGTTAATTTTCTACACCCTATACATTCAATAGCCTCAGTACTTCGTTTTTCCTAGCCCTTTTTTTTCCTTTGAAAGAGAAAAAGAAAGTAATAATTTAAAATAATTTTAGATGCTTCTTAAATGTAAATTATCCAAAATATTCAAAACATGGGGCGCCTCAAAAGCGAACTAGCCAAAATACAATAAGTATGTATTCCTGAAGTAAGAAAATACGTCTAATAAATGTAGATTATTTTCAAATCTGCGATAGCTAGCAAAAAGTGTTAAAAAAGAAAAGTTTAAGGGTTTTTTAAAAATCTATTGGAGTAAAGGAAAAATCTCGAGAGTAACTAACTATACAGGACTGCTGGTAAAGTCGCTGCAATAGAGAGTTGTATTTATTAAATGGAACTCCTTGTGTATTATACAAGGCGCTTTTTAATTGATGGCTGAATATGCAGGATGTACTTATTTTGGGCAGTTCTAGACTAAAAGTATATATAAAAATATGTTCATAAAGCTTTCCTTTTTAAGATACAGGGTGTTAAAGTTTTAATTTTTTTTTCAGTTTTTTTTGAAACTTCTAAAGATATGTTATTCAAATTTGGTACACAGTATAATAAGAGTAATGCCAACGAAATGACTATAACACATCTTAGAAAAATGTACAGGGTGGTACATCACCCGAAATTTTTACTGCAACTTATAAGGTCATTTTTACAATAAAATAAAATTCCTCTTTCTGTTCTGTAACTTTTTTGTTTCTTAAATTTATTTTGATATTTTGTTCAATTTAGAACTAATTTAGCAAAATATATATCCATGCATGAGCATGGCATATGGAGTGCCGGAAAAATGGTAAATGTAATACATTATAACGTTGAAAGACTATGACTCATGTCAGTAGCCCTTTATTAGGCGATCCTGAAGATTAAGAAAATAAGTCTGATGGGTAAATGTTACACGCGAAGCCTGCAGCAGCTAAACCTTGAAATTAGGTAGGCATGAAAAGACATTTTGCTAATGTTAAAAAGGGTACGAAATGTAGAAAACAATAAGAAATTTAAATTTATTGTACAAATGGCCAGTGAAAGTTCAGGGGGGGTCCAGTAAAAGAGAACTTAGGAAAAAGTAACCCTCATAGAAGAATGTGTGTCAAATTTAAGTAATTTATTCTATAAATGTACCAGGTTCATAAAAAGAAATAAACATTTTTTTTAACACCCTGTACCTCAAAAACAAAGGTCTTCTAACATATGTTTATATGAGCCTATAGTCCTAAAATGAGGCAAAAAATACATCATTCAATAGTAAATCAATTAGAAAAACACCCTGTGGATTATGAGCCTCTTTCTACTAACTTGTACTAGGATTGATACCTTTGTCTTTAAAGATACCTGAGAAATTTGACCACAACCCTGTTTTTAAGGGGCAATCTATTTCTACTTATTCCAGGGGCGTGCGGCGAAATTTGGGACAAGGGAAGCAATTAATGTAGTTGTATTCTTCTATCTTTTTTTGCAAACTATAATTTCGTCGTAGAAACGCGGATGCTGCGGCATTGTCTGTACAAGATTGTTTTCAATCGCTAATAAGGACACAACACAAAACAAGACTGTAACTAAAAGCATCCTTATAAAAACTCAAGATGGGAAAAGCATACATATTTTCAATAAAAACAAGACATAAAATCACTAGGAATACAAATATAAAACTATAAACTAACTTGAAACAAGCATATAGAACTTGTCCGTAATAGATTAAACTCTTTATCCTTTTTAATTCGACCCTTAAGGTCTGTCCTTGGTCAAGATACACTACTGTCCCTATATTATGGCCAGGTCTACACAAAACTCTGCTATGTAATAATATGTTGGGGGCAATGCCTCATTTATAGAATCAGTTCTAATATCCCAAAAAATATATTATTCGCCAAATAATAGGCATTCCACGTCGTGAATCATGTAAGACCGATTTTATTAATCTCAAAATTTTAACGGTTATATCAATATATATTCTGTAATGCTCAGTATACATAAAAAACAAGATAAAAGAATTTGGTCTTAAAGGGCAAATACACACATACAACACATGGCAAAAAATAATTTGAATACCCCTCAGTGCCGCCTAAGTAACACACTAAACGGTCCCAAAGCCATGTCGATTAAAATATATAATGCGCTCCCAAGCGAACTCAAAAGATATAACAAAAATTCATACTTTTAAGAGAAAACTAAAGGACTTTCTGGTGATAAGACCGAATACTACAACAAAAATGTTTTTTTTGCTGATGGAACACTGTACACCATAGTTACGTTATTTAAGATCTTGTGTTTTTTAGCCTGTAAGTATTTCTTGAATGCTTCTTAAGTGTAATTTTAAAATATTTAATTCTGACCATTCCTATATCTACATTGTGTGGGTATGTATATACCTTTGTACAATTGTGTGATCTTTTTTAAGGAAATAAAAAATTCTATTTTATTCTATTCTATACTTTCAAATAATTCAATTGAAGACTCGACAATTATTGTATCCAATGCTTGTGTGCGTGTGTTAGAATTAAAAAAAAGCAGCCATTCCACTCAAAGTTGCAAAAACACTTTACATTCTTTTATCTTCATCACTGATTGAGACTAAGTTTAATTTGTATGAACAATAGTGTATAAAAATCACACACGGGTAAGTTTCTCGCACTTTTACTTGAAGACCGCCTAAAGTTCCAGCCATCACAGCAGCACCGTCATAACTTTGAGCAACCAATTTTTCACAGGCGTTAATATTTTTAATAAGTCCACATACAATTTTATACAATGCGTTAATAAAACCCAAAAATCTTTCTGGTAGGTTTCCGTCTTCATTTACAAACCGCACCACACCAGAAAGCTGACTAAAGTTGGTAACATCAGTCGTTTCATGCAAAATAATAGCTACAAAACGTGTTTGCTTAATTTCTTCTTTAATTTTGTTTAAAATAACAGTCGAAATTGCAGAAATTAAATCGTTTTGAATTCGATTTGAAGTGCCTTGGAACACGCTGCCCTGTTCCAAATTAGCTTTTAAACAAGAGACATATTTAGATAATAGAGAAACAAGGTCTAGATAATTGCCTCTACTTGCGGAATAGGTTGATGAAGTTCATGAAGGGCTAGAAAACAACATATTTTGTAATAGAAGCGTCCAAAAATTTTGAAAAAAAAACAGAATATGAAAACAAGTAGCGGCAACACTGCAGTGAGCGCTAGATTGCTTTGAATGCGATAAACGCGCATGTCGGGGATTCAACGCGTTCAGTTTAAAACTGAAAGGCATTAGACGTGTTAATACACAGAGTGAGCAATAAAAAAAAAGTATGGCAAGCAGTAGTAAGAAAGTAAAGACATACAATTTTCATTCGGAATGGAAGAAGTTAAACGTAGAAATAAATGTATGTTTGTTATGTAATGCCTTTGTTTCAGTTGTTAAAAAAGAAAATATTGAGAGGCATCATAAAAGTGTACATCCGAATTTTGAAACATTTTTCCATTACATGCTGCCAGCAGGAAAGGAAAATTGAAACAATTAAAGAACCAGTTAATTGGAAAACAGTCAATATTTTCAAAAGCAGTCGACAAAAATAAGTCTACGACGGAAGCATCATACCGTGTGACCCAAATAATTGCACAAAAAATGAAACCGTTTGAAGACGGGGAAATGATAAAACAGGCGTTTTTAGAAGTTGCAGATTCCTTATTTTCCAACTTAAAGACGAGATAGTTTCAGCAATGAAATCTATGCAACTTTCTGCTAATACTCTTCAACTGGAATGAATCAACAGATGTGGTTGACACCTCCCAGATGGCCGTGTTCGTCAGGATGGTTTCTAGTGATTTTATGATTAAATAAGATTTTTTTGAAGTTTATTCCACTGAAAGCATATATCACTGGACAGGAATTGTATTCTCATTCAAACAATTTTATATCTTCTGAGAAAATTCCAATTTCAAAACTGGTAGGCTGACGGGGCTGCAGCTTTGGTGAGCTGTGATAAGGGTCTGGTAGCGATTGTCGTAAAGATGAACGCTTTCCACAATTTCTGTGTTACCTTTACACTATTCATCAGCAAGCATTATGTGAAAATTTTTTAAAACTAAACGTTACGAAATTGGTAGTAAAAATTCTAAACAAGATTAGAGCTCACGCATTACAAAAAAAAATTATTCCAAATCTTAGCCGATGAAAAAAAAAATTATTCCAAATCTTAGCCGAAGAAACTGATTGTCAGTGTGGGGATCTACTTCTTTACTCTAAATGTTTTAATGATGCCCTATCTGTCAAAGTTCAATTTTTCAAACAACGCGGCGAACCTATTCAGGAACTGGAAAATTCAATTTGGCTTAGAGATTTTGGGTTTCTTGTGGACATTACAGACAAGATCAATTTGCAATGATTTCCGATATAAATTCATTCATAAAAAAACTTTAGTTTAGGGTACAAACCCTAATCAACCCCTAATAACTTCAAAATTCGGTTTAAGGATTTCAACAAAATGGCTTTGGAGGCTCAATTTGTTGTTTCACCCTTCATGGAAATTGATATCCAGCAGTTTGCAACTTTGGCGAAGACATCGCTGCAGCTGAAATGGAAGTGTTTGCATTTCAAAGTGATTAGCATTGAAATCGTTAGTTTAAAGTACAAAATGTATCTGGCCTATAGTAAGTACAGACAAATAGTCAGGTCGTGTAGCCTTAAAAATGAAAGCGTTATTTACTTCAACCTATTTGTGCGAATCTTCTTTCTCCAATATGAAGTTTATTATGAACAAATTCAGCAATCAATTTTTTTTCAGTTTTTTTTGAAACTTCTAAAGATATGTTATTCAAATTTGGTACACAATATAATAAGAGTAATGCCAACGAAATGACTATAACACATCTTAGAAAAATGTACAGGGTGGTACATCACCCGAAATTTTTATGCAACTTATAAGGTCATTTTTACAATAAAATAAAATTCCTCTTTCTGTTCTGTAACTTTTTTGTTTCTTAAATTTATTTTGATATTTTGTTCAATTTAGAACTAATTTAGCAAAATGACAAGATCAATTTGCAATGATTTCCGATATAAATTCATTCATAAAAAAACTTTAGTTTAGGGTACAAACCCTAATCAACCCCTAATAACTTCAAAATTCGGTTTAAGGATTTCAACAAAATGGCTTTGGAGGCTCAATTTGTTGTTTCACCCTTCATGGAAATTGATATCCAGCATTTTGCAACTTTGGCGAAGACATCGCTGCAGCTGAAATGGAAGTGTTGCATTGTGTGTGCATTTCAAAGTGATTAGCATTGAAATCGTTAGTTTAAAGTACAAAATGTACTTGTGTACTGTACAAATGTATCTGTATCTGTATATAGTAAGTACAGACAAATAGTCAGTTGTATGTCGTGTAGCCTTAAAAATGAAAGCGTTATTTACTTCAACCTATTTGTGCGAATCTTCTTGCTCCAATATGAAGTTTATTAAGAACAAATTCAGCAATCGCCTTACAGAAGAACATATGAATAATTGTGTTCGAATGGCTGTATCAAATTACAAGGCAAAACATTAAAAAAAAAATTATCGATGAGTCCGAGTGTCAACCTTCTCATTGAACACACGCATTTTTTATCACATGTTTTTGTTTAAAATTTTAATTATAATATTTTGTTTACTTTTATTAAGTCTTATTTGACATGCCATTATGGCTATATGAAAATTTTGTTTATTTTTTAAACCCCTACGGTTGGTAGGTATGTATTAGTATTAGGTAAATACTTATTAATTACATAAAAACATGTATGTCAAATACAACTGTGCATAATTTCGTTTAGGCTGGCTTAAACGCTACCCATATTTATTATATTTGCCTTTTCACAAAAACTCTGGAAAGAAAACCCTTTATTTAATAAAAAATCACACCCCACAATTATACAACTGTACAGTCCCAACGGCCGCTAGATTATTTACCGGCTAATCCCCAGCACCTGCCGCACACATACTTATTGAATCCATCGTCGAAATTGCAGAACGCCTTGTATTAATGTTAATATCGCTAACTCAGTGACAAACTGCTCGCAATGTAACCTCTCCACTTTTTTAATAAACTATTAATAATATTTGAATCAATTTTTTTAATTGAGGTTTTTAATTTTTTTTGAGTTTAGGGGAAGCAAATAGAGGTATCAGACCTTGTACAATGATTATTAGCAAGAAAATTCGCTCATAGTTTACAGAGTATTCATTTAAAAAAATCTAATTTTTAAAAACCCTTAAACTTTCATATGTATTCAACCCTTTTCGATATCTTACTTTTGGAAATAATCGATAGATTCTATTACATATGAGTAACGGTGTATACTGTTCTAAGTACCTTTAGATAGTTACGCTTCCCACTCAATAATGGCTAAGGTAAAGTAAGACTTAAAATACTTTAAACGATACTATTTCTACATTATGCTTAAAAGATCGTATTTTCAGGACTATCCATAAACCAAAAGATATATATTAATGGCCTGTGTCTAATAAGAAAAATTCAAACAAAAGTCATCTGGGTGTGTATAAAAGTACTAAGCAAAAAAAGTGAAGTTTGTATTAAAATATTAAAACTTAATTAAACCTATTTTCCAATTTTGTTCGCTTTACGTATTAAAAATAAATGGAAACCTAACTCAACTATACAAGCAATAAAACGAACACAATAACAATATATACTATTTCCTACTACCAATAGAAAATCATAGTGTACAAATTAGAAACATGAACAACAGTGTTCACACAATTCTCGTGTTAAATAAATATACATCAATAAAGAGAAAAATAAATTACATTCTAAGTGTCAGTTAAGCGTGGGCCAGTCTTATGCTCCACCCATTTTCACAGATGATGACTCTTACCTGTTGGCAGAGCTCTTACACAATGAAAATTTTTAATCTATTCAGAAATTCAATCTCTTAAAATAATTCTACACAATTAAATATTTTCTTTTTCACACAAATTTCTTTAAAAATATTTAATAAGTTATTTAAGAATCTAAGATAAGTAACTTTTAAATGGAACACTTTTATACACTCATTCAGAGCGGCTCGAAAAATTTAAGTCTTAATTTATCAGTTTCTCTAGTCTTATTCTCAAACTCAAAATGGTGTTAATTCTTGTTCTCTTAGGAAAAATATAAGTGAGGGCTCATTGGATTGAGAATGAAGTCTGGAAAAATAAGCAAGTTTAAACAAATTAAGATAAAAAAGGGAGTTTAAGATTTTTTTCAAATAACTCAGAAACTATTTATATTAAAAAACTTTGAAAAAAAATGTTCTAAAAAAGGAAGAAATTTCTAATAAAAAAGTTCGGACTCCCGGAACGCTATCTCTATTATTATAACTTTAATTTAATGTTGAAAATAGAGTTCTGCGCAGCGAGAGCCAAAGCGTTACGATACCTCATAACCTGCCATAACAAGTAAACTAAAAATATAGTTAAATAATAATTCAGAAATGTATCTAGACACTTGAAGGAAAATTGCTGAAAAATGTTTTTTACTGATTTTTCATAAAATTGTTAATTAACAATTTACTAGAGTTTTCGTTTTTATATTTCAACTGGGATAATTGTTAAACAAAAACCACTATATGAGATAGATGATTGCAATGTTTTTAATTGTTATAATCTATTAGTTATTAATTATTACTTTTTTCAATAGTTACAAAGTAGAATATAACATAAATCTAATATAACATTAAACAGATTTCATTCTAGTTAATGTAAGGTCTCTATGTGTAAATAGTTGCTATAAAAAACAATTGTATTTTGAATTACCGACTTGTTATCTTTTATCAATTTATTAAGCTTTTTTTTGATATTAATAAAAGGTTTACATTTAAGTTGTGCTGGTAGTAAATTTATAATTTTAGGGGCCATATATTTGAGACTTTTTTGTACAGCATCAAAACCTATGTTTGGAATGATCAAAATATGATTCATATCTGCTCTAGTTCCTATGTAATGATCTATGATGACATTATTACAAATGCCTCTACTGAGAGAAAATCTTAAGATGTTGTTATGTAAACTTGAGAAATTGTAAACACTCCTGATTCTTTGAATAATAATTCAGAAGAGTTAATAATTTTCAAAATATATTTTTGAGCAAGTGTCTATAAGCAGAGCCCCAACAAATAATTCCATAATTTAATTTGGATTAGACAAGTGCTTTGTACACGCTTATTTATATACAAGTTTCATTAGTTTATTATTAACATAATCCGAGTGGCTGTCCCATTTCAAAAAACGATCGAAATACACGCTTAGATTCACGATACTGTCAGTTGACTTAACAGTATCCACACAAAAGCAGTCATTTTAACTATAACAATGGCTTGTATGAATATTGATAAACTGATTATTAGGTATTATGTATGGAATTCATAGAGAACATCATGAAATTCGTCTTTTCAACATTTCAAGTTAGTGAATTTAGATCCACCCACGGTTGTAATGGCCTTTTCTGCCTCATGAAATGCTTCTTCCCAGGTAACCCTCTTACAAATCAGTATCCTCCGCAAAACAAAACAATTTTAATCAACTGGATAATGTACCCTATGAGCAAAGCGGGCTAAGCACTGTACCCTGTGGAACACCATACTCCACTCTATTTTCAGAACTGATACTAGAATTTAAATTTACTTTTAGAAGACTATTTGTAAGATATGATTTAAATAGATCATGTGCAACACCCCTAATCCAATTTTTTTCAACTTATTTAGTAGAATACGCTGATTCACAATGTCTAACGCTTTGGGAAGGTCCAGAAAAATTGCTAGTGGTTTATAATGTTCATTAAAGCATCCACAACTCAGTACCTTCATGCAAGACACTGAAACTAATAAAAAATTAAAAGTTTTTTTTTAGCTTCAATAATTAATAACATAGATTATGGTTGTGATAACGTCTCCGTGAAGTAAAAGAATCTTAGTAGCTTTTGTTTAACAATTATTAGACTCGAAATATAAACGAAAGTTCAAAAAAAAATTGTTAACAATAGGCTCATTTTATGAAAAATCAGTGAAAAACCTTTTTTCAACGGCATATTGTTCTGTTAAGTGCCTAGATCATACCATATTTCTTTTATATTTAAATTAATATTTAATACTATAAAATTTATTTTTTACTTGTTACGATGGGCTTTGGGGCATCATAATCGCTTAGCGTTTCCGCGCGGACGCGGATCTCTATTTTCAACATTAACTTAAAATGATTAATAACAGAGATTCAGACTTTTTTATTAGACATGCGACACAAAAGTGACCAATTTGAAAATTGCTTCTCTTGATCCATAGAATAATAAATTAAATTTTTAAAAAACTGTGTACGGTATGTGTAGTTCTATAAATTCATTTCAACACATAAAAAGTCACTTAAAATATGTTTTTATATCACTTGTGACAGCTCTGCCTATACGTGCATCATAAAACACAATATTAAACAAACGTAACATAGGTACCAGCCTGTTTTAAAAAAATTACTAAATATTTGTTCTTAATAATTAAAGCTTACAAGTATAAGAGAGAGACATAAGTGTTTGATTCCACTGTTACCAAAAAGCTCTAATGTACCCAAAAACTCCCTATGGAATTTTCTTCTCCATCGCAGTTTAATCAATTGTTCTTTTGGATACATCATGCAAGTTAAACTATTTATCAGTGCTTTGTACAAAGCTGGGCCCTTGATAAAGCTTAATATGTTCACTCTATAACATTTTGTTTTTTTTCCTAGGTTAAATTTCATAAAAACGGATTGTTTGAGTTCATTGCAGTGGTCACTGTGCCAACCTGTAAGGAAATACAAAAAAAATGTTAGGGTCACTAATATTCCATGTAATATATTTATATATTTGTTTGTCCATCTAAAGCATTTATAACAATAAATTATATACTTTTTTAGAAACGTTGCAAGCATTGTGGAAACATGTTTTAATGAACTGGGCCTAAATGTGTTCAAATTGTAAGTGTAGCCACAATATTTTAAATATTACATTTTATAATTAGAAATAATAGCAAGATAATAAGGACATTGTAATGTCATTATAATTGTATGATTTTTTAATATAAAAGAATGGTTCGATAAAAATTTACTATTTAGTAACCACAAATTTAGATAAAAAGCAATCATATATCGTTTACTTCTTACTCAAATCATCTACCCAATATAGGAGATATTACAATTAACAAAAACAATAAAATATATAAAACAAGTTAAACAAAATATTTAGAAGAGTTCTGAACAATAATAATTGATAACTTAAAATAGAATTTCCATATTCAATGAACATCTCTAAAAATTAGGTTATACAAACTGAAGAATTTATAAACATTTTTTGACAAAAACCCTAACTATTTATTTACAGTATTTCTTTATTTTTATCTCTATTTTTAATATAGGTTTACCCAATTCTATTCCTAATCCATAATTTTTATGCAATCTACCAAAAGTCATTTTTGACAGACGCGTTGCTAAATCTTATTTCTTTGTAAAAGTTAAAAATTATGGACTCTTTAAGGTCTTCTCGATAACTTTAGGAATACGAATAATGGGTCAGGTGGCCGAGTTAAGAAATAAAAATGCGAATTAAAAAATTGGACAAACCCGGCTTTATTCATAAAAAAATTATATAAAGAAAGATAGTATGAAAAAACAAGGGCCCTTTAGACTCAGTTTAAAAGCAACACATCTCACGAACTTTCTCTGAATTGCTTTCAATGTATTAAAATGAACCTGAAAGTAAAGATTCCAAAGAAACTACAAAATTCTAAATGTGGCCTTACTGTGTAAAGCCATTACCAAGTATTGCTATTCTCGAAGTCCATAGTATTACGTTTTGTATATCCTAACACCTACATTCAGAGTGATAAGTGAATGTAGTAAAATATATCACCTAAATCCCTCATGATCTCATCTCTCTCCAACTTTATGCCATTTATATTATATTGAAAAGTAACCTAAATAACTAAATTTGATTTTGAGGCTCATTTCACCATTTGTAAAATTTATTTAAGTCATCATACAAGTTTATGGCATTTACATTGAAGATTTTTGAATAACATTTTTAATTGTCTGCATATAATAAGGGTGAAACATGTCCACTCTGAGACACTCCCTAACGTCACCCTGATTTCATTAGACTCATACTTATTAATCCTAACTACCTGAATTCCAACCTAGACAATAAAACTCCATGGATACCATACCATAATAACTTTTGCAAAAACAAACAATGGTCGAATTTATCAAATGCCTTAGAGAAGCTGTATACGAGCCCAGTCGCATATGTATTGGACCAAAGGAATACGTAAGAGATATTTATTTTTGTTACCTAGTATTTATTGTACATAACATAAATTCAACAAATACAACTACCTTTATTTGATAGTATGTGGTATTAACAATTAATCAACAATATTTCTTATCTATATCACTAACAATAATAATGATTGAGAAAGAAATATTTTTGTTAGGCTTGTCGCATATTAATTGGACCATACACATACCATCTACAAATTTGAGTAATTTGCCACTGTTACCACTGAGTACAGTCACCTTTTGGTTTTATAACTGCATCAAGTCTTGGTTGCATGGTGTCTACTAATGTTTTACAATATTTTGGTTCCAAGTTATCCCAGATTTCCTGAATTTTGTCCTTTAATTCGAGAATGGTGTGGACTGGACTGGTTCGAAGAGTTTTTTTCATTTGATGCCATAGTATTTCGATAGGCGATAAGTCGGGGCTACTAGATGGCCATTTTAAACAGGAATATTCATTTCTTGTAGCCAGAATGTTATGGTTTTGGCGGTATGACATGCTGCGCCGTCTTGCTGGAAAATGAATCCTCCCTCTGGCAACTGAATCTCATTAATAGAAGTAATTAATTCTTCTTATAAAATTGACTTATACTTTGCAGCATTGACGGTACCATTAATAAAAAGAAGACAACCAATCCCTTGTGAAGACATACATCCCCATACCATGATAGAGGCTGGAAATTTAACTTTTTTCTCTAGTCTCTATGATATTCCTCCCGTGGCGTTCGGATAATTCGACTTCGTGAATCACCAACACGTACTTCAAATTCAGACTCATCGCTCCATATAACGGAATCTCACTGACGTGACTAGCTTTTATGCGCCTTTGCCCACAAAAGTCGATTTCTTTTTCGTTTTTGCGACAAAAGCTGTTTTTCCTGGGCCTAAAATGAAAACATTTAAATTTTGTTTTTTTTTTGCATTTTACTATAAACTTACTTTATAGAAGCGATATCCCATTTTCTTCATATTTTTCAAGCAGGTGTCTTTTGAAATGCGTTTACCAATTGCTTCTGCCCATTTTACAGCTAACTCCCGTGATAAAGCTCGACGATCTTGTTTAATTAGTGTACGGAAAGCCTGCTTATCTTTCTGTAATTTTCGAAGGACGGCCAGACTTCGCTTTTATCTGAACATTTCCGCTTTTTTTGAATTGGGAAATAATATTTCTTATTGTCCCTTGAGGAGTGTTTAGATTTTTTGCAATACTGTGTCCAGAGAGACCATTTCTGTGGGCACTAATAATGTAATTTGGCGTATTATACGAGAGTGCTTTTCCGCGAACAATTTTGACCACTAAATAGTTTCAAGACTCAAATATTAATGCCATCTTTGTTTTCAAGTATTTTCAGGCCCACTCAATTAGATATTTACCTTTATAAATTTTGTATCAGATGACACTAAGTAATCACGCGGTTTTATCTGACTGCATGCGTTTATAGGCCAATTAATATGCTCCAAATTAATTGTTAATACCACATACTATCAAATAAACGTAGTTGCATTTGTTGAAGTTATGTTACATGCAGTAAATACTAGGTGACAAAAATAAAATTATTTTAAATACGCCCTTGGTCCAATACCTATGCGACTGGGCTCGTATATAGAGTGAAGTGCATAGGCCCTTCAAGCTATTGAGTATAAACCCACAGATTGGTGGTTATGGATCTTCCCCAAAACCATGATGGCTCGAGCAAACACTATTCGAAAACAGTTAAAAAAGTCAGAAAGTAAAGAAAAATTTTTTTTTTGTTTTTTTTTTAAACTAATTTTTAAATTTTATTTGTTATCGTAGGTAATGCTTTCTTTTTCAAACAAAATCCAAAAAAATAAAAACACGATTAGGAATTCGTTTGAAAATCTGAGAAGAAAAGACCAGATAGCCCGCCTCTACCCTGTTAAAACTCGCAGAAACTTGCAACACGTGAACCGTCTGTCGCGCACGTACCGGGTATTAGCAAGCGAACGGAAATCTGCTTCGCATTTACCCTTTTGTTGAGAAGTGGCCAAAAATTTGTGAAGAACAGAAAGATAACATTGATTAAGTAATTTTTTTAAAAGTATCGAGTATTCATATCAAAACGAATGGCTGAATGGAATATTATGTAATGTTACATTAAGAATTTAGGAGTTTATTAGAAAAATGCTTTATTTATGTTTGGTTTCACTGAAAGCATTGATTGAATTGTCATTTAATCAAAAAAAGGGCAGTTTTTGTTAGAAAATTTAAAAAAATAATGATTTTTTTTTATTAAAATTCGGGATTCCAATCAGATGATTTAAATCATCTCAACCCTGAAAAAAAGCCATACATTTATATCAACTGGCCAAATTTCACTCTGGCATAGCTTTGTTTCATTTTCTGGTTTTATTATAAGTTTACGACAATACGAAATGGCTTTTAGGTGTTCGGTCACACGTTCTTTCATTGTTTTCCTATTCAAATTATAACATAATAAAGTAAATATTTTTCTTATAGTATTTCCACAAACTCTCACCTTAAAGGGATTTCCGCCCCAAGTACTGTTCAATCCACTGGTGGGAAACGCCGGTTGAAAACCATTTGCGAATCCGTTGTTAGCCTTGGCTGTTTGGTCCCTGAATGGATTGACGTACCCCTGTTGCGGTTGCGTCGTTTGAAATCCGTTTAAACCATTTATACTACTCACTCCATTCGTTATACTATTTATACCATTATTGAACCCGTTGGTGCTATTCGTGAAACCATTTGGATTCGTTGTGAAACCGTTGCTGAAGCCGTTGCTGGCTGGCCACGGCGTCGAAGATGCGTTGCTTCCGAAAGGATTGGCTACGTGGAGGTTGCTTTCTTGTAGATTGGCGAAAGCGTTCATTAACTGGCCTATAAAAATTCGGAGAGATATTTAAAAGTTATTTAATATCTATTTATGCTATGAGTACATGGTGACCTACTGATGACACCCTAGTTCATCTCAGAAGCTGTATGAATTTCTTGGTTTAATTTAAAATTTTCAATTAAGTATATTACTTTTATGTATACAGGATGTTTACCTTTACCTGGCTAGGTATTAACTTTCTTATAGACTAGTCAAAAGTGTTGGTTAACATTAGGAACATGTAGGAACGAAAAAAAAAATCAATAACTGGTAACAATGGATAGCTAGCTAAAGATACCACAATAAAATCAAAATTTATCCTCTTAAAATTTTCCGGATTTTTTTAATTAAACCAATCAAGTCGCGTGTTGGAACATCTCCACTTGACCTATTGCTTTTTTAATATAGTATGTAATAAAATAATGTGAAGACATTGACCTTGATTTCACAAAAAGATTTGTATCCACTTTCACTTGACCTATAGATCTAAAACTTTTTAGACGTATTTCGATGATAATACAATAATATAACTTCCTTGACATTGCAAGTGGGTTCGGTCTATTTCCGTATGACAGATAACTTACTACAGGGATGTTCCTTTTCTTTCTTAAATGTAGTAACATCAAACTTAAATACAGTGAATTCAGTTCCATATATAGTTTTGTAATTGTTATTATTATTAAGTTGTTAATTATTGAAGTTAACAAAAAACTTTAATTTTACTAGTAGTAGCAAGGATTAACATAATTCTAAGTTTGTGAACTAGACTAAAAACTGAACAGGGATAGAAAGCTATTTGCAAAATAAATTTTAGGGTCAATGCCAAATTATTACATTACCATCAGATATATATAAAATTGTATAGGTAAGTGAAAGTATTCAAAATGTAACAAACATAGTAAAAGACTCCAAGTCTCGGTCTCATTAAATTATAATTTTACAATTTACAACAAACGTGATACGTGTTTCGCCCTTTCGAGCATCATCCGACCTACAAACAACAGAGAGAACCTTAGTAAATAATCAGACTCACATATCCTAAAACAATAACTTACAAATAGAACAAAACACACCAAGACACAACAAAACAAACAACTACTTATACATATTTGATTGACATTAATGTCGATCGTTTTAAGGTCAATCAAATATGTATAAGTAGTTGTTTGTTTTGTTGTGCCTTAGAGTGTTTTGTTCTATTTGTAAGTTATTGTTTTAGGATATGTGAGTGTGATTATTTACTAAGGTTCTCTCTGTTGTTTGTAGGTCTGATGATGCTGTAAATTGTAAAATTATAATTTAATGAGACCGAGACTTGGAGTATTTCACTATGTTTGTTATTAACTAGGTCTCTTTGAGAAATATGGACAATTTCTTCGATTTTTATTTAAAATGTATTTGAAAAAAAATTGAAAAGCTTACAAGAAAACGAGTTAATTTAATTTTATTGTCTTATTATTTTAAATAGAACACCCTGTATACTGACAGAGATTTTAGTATAGATGAAGACAAGTCCCACAATATGTGTGTAAGAAATATAAACAATTTTTAAAAATCTGCTGCCAAAACATTTTCTAATATAAAATCATCTAATTTCAAGTATTTATTTTTTTAAATCAAATAATGGTACAGTGTTGCTAAATTCTTAGATCTGATAATTAAATAAAGCATCGAAAAACAAATTCGATTATATAATATCATGAGTTAAAACCTAAAATAAAAAAACAATTATCATGTGCGTTTTTTAAATAAATTGGGTGCAAATTTTAAACTTTCTTTTGTTCAGTCTAACTAACGGCTAACTCCAATTCAAAAAAATATATAATATTCTATCTATTTCATATTTCACAGAAATTGTTTTGAATGCTATTATGTAAATTGTACTAAAAAAAATAAAACTGAAACAAATAATATGTCTCAATTAGAAGATAAAACATAAACTACACATTATATGCATTTGAAATATTACATAATTACTATATCAGAATAACAATGAATAAAAAACAAACGATATACAGCTGCTCTATAATAAAATCTGACATTGATTGATTGAAATTATGAGAAAACCGATCATTTCAAATCGATTCTAAGAAACGATGAAGAATGGATAAACAATCAAACCTAAAGAAATATCGTCTGAAATAATTTAGTGCATAAGAAAATTTTATAATAATAGCTAAAGCTAACGTACTTAAAATTGCTGTTTATAATTAAATCATGTATTGGCAGGAAGTTTAAGCACTTTGCTGCCAAAAATTTTGACCATCAAAAATAATATTTATTCTGATAACATGAAAGGCAATTTCACATTTGACTGCTTATAATATGAATCGAAATAGTATCTGTATATTATGGGAAATGAAAAAAATAGTGCTTCTTTGGGCAAATAAAAAAAAACAAGTTTCAATCAATGGCCGACGTTTACAAAACGTTCAGCAGCTACAAATCAGCAGATTCAAATCAACCAAAAATGGATATCGATGGATGACGTCGAAAAGTAGAGCGACTTTTAAAGATTATTAAATCTAAGGCATACAAAATTCAAGTATTGCAACAAATTATCCCCACGCTTACGAACAAAGATACTAGATACACATGTAAAACAATTCTAGATTTAACAAGACAATTTCTTAATGCGTAATTAATAATGCCAGACGAAGCAACATTTCATGAAAACAGAAAGGTTAATTATTATGCAAGAGTTTACAAAGTTAATTTTAAAATCTAAGAACTTAAAATAAATATCCCCAAACTATGTATTTTTGAAAAGAAGAATTGTCAGGCCATCCAAGACCATAAAAAATATATGGGGTGTCCCGTTTAAAATAAAACAGTAATTTTGTCCCAAAAAATAGGTATTTCCCCGCGATCCGAGGGTAAATCGGTAAATTTGGCAACATTGGCAAGAAAAAAAAACTCGGAGCAAATCTAAGCCATTTGGTGAAAACCGCATTTCGATATCATTTTTCGTTTTCGAGCTATTAAGTCGCGAAATGTGTTACTTTTCCGTGGGACACCCTGTAGAATTTAGATATATTTTGTTTCAACTTAAAAAAATCACGTTTTTTTTCTACATAACAATGTGTTTTTCAAGGCAACCACATATTTTATTTCTGGTTGAACATCCGGCTAGTTCCCTAGACTAATGGGGTTGTTGTCGGTGGTGACTCACATCAATCTGTCACAGCAGCAATGTGATTTAAATTCATTCTGCTATCCTCTTAATCAGAAACACTACAACATTCAAGTCATGTTTTCTTTTTATTCCCGAATCAAGTCAGATTCAACAAGATCCTTTTTTGTCCTATTTACAGGGGTAATTGAATAAAAGGCCATTTTATTTTCGAAATGATGGGACAACTTGTAGGTTAAGTTCACAAATAATTGGAGAAAAAAGAATAATTATCTGTTAAATTATTTGAAAGCAGACATCCTAATGGAGAACAGTGTGCCAGAAGATGGTTAATGTATTCCAAATTAATTATCTGGTTTATGGTTTTTGTTTACTTTTCAACTTGGACACCAAAAATACCATTATAAAGCAATTTTTTATTTTGGAAAATGTTTGTACTTTTGAATAAATTTATTTTTGTCTAATAGTTTTTATTTATTTATCATTTTTACTTCCCTCGTAAAAGGGAAATATTGTATGGTTAAAAAACTACCATCACAGGTTTTTACAGATCTTCACGTTTTAGGCTCTCTAGATGCCAAAAATTATGTCTGTCTGTACGCGGCATAGCTCAAAAACTACGAATCCGATTAACTTCAAATTTTGGCCAATAATCAAAGGTCAAAAGGGGATGAAATAGTTACAATTTGGTAAAATTCCAATATGGCGGAACAAAATGGCGCCCTGGTAAAAGTCAAAAAAACTATTACTAAAAAACTACTTAATTAATTTACCTAAAATGTTGCACAAAAATCAAGTATAACGTAGCAATCAACTGGTAAAATTTTGGTACGGATCCAAGATGGCGAAACAAAATGGCGGCTTAATAAAATATTTAAAAATTCAGCATGAAAGAACTATTTATTAGATTGATTTCAAATTTTGTGCAAGAATCAAGGGATGAACTGGTAAACGTGTGGTACGAATTCAAGATGGCTGAACAAAATGGCGGCTAAGGTTTTATATAGCTTCAAGTTTTAAAATAATTAAAGGTCTTATGGGGATGACTTGCTAATATTTTGGTAAATACTCAATATGGCGGAACAAAATGGTGGCCTGGTGAAATGTTAAAAAATTATCACTAAAAAGCTAATTACCCAAATTGCCTCAGATTTGGCAGAAAAATCAAATGTTACATAGAAATGAACTGGTAATATTTTGGTATGAATCCAAGATGGCGACCTAATAAAATAATTAAAACATCAGGCTGAAAATAATAATTTTATTGATTGATTAATTTTTCCCAAAAATCCATTGTAGCGTAGATATAGAAATTGGTAAAATATTGGTACGAATCCAATAGGATGAAACATAATGGCGCCCAGTAAAAATATTTGGAAAGACAGTATGTGTATAGGTGTTACTAAATGACTATGTGCGGAACTAAATGAAGTGTGGCCCTTCACTATTCCTAAGAAAAGAAAATATCCATAACAAGGGAAGTTCCGGGTAAAAGAAGTTTACCGATTTTTTCATAAAACAACTTAACTTTTCATACAACAGAAATTTTTGAAAATGAAATAGGGTGGGTAGGTGGCGGTAAACCACTTGTTATCACTTAGCACCTGGCTTAACTTTCAGATAATCCGTCCCTTACAATGACAATGAATTCGCAATATTCTGTAGAGTCGTTTGAGCAAAACTTGAAACAAATAACAAGCACAAGTCTGGATTTGTCAATAACATAAGTAGTCTTTGCGAATCCGAATATTAGGACAAGTAGACCAATCACACAACATGACAAGTATTCACAATTTGTCAAATACACCACTCGTTTTATTTCGCCTTCAAACTGAATATCTGATATTAGTTGGGAAGCAGATTGGGAGAAAATTTTATACGATAAAGTAGCATTATGTTTGCTTGATTTCTTTGAACCTGAGCCATTGCCCATTCAATATGGAACAACCAGGATATACATATTCTACAAAAGTACCTTGACTAGGTGATCCAAAGAACGATCCTTGTGGAGACGGTGACCCATATGCTGATCCCGTATTAGGAGTTGATGAACTATATAATGATCCTGTTGAGCCGGTGTTTGAGGTAGACCATACATCCTAAAACAAAAAAAAAACTTTAACTATTTTTTTTATTTTTCATGTGTCTTACTCAAACTATAAATTGTTTTTAACAAATTTAGGCTACATAATTTTTTTTGGGGTCAAAATCCCGTTAAATTACAGAATTTACAAAACATATCAAAAGGATTCTAAACCTTGCTTCAATAAAAAGTTTCTATTACGTACTATCAAATTTACCGCATAATCATTACATCTAGCCAAAAAGCACAACAGGTAATGCTGTTTTATCAAGGCAAATTGAATTTAACTTTGCGCCTTAATTTCATTTCAAATTCAAAATGTGCGACGTCAAAAAACATATTTGTTGTGTGTGTTTTTGATATTTCGAGATTAGGAAGTTTCTAACATAGACAAATGATATTAAAAATTACTTCTAAATAAAGGGTGGAATACATAATACAATGCAATTGACGTTTACTTCAAACGTTATTTTTTTGCCTGTTTATAAGTGTTTTGTTAAAATTCGAAGTTTCGCAATTGTTTTTGATTTTGTTTTTCATTTTGGTAAATTTTAAGAATTTTAATTAATATACATGGTTGCCAACTTAATTTTTAAATAGATTTTTTTTCGATTTTTCTTCAGATTTTGAGCATATTCTATGTACAATACAATATGCTTAATATTCAGTCGCTTCGGAAATATTAGCATTAAAATATATCAGCTTTCTGGAAACAGTAAAGGGTACCTGACGAAATTAATAACCTATTAAAGCAACGTGTTATTTACTTAGAAACGGTCATCATTGTATCTGAAGTGACATTAATTTAAAAAAACAATCAGTTTTAATAAATTATAATTATCATCTGCACAAGATGCATCTTAGTGAAAAACATCGAACTGAAATACTTATGATGGTTGGTTATGGCGACAGGAAAATGTTTAATAATGTTTAACAAGATCAACAGCCAATATCCAGGTCTACAGTAAGGAAAATACTTTCAAAATTTTGATAAACAGGCTCGGTGTGTAATCCACAAAGAAGCAAATTAGCGAAGAGACCATGTCCTAGATTTTAAATGGAGCAGTCAAACGCCAAAACTGCAGGTATAAGTCAACCCAGAACACGCATTGGATTCAAGAAGCAGATATTCAGTATCAGCAGAAAGTAAATGTATTAACCGCAATTTTAAAGACCCTTTTTTCTTTAAAGACATGATGGATTTTTCAGTGTGAGCTAATTCCCGCTTTAGCTACTCTATAATCCTGATGAAGAAGATCCGCAGCACCGGTACGAGAATGTCCAATGAACTTTTTTCACAGAGGTAGATTGGAAGACGGGGAATAATAGAGTGGCCAGCGAGGTCACCTGACCTCACTCCCCTCCACTTTTTTGTAAGGATACTTGACAGAGTATGTGAACAAGCCCCTCGGACTTAGAGAACCTAAAGGAACGAATAGTGCATGTAATTCGACAAATTCCAGAACAAGTTATAGAGAACGTTTAATTTTTTTTATTGTTCAACCATAATATTTTTTATTACGATAGGTCTGATAATTTTTTTTTAAATTTTACATGGTAACTGACTAATTGATCACAAATAATGCCTAAAAGCTGGAATAGAACTTTGAAAAATATTTAAAAAAACTACCGAATATCAGCATGCATAAAAAATGCTCAGAATTTGACCTAGAATTCAAAAATATATAAAAAAAAAGAAAAACTTCAATTCGAATTTCAGGGAAATGCCGTTCTCGATTTCCTGTGGGGCCAGAGCTATATTTCTGACGTGAAGCGTTCTAGGTTGTCAGGTTTTGGTAATATGAAAATACGTATCGAAACACTAAAAAATTACCTTGATAAAAAAATGAATTCCATGTTTGTGCGTCTTCATATTGCATCTACTTCATTTTACAAAATTAAAAAAAAATGGTTTATAACGGGATTCTATCCAACGCAGCAGGGGCGTGCGGTGAAATTTTAAGGGAAGCAATTTTTTGAAACTTACTTATTTGAAATCTAATTCGATTCTTCAATCATGTTTTGCAAATTCGTCAATGACGTCATCATAAAAACGTCGATGCTCCGACATATTTTGGAGAAGTTTATTTTAAATGGACAACAGCGATGTATGCGAAGGTGTCTCCTGCACCGTTGAATTTCTCTCGAAATTTTTTATACGTTTAAGTGTTGAAAAATTGCGTTCTACTGATGAACTTGTGGCAGGTATTGTCAATACTAATTCACACAATTTCGACACTTCGGTGTAGTCATCTCCCAGCTCCTTGTCTTTTAAAAATTGCGTTAGTTCCTTAGCGTGTTTTTTTGCGCTAATGTCATCAGTTTCGTAAATCACTTTTAGTTCAGATCGCAGTAACACTCGGTCGAACTGACCATAATAAAGAAGAGATTTAAACGCATCTTCTGAAAAAGTTTTTCCTTTAAATGCATCAAAACTGCAGAGCTCCAGGAATTTAAAATCATTTAAACCGTTAAATCTATAGTTTATTTGTTGCTGAATTTGATCGATTATTTCATAAAAGAGGCGTCTGTATGATGTTTGAACATCTTCCACCTTGTCTGTTCGAAGACGCTTGGCTTGTGGCTCTACATTTAACGTCATCGTTTTCTCCCAAAATAGGTCAGTCATCTTTTTGGCTTAACATGGACTTAAAATCATCCACTTTTTTTAGGTAAAAAGCAATATCGTTTGTTTTAGTTTGTAATATATTAAAAACATTTTCCGAGAATGGAAATATTTCTGAAAATATGTTTAACAAATAACTAAAATTAAAATCTCGTTTCAAACAATCCAAAAACCCCCTCGAACTATTTATTGCTTCTGAGTCCCAAATTTCATTATTTTCTATTATATTCTCAAACAGTTCAATCAGTGATTCACGATTTTTAGATACTGTTAACACAAGTCTTCCATTATAGTTCCACCTAATAGGAGCTACTTTGGGCAATCGTTTGTGGACAATGGAGTCCAAAACTTGTGTACGTTTTGTTGACTTGGAAAAAATAAAGCAGCCATGCCACTTAAAGTAACGAATAATACTTTACACTCTTTAATGTGATTGATGGACTAGAATAAAACTAAATTTAATTTATGAGCAAAACAATGGACAAACACAGCACTTGGGAAAGTTCGCGAACTTTAGCCTGCAGACCCCCTAATTGTCCAGCCATCACTGCAGCTCCATCATAGCTTTGAGCAACTAATTTTCTCTCTCCATTAATTTCTTTAGTAACGTTATAAACTACTCTATATAATGCATCTGCTCTACGATTTTCAGACACATTCTTAAAACCTAAAAATCGCTCTTGAATACTTCTGTTTCAACGTAGCGTATTACTACAGATAATTGGCTAAAATTAGTGATATCATTTGTTTCGTCCAGAACAATAGCAATGAACCGCGCCTCGCCAATCTCCTGCTTAATTCTTTTTAGAATAATGGTTGCAACAGCGGAAATTAAATCATTCTGGATTCGATTCGACGTTCCGCGAAAAACGCTAGACTGCTCTAAATGATTTTTAAGCAATCAACATATTTAGCTATTAAACTAAGTAAATCATGAAAATTTCCTCTATTTGAAGAAAGCCTTGTTTCGTCATGATTCGTGCTGTCCGAGAAAACAAACAACATCGATAAGTCTTCTTAATATTTGCCTATTTGTATCGACTAGTTCATTGTGTTGGCGGTGACTAATTTCCAACTGTTTATTAAGGGCGTGTTCAATTCTGGTTTTGCCGAAGACTTTTTCTTTTATGCGCTTAGGACATAATGTGTCTTTTTACAGCTTTATGGAAATTGTTTAAATCGGAAAAAAACAGTTTTATTCCAAAGACCTTTTTCATTTTCAAAAAGTAAACATGGCCAACAAAATAATTTACTTATATTTTCACACCCTGTTAGCTATTTAAATTGGTAGTATTGTTTTTCCGGATAAAAATGTCTATACAGTTTTTTATTTTTGTGGTTAAATTTTTCATAGGCGGTTTTGCCTTTCCTTTGGAAATTATTTAAAGCTTATTAGCGAAGTTAATTAATGTTGAAAATCCCTTTATTATTAAAACACACCACACATTCACACACACTCTTCTTACTAAATTCTCCAACATTTTCAACGTTATTACCGACAGCCGAAGTTGACGGTATTTGCATATCCACGTCCGTATTATTGTCTTCCATATCGCACCATGCACGACGCGACGTACGTATCACACAACACACGGATAACCGTTCAAACAAAGAACCTACTCCAACGATAGCTTCCGCCACCACTTAAAGCACGCGACTGAAAAGCAAAAATTGCAAACAGCCGGTGGAAAGTTCAATAACCTCTGGCTTGATTTACAGAAATCAAGCATACAGGACTTGCCTGCAGAGAAGCTAGCGGTCCGCATAGGTTCTATTCGATATTCTATTGTGGCTGGGTCGGAGTCAAGGCCGCATTTATTATGGGCTTGATAATTAAGATATTTTAGCAATCTTAATATAAACTAAATTAATGGTTTCCTATTTTAAAAATTAAATTTTAGAAGATGTTTTGTAATTTTTTTTTGGAGAAGCATTGCTTCCCTTGCTTCCATGGACTGCACACCCCTGCAACGCAGTTAATATTCCATACATTATACTCAGTACCAAACTTAATACAAAAGCATAGTTTGAAGAACAGTCTAGAAGACGTTTTGAGTAATAAAAAAACAATAAAAACCACATCAGAGTTAAAACCCAAATGATTATTTTGCTGCTTTATGACTGTCTTGATTCGTATCTACTTATATAAGAATATTAAGAATGAATTGTTTATGATTTTTTTTAGTAATCAGGTATTGTTCATTTCCTAGCAATAATAGATGAAATGTCAATATTAATTATTAATTATATCTTACGAAGCGTATTTTACCCAATACATTACCAATTTATACATTAAGCAAGCCAACTGTTTGATGAATTATTGATCACGGAGTACTAATTATTTACAGGTCCATAAAAACGCTAAATTTCCAGTTCATAAGTACAATTTTTTTTAATAAATAGAGAGAAATAACAAATAGGAATATTATTGTATTAAGTGACATTATACTGTCTTAATGTTTGTACAGAGTATCCGAATTTCGATGATTTTGCGGGATATCTCCCTTATTACTGAAGATAGAGAGCTGCAGTTTTCGCAACACCGTGCTACTTTTTTGTGAAACCACAGAAGCCTCAAACAAATTTTTCCTAGCCCTCTTCGTTTTTGAGATACAGGGTGAAATTGAAAATTTTGCGTTTTTAGGCACCCCTCGATCTCGATGGCCTGGCAACTTACCGAAAAGGTGAAAACTAACTTCGATAGAATTTTTTGCGTAGAATCCAGTGGCGTAGTCAGTTTTTGGTTGGCTACTATCGTTTTCGAGGTATAGACTAAAGTTGGGTTTTTTTAAATGGGATACCCTGATATTTATTTTAATCCGGTATCGACAATTAAGTCAATTTAAAGAAATTTTAATCTGTTTTTCTAGTAGGCCAGGAAAATTGTGTGTTAATTTTCTAAATCTGAATTATCTGTACCAAAGTTTGTTATAATATCATTATTAAACAATAAATCAGTTAACAAAGATTCATACTATTTAATTTTTACGCTATGGAAACACACAAACATCTAAGAAATCTACTAAAAACACATATAAACTAAAAATATATACATATGACGATAATTTAATTATTTTTCTATTGTTGACAATAAAATTGTATTCTGTCAAATACTTACTATTGACTAAATTAGAAAAAAGGCTATGCAGGGTGTAGAAATTACAGATACTGTTCGAACTGTTCCCCGTTATACCTTATACACATATCACACATCTTTCTTATTCTACTTAGTGCGTTAAGCATAATCATTTGGCGAGTTTGTAAATATCTAAAGGCTCTTCTTGTGTCGTTTTGTAGATCTTCGATCGTGTGGTGTTGCCTAGTAGATGATGCCTTCAAGATATCCCCATAGAAAAAAGTCTAGGACCGACAAATCTGGCGACCTAGGCGGCCATCTTACAGCCCCATTTGTACCAATCCAGCGACCTTGAAATGCATTTTCTAAGAAGGTACTAACAGTCCGTGCATTATGAGCCGGGGCACCATCTTGCTGAAGAAAAATATTTTGTAATTGTGCCAAAGGAATATTATCTAATAAATCAGGAAGCGTATTTTCCAGTATCTCTAGGTACCGGTTTCCAGTAAGACTACCGTTATAAATGACCTTATTTTTGTGCCAAGGATAAAGCAGGACACGC
Organism: Kuschelorhynchus macadamiae; assembly: GCA_030620095.1. Taxonomy (NCBI): domain Eukaryota; kingdom Metazoa; phylum Arthropoda; class Insecta; order Coleoptera; family Curculionidae; genus Kuschelorhynchus; species Kuschelorhynchus macadamiae. The sequence goes on from JAUTXW010003002.1 coordinate 425,479, forward strand.
TAAATCCAAACCTGCCTTGTTGTTCGCGTGGAAATATAACGTGTTCATTTTCTTTGGACCAGTATCTATTATTGTGTCGATTTAGAATACCTGCACTTGAGATATATGCTTCGTCAGACCATATAACTCTTCTTTCGAAATTTATTTCGGTATTAGTCATCTGAATGTACCAATTGCAGAAATCTATGCGACGCTGTGCATCTCCCGGGTGCAAATGGTGCACTAACTTATATTTATATGGTTTGAAATGATATTTTTTTAGAATAGTCTGCACTGTTGACTTAGGTACTCCCACTTCATCCTCGACTTTTTGACAGGAAGTTGACGGATTGATTGCAATGGCAGCTAAAACATTAATCTCTTCAGTTTCCCGATTTTCTTCGTAATATGATTTCGGTCGCGGTACTTTTATTCTTGAAAATGTCTTATCGGGCTGTCTTCGTTCTGGGTATCCATACGGAATAAATGCTTATTTACAGATATTTAGAGTATAGAACGATATATTCAAAATAAATTAAATTGAATTTTTTTATTATACAGGGCGATGTAAAAGATGTTTTTTCTTATCACTTATCAACAAAACTGCTATTCTACTTTTCAAATATTTTAATTATAATTAATTTTATTGGAAATTTAGTGACATCGTATCTTTCATGTTACAGACTTGCTGCAATAATATGCTTTTCTATTACAAGCAAATTTTGGACACAATTGTAACCTATTAGGAAAGATAGGCATAATTTGAAATATTAATATTATTATTCTGAAAAAAGTCACAAAACTTTACAAAGTTTTATTATTATCTACACTTTTTTTTGTTAATTACTGAGAGTCCTTCTACATCGGCTATCACTAGTTCCGAAAAGCCCTGGTTTAAGAAGCAAAGTTATTTTGTTTACTTAGTATTACTCCTGTCACTTACCGGATTAGATACATCTCTGACGCTTCATCCGGATTTTCCTGGCACTGTATAAAACAAACAAGCATGTCATATTTCTCCAAGTTTTCGAAATTCGCAGCCATTTGATATTTAATAAATGGACAAAGGCAATATTTGATTAAAATAATTTAACAATGACAAATGTCAATTAGTTTCTACAATGGCTCAACAGAATCTATATATTCTTTTGTTTAATCAAGTCAGGGCCGCCTTATTTTATTTAAAACAGATCTTGGGTGTTTCTAAGGGATAAATTAAATAGTTGTAAGTAAGTATTTTCAAACAACACAATTGTCAACATTAGAAAAGTATTAAATCCAACGTCATTTATTGTAAATAAAACATTTTTATATATTTTTTTAATATTTCCTAAGTATTTCTGTTAGTTGTGTTGTCTAGGGTAAATACTAGGTATGTATCTTTGTTTATTGATTTATTGTTTAATTATGATATTATAACAAACTTTGGTACAGATAATTCAGATTTAGAAAATTAACACACAATTTTCAAGGCCTACTACAAAAACAAAAATTTCTTTAAATTGATTTTATTGTCGGTACCGGATTGAAATAAATATCGTGTGTGATATATTTTTGAGAAGCTAAAAATGAGCGGAAACCAAATATTACAAAATATACAGGGTACCCCATTTAAAAAAAACCCAACTTTAGTCTATACCTCGAAAACGATAGTAGCTAACCAAAAACTGACTACGCCACTGGATTCTACGCGAAAAACTCTATCGACACTAGTTCTCACCTTTTCGGTAAGTTGCCAGGCCTTCGAGATACGAGGGGTACCTGAAAACGCAAAATTTTCAATTTCACCCTGTATTTCAAAAATGAAAAGGGCTAGGAAGAATTTGTTTGTGGCTTCTTTGGTTTCACAAAAAAGTATCACAGTGTTGCGAAAACCGCATCTCTCTATCTTCAGTAATAAGGGAGATACCCCGCAAAACCATCGAAATTCGGATACACTGTATACTTGAAATAAACTTATATAAAATTGGCTGTATTGTATACAGGGTGGAATTTGATTGTAATCTGGTGGTGTTTAAAAACATGAACATTCTTAAACGTTTTTAGTAGTACTGTCAAAATTATTAATTGTGACCGTTTAACAGGTTATTTAAAAATTAACCGATTGAAAAAAAAACAATTTTCGTGTAAATCTCTAACCCGTTAATTATTTGATCCGGGCAATTAATTTTAACTGCTTACACAGGGGATCCCAGCTCACAATTTGCTGTTGACTAAATAAAAAGATCCTCACTTCCATGTATGAATGACTATATATAAGGGCCTTTTTGCTTGTTGCGGTTAATCAAACTCGTTAACGGTTCCCCGGTTATTTAAAATGCTTTTTTTATGGTTACCCGTAACCTTTGATAGCCCTAGATTTTAGCTTGTAATTTAGATAATAAAAGCTGATTCTAAAAACCATCAAATCATGTTTTAAAGTACATTTTCTAAATTGTTTCAAAAAGGTCTAAGAGGCATTTATTTATTTATTTATTGCCAGCAGAAAAGAACAATTGGAACAATTAAAGAACCAGTTAATTGGACAACAGTCAATATTTTTAAAAGCAGTTGACAAAAATAAGTCTACAACGGAAGCATCATACCGTGTGTCCCAAATAATTGCACAAAGAAACCGTATGAAGACGGGAAAATGATAAAACAGGCGTTTTTAGAAGCTGCAGATTCCCTATATTCAAACTCTAAAAATAAAGACGAGATAGTTTCAGCAATAAAATCTATACAACTTTCTGCTAATACAGTGAAGAGACGAGTGGAAGTAATGAGCAAGGATATTTTTCCAAAATTAAAAACTGACTTAGATTACTGTGTTTATTTCTCTCTTCAACTGGATGAATCAACAGATGTGCTTGACATCTCCCAGATTGCTGTGTTCATCAGGATGGTTTTTAGTGTTTTTATAATTAAATAAAGAGATCTTTTTAAGTTTATTCCACTGAAAGGATATATCACTGGACAGGAATTGTTTTCTCATTAAAACAATTTTATATCTTCTGAGAAGTTTTTTATCTATCTGTTTTTGAAGGAGTTGAGTAACGATTATGAAGAATCTTGTAGGTTTCAATAAGATCACCTCTCCGCCTTCTTTCATGAAGCGAAGGGAAATTAAAAAATTTAAATCTCTCTTCCTATGGCAAAATTCTTGTTTCCGATGGAATTTTTATCATTCACCTTTGAACTCTTTTCAAGGCCTCAATATCTTTGACGAAGTATGGCTCTATACAGTTTGAGCGTTAAGACTTTTGAAAGTATTTGTGATTAAAATGATCATACTATTTGTCTTCTTTACTATTTTTGTAATATGGGTTTTCCATTTTAGAAAAGGTTTTATATAGATGTCTAGGTCCTTCCATTCCATAGTATGCCTCAAACTAACATTATTTATGAAATATGGTACGCTTGGGTTGTTAGTGCCCATGTCTTATCTTTATTTAGTAGTAGTTGCCATTTCTTTGTCCACGTTTCTAGTCTTTGAAGATCTGTTGCTAGTTAATCATAAGCTACGAAGGGGTTGACAAATAGTTTGGTGTCATCTGTAAAAAATGAAATGTGGGAATTGAACTCTCCTGATAAATCGCTAATATAGACTACAAGGAACAGTTGCCTAAGAACAGAGCCTTGAGGAATCCCACTAATAAACTTCATACTTGCTACCTTTTTTGAAAATTCGTTGCATTCACTGCGGAGTTTTCCATTTTGTAGACTCTCCTCCACGATACGGGTAAGGTAGGGACTCTAACACCCGTATTCACTAAAGAAGTTAAAATTTAGACCCGGTCTAACTGACAGTTACAGGTTTAAGACATTTTCAACAATTGACAAATATTTTTTCTAAATGTGACAATTACAAAATGGCAGTGACGCGAACATAACTGGCGAACTAAGAGTTTTAAGTCCCATGGCAACTAGACCTGGTCTAACTCTTAAACCTTTTTAGTAAATGCAAGGGAAAGTGTTTTGGGTTTTTTGAAGAAAGATTGGCGGTATACTATTTGGACCAGGACTGCATTCAGTCTTCATCGGTTTGAGGATATCTTTTACTTTTTGGCTGGTAAAATTAACTAACATCGTAAAATAAAACAGGAAGACAAAAAGAGTCTTAGACTAGGACAGTGTCGCTAAAGAATTTCTTTTTGGGACGGTCAAAGAGCCCACTCACAGATTGGAACGAAATTACCGGAGACCCTGTATAAGGAATATTATTATAGCATAATTACAAATTAATAATTTTTTATGTCCACTAATCTGAAGTTATCAATTTCCAAGAACCTCGAAAGTCAATAATTATACGGCAAAAGCTTTTAAATAGTAATATTGTACCCTTTTTTGTGAACTGATTTCTTATTACTATTGAAAAACGTATTTGAGATAATGTTTACGCTGCAATCTGCAATATTAAAACCAAGAATCCAAGACAGCCTAATTATTTCCATACTTATTTTAAAAACACTTTAAATAATGGCGCCACATGCCGTAGTGCGACAGCATTCAAAAGGTGATAAACAAATCACGAAATTGGTCTATTAGAATAACAATGGCCAATTTGGCAGAACGACTATTTATCGGGTTGGTGCTAACAGGAACCAACTAGATTTTAACAAAATGGAACCGAACAACAGTAGACTCAGCCTACAGTAACCAAATACGTAATAAGACAAACGAAATGATCAATATATCGAATACTCATAATAGGAATTTAATTTTATACAGGGCGTATAAAATCTTACGATGGGTAGTATTGAGAATAATAACAAAATCAAAAAGTTTAAAATTTGATACTTATTCGTATGCTTTTAAATTTCAAATATAAGCCTTTAAGTCCTAAGACTGCAACCTGTGATGGAAGATAGATCAAAAGTTCTAACCACACTACGCCAAAATTTGTTAAGTTCTGGACGCGCGTTTCGCTAATCAAGTTAGCATCATCAGCAAATGATATAAACTAAAATAACTTATCCTAACCGAGCCTATTTATAGGTAAATGTGGTTACACTTGGTGCACCCGACTGCGCCGTTGTCAAGTAAGCAATAGAGGGGACTATAGGGAATAGGCCCTCTGTCTTTAGTACTTTCTTACCACATTTAACTATTTATATACTCTCAAATGCATCCAATAATCTATTATTAGATACATTTTTAATTAACCTAAGATTATTTATTCTTATTTGGTGATTATTTTCCAAAGCATGTTGGGCAACGCTTGACTTTTCTGTTCTTCCGTATCTTAAATGTGCTATGTGTTCTTTCAAACGAATGTTTATGGAGCTTTTAGTTTGCTTAACACATTTTGGATCGACTTTGTCTTTAGGGTTTCCAAGGAGATATTTCAAACTGTTCTCCGTTTTGTAGGCTACTCTAAAACCTATGTTTTTAAATACTTTTTCTAGACCTCTCGTATATCTGGGATCATATGGGATTACTATGAACTTACTGGGAGCCTCAGGTGCTTGAAGAGTAGTGGCATCTCTTAACATTTTCTTATGCTTATGTCTAATTTATGTACAAAATTATCATTATATCCATTACTTGTTAAAACGTTCTTTACTTAATGGAAAATTGACTAACCTGTGAGTTAAGAAATGAAATGCTGCCATTTTGTGTTGACTGCAATAAAATGAGTCGGACGTTATATACCTATAAGTATATATCAAATTCTAATTTATTGTACTAACGTGTCGAGAAAAGGTAATTGCCCATTGTTCTCCTTTTTGTACGTAAAATTAATGGAAGGATATTTATTGTTTAATGTTTCTAAGAAAGTGTCCAAATTTTCTGTTTTAGTATCAAAAATAGCAAATCTATCGTCTACGTAACTATATCACACCCTTGTGAAATACTTGAGTTCTTTTTTGAATTGGGATTCTAACCTACCCATAAACAGATTTGCAAGGAACGGAGATAAGCAATTGCCCATCGCAGTTCCCTCAAGTTGTTTATAATATCTATTGTTGAACTGAAAAAATTTGGATTCATATATAATTTTGTGCTTAGGAGAAGTTACTTTAGTTTATATCATCTGCTGATGATGCTAACTTGGTTAGCGAAACGCGCGTCCAGAACGTTACAAGTTGTGGTGCAGTGTGGTTAGAACTCTTGTATTTTATATATATATATATATATATATATATATATATATATATATATATATATACAAGAGTTCTAACCACACTGCACCACAACTTGTAACGTTCTGGACGCGCGTTTCGCTAACCAAGTTAGCATCATCAGCAGATGATATAAACTAAAGTAACTTCTCCTAACCACAAAATTATATATATATATATATATATATATATATATATATATATATATATATATATATATATATATATATATATATATATATATATATATATATATGTTATATCTATTCTCACCAGCTAGTTCATCATACAAGTTATGCCAACCTTGGTTCCCAGACTATCAGATATCACCCGCCAACGCAGTATTCAGAAGCCGAGCTTATCTCAATAACAAAAGTATCATATATCAGCAGGTGCCACTTGTTTACGAAAACAAGTCTATACCAAGAAAGCTTCATCAGCAGAACCCACGTCCTGACCCAAGTGTTCAAGAAAGAAGTAAACAGTTCCCACTGAGTCAGCATAACGAAACATATAAATAGTTATTTTCTTTGTATACAGTTAAGTTCAGTCTAGCTTCTCATTTGTTAAACGTCACGCTGTAATTTTGCAAGTTCAAATGTATATATTTTAATTTGTATTTTCAAGTAATAAATAATTTTTTAAAAAGTAATTTCGCAAGAAAGTGATTTAACAAACTGGCGCAGTCGGTAGGATCTGAAAACGTCTAACAGAACACGAAGCCCTTGTGCACTCTCACTGTCGACGGAGGATCCCAATCCATTGTTCAGAAGAACCTGTGAAAACCAAGAAAAATACAAGAAGTACTGAAACTCAAGAAAAGCAGAGAAAATCACGACCCGACGTCACCAACTCGCAGTCAATCTACGGATTAGGAACACCTAGTGAAACCCCTGGTAGAATTTGCTGCAGAGAACACGACGAAGTCTGATGTTTCTACTAGTAACGTAAGACTGAATCATCTCGTTATTAATTTTCTTTATATTTTTCAATTTTCCAAAATATTGAATTTTTTTTATTCAAATTTAAGGAAATTGTTCGATTTTTCAATTTTGATATTTAGTTAACGAAAAACTGAATTCAAAAACAAGTTTCAAAAATACAAAAGAATATTTTAATTTCAAATTTTGATTATACAGTTAATCAAATTTCAGACAAACAAAACAAAACCACTTGAATTTTGTAGATTTTAGTATTGCTTTAATTTACGTTGATTTGTGTACTACTTTACGTACTGCCAATCAACCTAAATTCTTAATTTTAAGTTCGTATCCTTTATATAATATTGTGTGCCTATATTTGATAATATTGTGTGCCTATATTATTTTATTTTGATATATTGATATATTGAGCAACCATGACTGATAACGGAATACAAAATGTCCCTGAGACACCCGAAATTGAACCATATAAACTATCTGAAATATTTTCAATAATTCCTGAATACGATGGTGATCAAATTTTTCTCCAAACATTTCTCAATGCTTGTGATTGTGCTTACAATATGTCTACACGCGATCAAAAAGATTTATTAGTAATCCACATAAAAAATAAATTACGTGCAAGAGCAGCGCAGCTAATAAGCTCTCGCAACCCTATTTCTTATTTAGAAATAAAACAACTTTTAAATTCTCACTTTGGAGATACGCGAGACTTGTCTTCTTTAATACAAGACTTACAACGTATTAAACAATTACCAAATGAAAGTCCTTTAACCTTTCTCAACCGACTTCAAGTGCTAAATGCAAAAATGCACGCTAACATACAAAAGTCTAATCTCACCCCACAACAAAAACAAGCTCAAATAACTCTAATCGAATCCATGTCTCTGAGTACCCTCTTAATTGGTCTTGAACCCCGTATTGGACACATAATTCGTGCCAGTAACCCAAGAGATCTTCTTGAAGCTCAAATACGTATTCGACGTGAACTTCAATTGTCTTATTTTGAATCTCAAAAAGTTTCAAAACCGAACCCACCAAAGCCATTCAACCAATCTTTGAAAAAAACAAACTTTCAAACACAAAAATGTTTTAAATGCGGACGTACTGGTCATTCAGCAAATCAATGCCATGCCAATAACGGACAACCACGTCCCAATTTTTCCCAAAGCTCAAATTTTCAGCGACCCCAGTTTGCCCCGCAAACAAATTCTCTTCAGTCACAAAGACCAAACATGCAACAACAAAGAAGCCCAAATACGCAAACCCCAAATATGACAAATAATCAATCAAATCAAAATAATTTCCAACGTCAACCGAATTCTAATTATTCTCGACCCTCAGTAATTCACAAAAATCCCAATTTTAAAGCTCACTTAGTTAGCACAGATAATAATCAAGAAAAATATTTTAATGACTATTATCAAGACTATCAACAAGATTATCAACAAGATTACCAAGATCCCTCATACTTTTCTTATGAAGACACCTCTACTTTATTCGAAAATGAATACGACAATTTTTATGAGAATCCAGATCCCAATTTAAACTTTAACGAATCAATCGAAAACGATCAAAATTTTCCAATCGAGGAAAATCAAAATTTTCTTTTATCCCCAGATCAAAACCATCCACCCAATCAAGAAATAGATCAAATACAAGCCCAAATAGAAACTCTCACGCTAGACGATATGAATCCCTCACTCAATTTCCCCGAACAACGATTTCTTTAAATCCTTTTCTTGCGATAAATCCTAAAAATCTTTACTATATCAAAGACGCAACAAATACTTTCAAACTACTCATAGATTCTGGTGCAGGTATTTCAATTTTCAAAGAAAATACAGTAAGGAACTTTCCAAATCGTTTCCCCGAAAATGCAACAATTCAAGGCATTACCGAACAAAAACTTTTAATAACTGAATCAACTTTGATAAATTTTAACAACGGTGACCCTCACAAAGTCTATATTTATAATTTAGACATTGATTTTGACGGAATTCTAGGTCTTGACTTCCTAGAACACTACGAATGTACAATCGATTTAAAAAATAAACAACTTATTACCAATTTTAAAACACTACCATTGTATAAAGTTGAAGACAATTATTCTTCAACAAAACTCGAAACATACGAGGCAAATAAAAATAAAATAACTATACAAGGTAGAATGGAACAAGTTTTTAAATTAAAATGTCATCTAATCAATACTGATGCTATTTTATACCGAAAAGAAATAGAAAAAGTACATATCCCTAATGCCCTTGTCCATGTCAATCAAAACGGTGAATTTTTGACAACAATTATCAATGCGAATGCAATTCCAAAAACAATTGATTTCTCAAATATCGAAATAGAACCATTTTCGATACACACACTTCTTAATTTCAATTTTCCCGAATCTTCCGAATTTCAAACTTTAAATAGAATCCCGACTATTAGATCCCAGCTTAGACTTGACCATTTAAACGAAGAAGAAAAAGAATTAATCACAAATCTTTGTGTCAATTTTGAAGACATTTTTTATCTAGAAGGTGACAACCTTTCCTTCACAAGTGAAATTAAATATAAGATAGACACGAATAATACAAAACCCATTTTTACTAAATCTTATAGATATCCCCAAATACATAAACAAGAGGTTAAAACGCAAGTAAACAATATGTTACAACAAGGTATAATTAGACCATCAATTTCTCCCTGGTCATCTCCCGTTTGGGTTGTACCGAAAAAAATCGACTCTAGTAATAAACAAAAATGGAGAATCGTAATAGATTATAGAAAACTGAACGAATCCACTGTTAATGATAAATATCCACTTCCTAATATCTCAGATTTACTTGACCAACTTGGACAGTGTCAATATTTCACGACTCTTGATCTCGCTTCTGGTTTCCATCAGATAGAGATAGATCCCAAAGATATTTCAAAAACAGCGTTCTCAGTAGAAAACGGTCATTATGAATTTAAACGAATGCCCTTCGGACTAAAGAATGCCCCATCTACATTCCAACGTGTAATGGACAATATTCTTTTAGGAATCTTAAATGAACGATGTCTTGTCTATATGGACGATATTATAGTCTATTCCGCTACAATTGATGAACATATCCAACGATTACGCGAAGTTTTCAAAAGACTAAGAAAAGCTAATCTTAAAATACAACCAGACAAATGCGAATTTTTACGCAAAGAAGTAGCATATCTTGGACACGTAATAACTAAAGACGGTGTTAAAACGAATCCAACAAAAATTGAATGTATCCAAAATTTTCCCCAACCAAAAAATCCTAAGGATATAAAATCTTTCCTTGGCTTAGCAGGCTATTATCGACGATTCATTCCTAATTTTGCGAAAATTTCTAAACCACTTACTCGTCTACTCAAAAAAGAAATAAAATTTGACTTTGATTCTGATTGCAAAGAATCTTTTGATGAACTGAAAAAATTGCTAATTTCTGACCCAATTCTTATATACCCAAATTTTAACGAACCATTTCTTTTAACCACAGATGCTAGTGCTTTTGCAATAGGCGCTGTGTTATCACAAGGACCTGTAGGAAAAGATTTACCAATTGGCTATGCATCTAGAACCTTATGTAAAGCCGAAACAAATTATTCAACTATTGAACGTGAACTCCTTGCAATTGTATGGGCAGTAAAACATTTTCGCCCGTATCTTTTTGGCAGAAAATTTAAACTAATTACAGACCACCGCCCTCTTACTTGGCTTTTTTCAATTAAAGACCCAGGTAGTAGACTCGCACGCTGGAGACTTAAACTCGAAGAATATGAGTATGAAATAATTTAAAAACCCGGTAAGATTAATAAAAACGCAGACGCATTATCAAGAATTAAAATTAATCATTTTAATCAATGCGCAAAATTCCAATCAAAACTTTCTATTTTTGCGACAAATCAAGACGATGACGAAAATTCTAATAACTCAAATTTAAATTTCGATGATGAAAAAATAACCGAAGATTACAACACATTTGCTAATATGTACGAAACAAAATCTTTAATTGATTATTCAAAAATTGAAACTTCAAATGAACAACTTCTAAATAAATCACATAAAAACATAATAACCTTTTTTCAACAAAAGAATTTAGGAGAATTACAACATGAAATATTAGAAGACATTTTTGAAGAAAATGCAGATTTTTCAATGCAAAGACTAAATATTTTCTCTAGTAAAACAGTCAAAAATCGGAAATATTACATAATTCCTTTGTTACTCGACCCAGAAAATATAGTCCAACATCTTTTCTATATTATTTATACAGGACAAAACGAATTTGACCTTTTGTCAACATATTTTCTTGAAAATAAAATAGACCTTCCTATTCTTGAAATATTTTCTTTTATCTTTGCAGACAAAGATATTAAAATATGTATTTGTCAAAATATTGTAACCATCCCAGATAAAGACCAAATACCAATTATATTGGAACAATACCATTTAGGCAAAAGTAATTTACACCGCGGAATTAATGAAACTTTAAGACGCATCAAAGAAAAATATAATTGGCCCAAAATGATTAAAGATGTAGAAAACTTTATAAAAAGTTGTGAAACATGTCAAAAAATTAAAATATGCCGAAAAAATTTAAGCAACCCTTTAGTGCTAACAGAAACACCGAAAACACCATTTGAACGAATAAATATTGATATATTTGAATATCCATCTAAAAACTATGCTTTGACAATACGAGACGAACTTACTAAATTTACCCAAGCTTATCCAATTGAAGATAAAACGGCAAAAACTATCGTTAATACTATTATTTTATTTTTCCAACATTATGGTACCCCACTACGAATCCATTGTGATTATGGCCGTGAATTTAATAATACATTAATGAAAGACCTATGTGAACTATACGACATAAAAATAACATTTTCAAGTGTAGGTCATCCCCAATCAAACGGCTCTTTAGAAAGATTTCACGCTACACTTAGCGAAATGATAAGAGCTAATCAAACCGAAAACCCACATGAACATCCGTTCAACGTACTTCCGTATGCTGTTATTTGTTACAATAACACGAAAAATAAAACCCACGGTTTTACGCCCTTTGAACTAATTTTCGGACATACTTCTTCTAGACCCCCTGAAACCCTATATAATGAGAAAAACCTCATATCAAAATACATACGTGATTTAAACAATCGTATGCAATTCCTTTATAAATCTGCTCGTAATAAAACGAAACAACAAAAAGAAAAAGCAAAAGAACGTTTCGATCAACATGTTGCCAAACATCCTTATGATTATAAAATAGGTGAAAAAGTATATGTACGTGAATCCCAAATTAAAAATAAGGCTCAAAACAAATTTAATGGCCCTTTCGAAATTCTCGAAATTTATCAAAACTCAGCCCTTTTATTAAATCCCAATTCTAAACAAAAATCTAAAATAAATTTTGATAGATTAAAACCATACTACGAGCAAATTTCTCTTCCAGGACCATCCTCGGACTGTCATCAGTCGTCCAGTCCCAATACTCCATAAGTCCAATTAACAACACGATAGGAGTCTTCTTTCATGAAGAAGCAAAAATAAGAATATCTAATGATAAATGGACATTACTTGTATATAAAGATTTAGAACCAATTAAGGATACAATTGTAAATAATGATAGAATTTTAGAAAACCTTATTAATAATATTAATGAAGACGTACCACGAATGAAAGCATTTAAATCTGAAGTACTAACACATATTAGTCTCCTTAGACAAATATCAGGAGCTGTAAATCAAAAATATACAGAAATAATGGCAGATACTAAAAAATATATTTTTAGAGAAAAACGTGGAATTTTTAATGGTATAGGAACATTTTGGAAAGCAATTACAGGAAACTTAGATGCTTCCGATGGCGAATATTTTAATGACTGTATAGAAAAAATAACACATGATGAATATCAAATCGAAAATCTTCTTAAAAATCAAATTTCAGTAACTACCTCAGTAATAAAAGAATTTAATTCAACTATTCAGAAACTTAAAATTGACGAAGAAACATTCAATAATGACATAATAGAAATACGAAAATCAATACTGGATATTTCTGACGATCTGAAATATTATTCCTCTCAAATAGAAATATTAAATATTTGCGAACTATTAATGGAAAGCTATTCATTTCTTGAAAATTCCTTGAATGATATTATAAATTCAATTGTTTTCGCCCGTTTACGAATTTTACACAGTTCGATTATTACACCTTTTGACCTAATAGAATCACTAAAGCACATATCTCAATCATTGCAGAGAAATAATTTACCTTTGCTAATTCACCCTTCAAGTGTGGCTCAATATCTCGAAATCATAGAACTAAAGGCATATCAATATAATTCAAAAGTAATTTTTGTTCTCGAAATCCCATTAGTAGATCCAGAAAAATATATTCTCTTTCACTTATATCCAATACCAATTTTGGATAATCGAACAGGCCTTCACCACATTCTTTCAATAACAAATAATTTAATTGCGCGAAACGATGATTCATTATTATACATCACAATTCGCAACTTGGAATCATGCAAATCTTTGAGCAGCCGAACACTAATATGTTCCAACATCCTGCCATATCCAATAGACAGTGATGCTGTTTGTGAAGCCCAGTTACTACGATTAATCAATCGCCTTCCAAGAACGTGCCAAGTTTCAGTTATCCTAGCCAAAGACTATCATGTGCAAGAACTTAACCAAAACTCCTGGTTAGTTGCCGTTGCAGACCCTTTACCTGTGACCATTAAATGTGGTTCCAGAGACGTTGTTACCCAAACAATCAGTACCAACGCCATAATCAAACTCCAACCAGAGTGTAGTGCATTTATTGGCAGCACCAAAGTTCTAGCGAAGAAATTTGTAAATACCTATGACAATGTTACCTACAGCAACGTTCCAATCCAAATTCCATTTGATTGCTGCAGTCATTACCCTGAAAAGATTCACATACCAGACTTGAAGCCTCTTCAGTTACACCACATTGATACAGAAAATTTAAATATAGCTCAACATAAATTAAATGAATATTCTGATCAGTTGGACAGACTAATCAATCAACCATTCGTAAAGAAACATATCGGTTGGTTTACGATCCTGACCATAACTCTGATCATCAGTCTAATTATCCTGTATATATTTTGTAAATGTTATAGAAGAAAACCTAAAAACCTCAGTATTGGAATTGTCAATGCCAATAGTGATGACTACCCACCTTCTCCACCAAGGTCCAGAACAAATTTCGTACAATGGAGAAGAATATTTCCAAAAAGGCGACCAAATATACGTGTTGGTGAACCAACAGAAGAATCTGAAGAAATAGAACTTAACCTGAACAAACATTCAGCTTGAAAGTTGCTTCCACGCATCAACTTTCATCTTGATGGGGGAGTTGTTATATCTATTCTCACCAGCTAGTTCATCATACAAGTTATGCCAACCTTGGTTCCCAGACTATCAGATATCACCCGCCAACGCAGTATTCAGAAGCCGAGCTTATCTCAATAACAAAAGTATCATATATCAGCAGGTGCCACTTGTTTACGAAAACAAGTCTATACCAAGAAAGCTTCATCAGCAGAACCCACGTCCTGACCCAAGTGTTCAAGAAAGAAGTAAACAGTTCCCACTGAGTCAGCATAACGAAACATATAAATAGTTATTTTCTTTGTATACAGTTAAGTTCAGTCTAGCTTCTCATTTGTTAAACGTCACGCTGTAATTTTGCAAGTTCAAATGTATATATTTTAATTTGTATTTTCAAGTAATAAATAATTTTTTAAAAAGTAATTTCGCAAGAAAGTGATTTAACATATATATATATATATATATATATATATATATATATATATATATATATATATAAATGTCAAACAAACTCACATATTTTAAAATTTTGAATTCAATTCTTTTCTATTATTTACGCACTGATGAGTCCCGATAGGATGAAAGTATTTGTGCAACTACTATGTGTCTATAAAAACTTAAGGTAAATGACATAATTTCTTATGCTTGCTTAAATAATATTATGTATCGAAACATTCTGTAGACAGACTAGTCTACATGTTGAGATATGTAATTTTATTAAATATTTGCTTCAATCAATCAACAAAGCCAAATAAAAACTTCAAATTTGTTGTTTCCAAAGAATCTTCAGAGCTGTATTCAAACTTTTTAAGTTAATAAAAAAACCGAAAAGATATTCTTGCTTAATAGAAAATGTTGATATTAAGGCAGAGAGCAGAATGCCGATAAGAGGGGTCAGCTTTGTCGGCTTCTTTAATCTTGGCGGCGATAAATTTTGTAGATACTCTCTTAGTTTTGTACACTGAGAAAACAGCGTTCTTATCGATAACAAAATTTACATACATTGTTGAACTAAAAAAACGCAATTCAAGAAGTGGCTGTTTTGATAAAATATGGTGTTTGTTTTTGTTCATTGATGCCAAACGGCTTGATTTTGTGACTACAAAATAGTTGATTCCACCAGACTTCTGCTGTGTAACTAACTTTATTTTCTGAAACTTAACATACTTTCACAGATGCGATGTTGCCAATTCTGCTCAAAACTAGTGGCTATATTGTTATTTTAAATGGAACAACGGTGTATTAACGAATTTTGGGATTTTCCTTAACATTTAAACATTTTTTGTGTTCACAATAATTCTTGTCAAGTTAATAAAGTGCATTTTGTATTGCTCCAAGTTTAGGTTAGTGTAGGTTACACAAAAAATGTCTGTCTGCGATGTCGAGAAAAATGCCACAACATACAAGGGATTCAAATATTTTGCCTATCTTAAATTAATACTAAATGGGAATAAGGAAAGTGGCTGTGTGCACGTAGATGTTAAATGGAAAAGTAGAAACCTTGTATTTCGTATAAATATTTATTAAAAAAACTCATAGCAAAGCGCTTTCGGCTTTCGCCATCTGCAGTACTACCTGAAAGCAAGGAAATAACGTTTCTTACAGAATTGAAATGAAATAATGGTAAAAAGTTGAATTTTTGATCAATTTGATAAAAACGAAGTTAGTTTAGAAGTATAAATATATGGATGTATGAAAAACATATATGCAATTTAACAAAAATATGTAAAACAACGAAAAATTGTTTATAATTTAGTTTACTCTCTCGATGTAAAAGAAATTTTTACTTTAATTATCTAGCTGTATAATTTTAATAAAATATAGCGAAAAAGTTTTTTTGGATTTTTTTTTGGAAATAAGTTGACTTGAGGTTTAAAGAGTTTTTTTTAACAGAAAGAAAAATGCATGGCGTGTGAAAGTAGCGTCCCCCAATTTAAATTCAAGGTGGTGTTTAACGGGTAAGGGACAGAAATTAAACCTCAGTTTTTAAAAATTGGCCGACGTTTCGACGATTTATTTATCGTTTTTTTTAAGGCTGAGAGAGATCATTTTTTTATTACAGTATGGCCGCTCATAGGATTGTCCCTAACCCGCTAAACACCACCTTGAATTTAAATTGAGAGACGCTACTTTCATACGCCATGCATTTTTCTTTCTGTTAAAAAAACTCTAAACCTCAAGTCAACTTATTTCCAAAAAAAAACATTTTCGCTATATTTTATTGAAATTATACAGCTAGATAATTAAAGTAAAAATTTCTTTTACATCGTGAGAGTAAACTAAATTATAAACAATTTTTCGTTGTTTTACATATTTTTGTTAAATTACATATATGTTTTTCATACATTCATATATTTATACTTCTAAACTAACTTCGTTTTTATCAAATTGATCAAAAATTCAACTTTTTACCATTATTTCATTTCAATTCTCTAAGAAACGTTATTTCCTTGCTTTCAGGTAGCACTGCAGATGGCGAAAGCCGAAAGCGCTTTGCTATGATTTTTTTAATAAATATTTATACGAAATACAAGGTTTCTACTTTTCCATTTAACATCTACGTGCACACAGCCACTTTCCTTATTCCCATTTAGTATTAATTTAACATAGGCAAAATATTTGAATCCCTTGTATGTTATGGCATTTTTCTCGACATCGTAGACAGACATTTTTTGTGTAACCTACACTAACCTAAACTTGGAGCAATACAAAATGCCCTTTATTAACTTGACAAGAATTATTGCGAACACAAAAAATATTTAAATGTTAAGGAAAATCCCAAAATTCATTAATACACCGGTGTTCCATTTAAAATAACAATATAGCATCTGTGAAAGTATGTTAAGTTTCAGAAAATAAAGTTAGTTACACAGCAGAAGTCTGGTGGAATGAACTATTTTGTAGTCACAAAATCAAGCCGTTTGGCATCAACAAACAAAAACAAACACCATATTTTATCAAAACAGCCACTTCTTGAATTGCACTTTTTTAGTTCAACAATGTTTGTAAATTTTGTTATCGATAAGAACGCTGTTTTCTCAGTGTACAAAACTAAGAGAGTATCCACAAAATTTATCGGCGCCAAAATCAAAGAAGCCGACAAATAAATTGTCGAAACGTCAGCCAATTTTTAAAAACTGAGGTTTGATTTATGTCCCTAACCCGCTAAACACCATCTTGAAAAAGAAAAATACTGACTACAATAAATAAGAGTATCAAATTTTGTCATCTACTTACTTGCCATACAAGCACAAAAAAGAAAGTATACATGGACAAGAACCACAAATTAAGTGTATATCAGATCACAATATTTGAATACACTGTAACAGTCAAATGAGGGTTGTATTTCAACCCTTTTAGGGGATCTAGTCAAACATTGTAAATTTGTACAAAGTACTCGATGGCAAATGACAATTGACAAAGGTTTGACATGGAAGTTAATTTTGTGAAATTGGTATTATGAAATTTTTTAATAAAGTTCTCAAAAAATCAAATACGGCTATTTAAAAAAGAAAACCTCCACCCAAGATTTAAATATTTTTTGGTCAGGCAAGAAAGGAAAAATAGTCAACCAACCAGTTGGAAAATTGATAATAAAAAAAAAACGTTTCTGATCTGTGGTTAAGGCTTGAAGAAAAAGGAAGAAATTGGGTTTGATTTGTAAAAAGCAGAAGAAGAGTACCAGAAAGCTTCATATAAAAGGATGAGTAATAGAATAGAGACCAAATAATTGTGTGAGTATGTGGCAATGGATAAGTTTGCAGGAAGTACAAAGAGCAGCTAACTGAGGCGGAATAGAATTCTGGGAAACAGACAGTCTTTGAAAACTGTATGCTAGTTTAGATATTAGGTATAAACCTGACTTTAAATATTACAATGTATTCTTACCTGATGGTGCTGTTGTTTCATTTCGTTATCCAGATCTTTGAGCGCCGCATACTTATCTTGTACGAGAGGGGGATTTGAATTTGCTACTGTGGCCGAGGCTATACCATTGACGCCGTTTTGGAGATTAAGGGGAGTCTGCTGGGCGGTCCAAGCGCTCAAAGTGGACGGAGTGGGCATACCTGTAACAAAAAATCTTTCTACATCTTCGTCGTCCGAACTTAGTAAGTTACCCCTTTTGTTTCAGCAGTATATATACTAGTTCACAAATATTTACTAATAAGAATATTTTTCGGATTATTTCTTCTGTTACCAGAGAGACAATTGGGTATTCGTTTTGTTAAGAAAGAAGTACAGCCAAAACCTGATTTTTTTAATTAAAAATAACCTCCCAATACAATTAGTCAATTTTGGGTGTTGCTATATTAGCGAAACCTCAAAATATGTATGCTAACCTAACCTCTAACCAAACCATAAGAGTTAAATTCGGAGTTGGCTACCATTAAATCTAAATAACACTAAAACCAATAGTTCTAAATATATTTTGAAATTTAAATGATGAGAATTGTTCGATAATGTTTGGGAGCAGAATTCTTACATTAAAAGAAAAAAGTTGCTAACAAAAATATATGGTTCAATAGTTTAGTAGCTATACTTTTTTTTTGAAAGCCCTTTGCTAAAAAACTTATCATACAATAACACTAAGAGATCAAGTTTTAAGCAATAGAAAGAATTTTAAAATCGGTCGGAAACAATTATTTTATTGGTTTTAATTTGCCACGAATATGAATACCCAGTCCGAGTTTTGGGAAATTTATTTTAACGTGAGAAATGTGTTCTTTAAATGATTACGTTTAATTTTGAATAACTTTATAAGAGGAATTAGGCAGGGATTGTATTTATTTTCTTGCATGTTACTGAGCTTTGTTGGCAATACCATTTTTTGGTACATGCTACAACATTACTATGATGCCAGATAGGTTTTGCCTATCTCCTTACCTAATAGTATAGGTATTACGGGATACCATATGCAAATAACATATTTTTTTGCAGAAATGCTATTTTAGACTTTACCCTTCGCATTTTAATATTTAACATTACGATTTTTAATTCTATTTTAACCTTTCTCGACCTTTAGGTATGAGAAATGCTTTTTCTTTCTGTGTCTAATTTGAATTTGGCATGAACTCTGGCGGAGATTTGCATATTACTCGAGGGACCTTGAGAAAATTTGCTTAAATCACGTAAACACTTTTATACTTGACTTGGCACCGGAATATATTTTCCTGTCTAATAGAGTTTCTTTTTTAACAATAATGGGTAATAAACAAAATATTTCGACAATGGCACATATGCCAGGCTACAGTTTATCTGTGGCATACAAGGTAACTGACATACAGGTAACATGCAATGGGCAAAGAGTATAAAAAAAATATGGGGTGTAATTTTCTCGCAAAAAGTTCGTATAAACATATGGCCAAAAATGCTTTCTGTTTGAAATAAAGGGTGTACAATTGTAAATAATTTTTTCTACATTTTTAAAAGTAAAGGCTTTATATTTGGCTCGATGTATAACAATCTCCATACCAATATCTTGTAATCGTTCTCTCCAATCTACAGGGTGTTATCATTTTTTGGATTTTTTAACTGGTATGGAAAGATTTTTTGCCATTTCAGAATTACCTTTTATTCCTTGTGTATGTCCAATAACATGAGATGGTAGAGGGTCAAAATTGCTGCTACTTGTTGCGATTTGGAACATATAGCCTTGGTTCTGGAGGTCAATATCTGATGATTGCTGCGATTTGGAAGTGGTAGCCTGGTTTTGGAGAACCAGGTGTATATTTTATATCTTGTTTTGCAAAAACTTGTTCAGATAACCTTAAGCAACTCTTGTAGACTTCCATCCACCATGGCGTTAAAAAAATTCCTGATACCTACTCCACAATCTATTACCAGAATGGCTGAAGACCGCCTTGTTTTAGGTCCAGTGTAGAACTCGAGATTTCGCGTTTCAGGTATTCAGCCACGTCCGTGGGCATCTTGCCGATTTTGTTAACTCCAACACATTGAACAGAACATCTTTTTATAATTTAAAAAAAAAACGTTACCAGCTAATGGTATGTGACCAAGGTAATCCCATATGGTGTGAAATTGTCTATGGTACGTCTTTGACTTTTGTTCTCTACCTTATCCAATCAATCCGTTTTTTGTCCCACAAAGAGATGCCCAGCATTGATATCTTTGTGTTGTTTTTAACTTGTTTATCTTATCCCTTGTGAGGATCCACGTCTGTTCTCCGTTTGTTATTACAGGCAGTTCACACTGGTCAAAGATTTTGGTTGTTAAGAAGTGGGATTTTTTATTTTTTAATATGTGTGAGATTTTCCTGAAAGCCACCCATCCTAATCGCCTAATTCTGTTTATTTCATCGTCCTTATTCTGTTTTCCTGTTTCTAGTTGTTGTCTGAGGTATGTATGTATATGTATATATATATATATATATATATATATATATATATATATATATATATATATATATATATATATATATATACACACATATATACATATATATATCGAAAAAATATATATATATATATATATATATATATATATATATATATACACACATATATACATATATATATATAAATATATATATATATATATATATATATATATATATATATATATATATATATATATATATATATCAGGGTGTCCCACAACGAACTGCGGCGATCGATTTCTCAGAAAGTAGGCTTTGGAAAAATTTGAAATTTTGGCAGCTAACTAAAGTCGATGGGGGCAATTCGTGCAAAATATTTTCAAGATGGCGGCACTTCCGATTATACCGGAAGTAGACGTCAACTTTCTTTTTTTAAATAGAAAACCCTGTATATTATCGAATTTTTGGATTCCTCGAAAAATTCTAGATATATTTCATGATTAATATCCCATACCTAAGTTGAACTGTTTTTGAGATATTTTGAATTTTATGTAAAAAATGACGTTTGCAGGTCTAGACATAACTATTAATATCTGCTTATCGAAGTCTCTATTATTTATTTGCGGGTGGCTTTCTTGTCCAAAAGGATCCACTTTACTGGCCTGTGCTGATATTTTTATAATAAATAAATATAGGGTGATCAAAAACTGACATTATAAATATACTTTAAAAAATCGTTAAAAGTTACTTTTTTCAAATGGAAACCCCCAATTTTTATAATTTTATTTCATTTGGCACTTAAAATAAGGGTGACTTTGTATAAAGTTGTCTATTTCAAAAATTTGTAGTTTTTGAGTTATTGACGATTTAATTTTTTATTCTAATAATGCCAGACGGCTTCTAAGTTTTCTTGTTAGTTAGCCAGGATAGGGAGGCCTGGCGAGAACAAAACCAATTGGTTACTATAGAAACGTAATATTTATTGTAGTTTGACAATTACCTACTAAAATATTATTTGTGTATTGTAGGATTATTTGAATTTGTTTATTATGTATGGGGAATCTAACAGAGTTTTAACAAGAACATGCCAGATATTTGCTGATAGATATCCAGATAAACAGAAACCGTCACCGAACAGCGTTTCTGAAAATATCTGGCGCGAATTGCCCCCATCGACTTTAGTTAGACACCCTATGTATATATATATATATATATATATATATATATATATATATATATATATATATATATATATATATACTCCGTGACATTTTCTGTTTGTTTACTCTTTATTATTAAGCCAATTTTCTAGGATTCCTGTTTCACCCTATTAACATTTTTCCAAGATTTCCTTCTTTCCGGGAATAGAACGATGTCATCCGCAAATCTTAAATGGGACAATCTTTCCCCGTTGATGTTGATTCCAAAGTTTTACCACTTCAGCTTTCTGAAAACTCCTTCTAAGGCCACTGTCAAAATTTTTGGTGATATTGTGTCACCCTGCCTTATTCCTTGTTTTATGTGTATCTATTTGGAGTCCTGATGAAGTTCGACCGTGGTTTATATATATGTATATATATATATATATATATATATATATATATATATATATATATATATATATATATATATTCACTATGAATGGCAAATAAATGCCGTTACCCTCTGACTACTTTGGTTATGGTAGGCTAGGCAGCATTATCACATTTCGCTTAGTATAAATTCTCTGTTACGAGGTTAAACTAAGTGGTCACCTACTTTTTGTGATATTATTGTTTTTCAATTTTAGTTTTTTGAGTAATAATATTAATATAAACGAAATATAATATTTTCACTTCCCTCATAAAAGGGAGTATTGAAATCGTAAAAAAATCACCCTCCGAGATTTTTTTTTAGATCTTTACGTTTTAGAGTCCCTAGATTTAGAACATGTTTTTTCAGTTCTGTTGATCTGTTTTATTGGGCGCCATTTTGTTCCACCATATTGGATTCGTACCAATATTTCACCAGTTCCTGTCTATCACACTTGACTTTTGGGCATAAAATACACTGATTTTTTTATACACAGTTCATTATATGCCATTTTGCTGGGTTATATTGAATTCGTACCAAAATTTTACAAGTCTATGTTTATATCACACTTAATCTTTGCAAATAATTTGATATCAATCTAATAAGTAGTTTTTCAGGCCGCTTATTTTTGTTAGGACGCCATTTTGTTTTACCATTTTGGATTCTTAATGAAATGTTACAAGGTCATCCTGTCAAAATTTAAGTAGTTTTTTAGCTATGCCGTGAAGAGACAGATAGACGGACAGACATACCCACGGAATGGACATAATATTTTTTTACCCCTAGGCACCCTAAACATGAAAATCTCTAAAATCCTGGAAAAGTGATTTTCCATGATCACAAACATTTTGGCAGCCATTTTGTTCCGCCATCTTGAGTTCTTACCACAGTTTTACCAATTCATCTCTATATCACACATAATTCTTATACAAAATTTGAAATCAATCTAATAAGTAATTTTTGAGGCTGATATTTTAAATATTTTATTAAGCCGCCATTTTTTTTCGCCCCCTTAGAATAGTACTTCATTTTTACCAGTTTATTTCTACATAACAGTGAGATAAATTTGGATAAGTAGTTTTTTAGTACTCATTTTTTTAACATTTTGTTAGGCCGCCATTATGTTTTGCCACATTGGATTTATACCAAAACGTTACCATTTCACCCTCAAATGACTCTCAATTTTTTACTAAAATTTGAATTCAATCAGATTAATAGCTTTTAGCTAAGCCGCAAACAGACCGACAGACACACAGACCGACGGAATTTAGAAAACATGTTTTTTGACATCTAGGGACCCCAAAACGTGAAATTTTGAAGAAATCTCTCTTACGAGGGTAGTAATAATTACTAAAAACAAAATGGGGGTCAAATAAAATGGTTAAAAAAGTGTTAAAAAATTTCTTATTCGACAGACATCCAAATTTGGCACAAAAATTAAATTGTGAAATAAGGATTAACTGGTATGGGTTGAGCATAATGGAACAAAATGGCAGTTTAAAAAAAAAATAAGTGCAAAACTTATCTAATTTATTCTGAATTAATCAAGTGTGGCGGCATATGTGGAAACTGTTTAACCCGCGATTAATATCGCCGTTAGATTTTTTCTAACATTTTTACAATTAGGGACGTCCCATTCAATCTTTGAGCTGTGTATCTGCACGCGTCTAGCAATGCTTCTGCAGTGTTGCCAGTCTAGTACTTTTGTACTAGATCTAGTACCTTTTAAAGGAATCTAGTACTTTCGTACCTTAAAGGAAAAAACTAGTACTTTATTAAAATTATTCTGATTGTTTCAGATTTATAATTTTTATGATCTGTAAATAAAAAATCGTAATGCTTTTAGGAATTTAGTATTACCGATTTACCGCAATTATTACTGTCAATTGTCAATACTGACAAAAAATACTGTCTTTCATTTTTTTGACTTCTGATTTTTCATGGTTTAATGCTTGGACAATGGATATTTTAATTTACATTACATGATTCATGATTTACATGGGAATAACTACAGTACAGTAACAGTAGTACAGTTTTCGTTTAAGATTTGTGGTGATATATTGTTGTTATGGATAAGTAAGTAGGTAATATAATTGTAATTGTGTATATAATTAGTATTACATTTTGTATTGTTTATGATTAAATTGTTATTTATTAATTTTTAGATTTCTAATCAAAAAGAAACTGGTAGAAAATCCCCCTATTCTCGATGGTCCCAGTACTTCAAAAAAAGAGTCAAATACATATTCTTCATCCGAAGAATCTTATGAGCTTGAGCAAGAACTGAAAGATGATAAAACTGTTGAACCACAGGCAAAAAAGAAGAAATTTTATATTCAGAGATTTAAATATGAGTGGACGAATATGTTTCCATGGTTAGAAAACAAGTGCAATAAGTCGTTTTGTAAGGCTTGTGAGAAATTTATTACCGGGGGTATCAAACATTTAAAACGACATTCAGAGAGGGAGTCCCACAGAAAAAATCTTTCAAGAGCAGTAAAAACACCAAAGATGGAAAAAATTTTTACGAATACCAATGCAATATTAGAGGGTGTAAAAAATGCTGAACTTAAACTAACAATGTTCTTATATGAACATAGCCTTCCATTTTTGCTAATGGACCATCTAATTTTATTATTAGGAGTGGTATGTACAGACTCTAAAATTGCAAAGGAATTACGCTGTGCTCGCACAAAAACTACAAACCTTACCAATACTATTGCCAAATGTCAAATGGAAAGTCTTTCAGAGCGGTTGGGAAAAACTTTTTTTTCAATAATCATCGACGAGACCACAGATGTTTCCAACAAAAAATCATTGGTTCTTGTGGCCAGATGTTTTGATAGCCTTTTAAACAGATGTTCTGATATTTTCTTAGGTCTTATAAGGGTCCAAAATGCAAATGCAGAAAGTTTATTTGATGCAATTTGTGGCTATTTTGAGAAATACAAAATTCCATTAGATAGACTAGTAGGATTGGCAGCAGATAATGCTTCTGTCATGATGGGCAATATATCCGGAGTTCAGGCACGATTCAAAGCTGTTTTACCAAATATATTTGTGTTGGGATGTATCTGCCATTCATTTCATTTGTGTTCATCTGCAGCTGCTAAAAAGTTACCAAGAAGTCTTGAAGATTTTATTAGATCTGTGTACTGTTACTTTTCACACAGCAGCAAAAGATCAGAGAAATTGGAAGAATTTCAAAAGTTCATGAATCTGAAACCTCACAAAATGCTACACCCAGCACAAACTCGTTGGTTATCGTTACAGGTGGATAAATTAAAAATGAGCTACTATTATACCTATGAATATGAGATGAAATTATAATTAACATTTAATTTTGTGTAATTTTTAGGCATGTGTAGATAGAATTCTTGAAAACTGGGATGCACTTAGGCTATTCTTTCAAGGTGAATACTTAAATGAAGATTTGCATTCTACGAGGGCAATCATGGACTCGTTTGAAAACCCAATTTTCAAGATATACATGACTTTTTTGTCCTATGTTTTGGAGCAGGTAAACACTCTCAATTTGGAGTTTCAGTCTGAAAAACCAAAACTCCATTTGTTATTAAAACGCACTAGTGACTTGTATCGATCTATTTTAAAAAATTATATGTCTAAAGATAATTTGGATCATTGTAGTTTAAATGCTATTAACCCCAAAAATCCTAGGTTTTTTCTGCCACTAGAAAAAATGTATTTTGGTGCCAAAACTGAAATTTTATTGCAAAATTGCACTATCGATCCCCAAGAAATAAGTAATTTTAAAATACGTGCTTTAGATTTTTATTCAGAATTGGCACAACAGATAAAATCTCGGTTTGATTTTGAAAATCCAAGGTTAAAATTTATAAGTTCGGTGTTAGATCCAGTTGTAGCATTATCGGGAGACGTGCCCAGTATAATTGTTGGAGCACAAGAATTCTTTCCACAATTAATATTTGAAAATAACTTTGAACGTTTAAATACTGAATGGCGCTTGCTCTCTGACCTTTCAGAACTTAAAGAAATTAATACATCATCAGCTGCTGATTTTTGGGGTAATGTATTTAAGCTAAAAAACAATTTAGATATGGAAATGTTTCCTCATTTAAAATATTTTATTTCGGGATTACTTGCATTGCCCCACTCATCAGCAGCAGCTGAAAGAAAATTTTCAGATGTAAATCTATTAAAAACCAAGATAAGAAACAGGCTAGAAATTGATACTATCAATAATATTTTGCACTGCAGGGAACATTTGGGTCAAAACACCTGCTATTCGTGGGAGCCCACGCAATCACTGTTAAAAAGCAAAATTGTATATAAGTAACTGCAGTTTTGACTACATTTTATGATTACTTAGATTAGACAATGTTGATTTTGTTTGTTTATTTATCTGTTATGTAACCTAATAATTTATTTTGTTATACCTAGTTTTGTAGTATATTTTATATTTTCTTGATTGACTGGATAAGTATTTATTTATTTATTGCCAAATTTATTTTGTTTTTAGGATAAAAACGTGTTCCTATATATACTTAAGAAAATCAGTTGATTTTGTTTGTTGTTTTTTTAATTTGTGTGTGTAAATGTAATCTAAGAATTATTTTATTTTGTTTTATTGTTCGAATCTAACACTTTTTTTGTAATTATTGACTGAAAAAGGAGTTAGGTACCTATTTAAAACCAAATTTTATTTTTAAGCTAAAAAAGTGTTTTTATTAACATAATTTAAATTGCATGATGAGAAAATGTAGCTAGTTTAATTTTTATATAAGTGTTTTGTTTTCTTATTAGTTCCTCTTAAGTAGGATTTACCAACCTACTGCCTACTCCCAACTTTTTAAATGTTCCTAGGTATTTTAAATTTAGGTTTTATTGAATTTTAATTGTTACTGTTTTAGTTCTAATAAAAATGAAGCTTGGTATTCTTGAAAACGTTTTATTTATGTTGGATAACAAAAATATTATCTGTAGAAGTTTCAGGCTAGTATGCGGTTGCTAATAACTAAAATATGCAGTTCTCATTCATCTTTATTCATAATAACTGTTTTTAAGTAGAAACTACAGAAAAATAACAAATATATTTTTTCTCTGTTATTAAATGACTCAGCCATGCCATCTAATCGTATTTACAAATAATAATGGTGATCCTTTTATACAGAATCTGAGATAATTGCTTAGGTAGCTGTTCCTTTTAGTTTTTGAGCTTAGCCAAGCAAAGATTTTTACCTTCCCCTTGCCGCCGATAAAATTGCCGAATTTTTTTTTTATATGACAATTCGTCACGTTATTATTCCGTTCCTTTTACAACTTAGCTCATCTCAGATTAAACTCTGTAAAAAGAACACCTCCTAATGACAAGATTGACAATGACAACTAATATTGCGCCCCCACGGCACCGACGTTGCCAGGTTTGTTACGGCATTTCTGAGAATTTTTTTTTAAATAAAATTTGTCATTAAAAAAACGCGGATTCGTTTAGGGCTTATTAGGTTTGCTGTTAAAAAAGCGCGGCAATAAAATTTAGAATCTATATTAAAACAAGCATTTTTTTACCATAAACCTACATTAGGTTGATCTGTAGAGTTTGGTGACTGAAGGTGTAGGAAGTCAGGTGGATTTCGTTGAAAAATATTAAAAAAAAAAAACAATTGTTTTAGTCCACTCTATACCGCATTTGCTGTAGTCTAAGCACCGATTTTAGATGTTATGTACATTTTTTAAGCAATTTCCTATGAACAATAAAATCTAGTACTTTTTTCCAAAATCTAGTACTTTTTCTGACTTTAATCTAGTACCCCACGCAATAAATTTCTGGCAACACTGATTATGGTAGTTATTCGTTCCCGCCCCACCACTAGTGTATCGCTTTTCTAATCTGCGCCGCCGCAGGCCGCAGTAGGTCTTTGAATTGCCGCGTGTCAAGGTCGTAGATTAAATCTAACACGATACCAAATGCTAGTTATTTATTGGTATATATATATAACAACATCTGCAAAGCCTCTGGGATCAACTTTGGAAAGAAGAAGCAGAAAAACAGGAAGCAGGCGAAATCGACCAGCCGTGTACCTCAAATGAGCCAAAAAGCCTTTCAGAAGATGAAGATGCTCCATCTGAGCACAGCTTACATAACACGGACACAGAACAGTCAAGTTCGGATGACGATGGACCCTCCGAGAGCTTAGGGCGTAGTGCGGCAAACTATCCTTTGTATTCTAGAAAAGATGGAACTAAGTGGGTAGTACACAAAATCAGAGAAAATTTGGGTAAAACTTCTCGCCAGAATATAGTCACCCAACTGCCTGGTGTAAAAGGTAATGCTAAACAGGCTAGAACAATATTAGACTGTTGGAAACTTTTTTTTTCTGACGAAATAATTGAACATATTACAGATTGTACAAACAAATAACTTGATATAATGAGACTATCGTATGTCAATAAGAAGCATTGTCTGTCCACTGATTATGTCGAAATTAATGCATTTTTAGGTCTTCTATATTTAGCAGGCATAAAAAGAGCTCAACATCTTAATACATCAGAACTGTGGAACACGGACGGAACGGCTCCAGAATATTTCGCAGCCACAATGTCACAGCATCGTTTTCATACTTTAGTGCAAGCTATTAGATGTGATCACAAAGACACGCGTGCGGAAAGAATTAAGACAGATAATCTTGCTTCTGTGCGATTCATACTGGATCTTTTTACTGAAAAATGTGTGCAACACTACAGTATCGGTGCATATGTAACGATAGATGAGATGCTTGAAGCATTCAGGGGACGATGTAAGTTTCGACAGTATATAGCTAATAAGCCTGCCAAATATGGCATAAAAATTTACGCTGCTGTGGATGCCAGGATGTTTTATACACATAATATCGAAGTTTACGCCGGCAAACAACCCCCGGGTCTTTATCAAGTAAGCAATGATGCCCACAGTGTAGTAAAACGCCTTATAAAACATTGCAGTGGTACTAGCAGGAATATAACTACTGACAATTATTTTACTTCTTTGCCATTGGCCAGTGATTTACTTCACAACCACCGTCTAACTTTGGTAGGAACGTTGCGCAAAAACAAACGGGAAATATCCCCAATTTTTTTAGATACGAAAATACGACGTGAATGTAGCAGTATGTTTGCTTGGGGGATAGATTCTAATAAATCGATGCTAACTTCATATGTTCCTAAAAAGAATAAAAACGTGTTGATGCTCTCAACGGCATTATCTAACAGAATTAGCTAAGCAGCTTTCAAAACCCCACATTTTACGTCGATCCAGCCTAACAAATTTGTCAATTCCTCTTCGTCAAAAAATAAAGAATGTCTTAGGAGATCAAGAACCTGTGCTTCCCCCAACTAAACAACAACAGATAGGCGAAAAACTACGATGTTCCTTTTGTCCGAAAAGAAAAAATAGATATACAAAATACCTATGTGAAGAATGTTCGAAACCGATCTGCAGTGAGCATACAGTCAAAACTGTTCTGACCTGTACAGTGTGCTTCAGCAGAGAGGAAGATTCTGAAATTTTGTTGTTATAAATATCGTTTGTAGTTTTTATCATGTATTGATGTTGATTCTTTTCAAAAACTGTAAAAAATGTAATAAAGATTTTAAAATGTCATCCTGTTATATTATTTACATTCAAAAGATTTAATATTTTGTTAAAATAAATAAAAATAATATTACTATAATAATAATAATAATAATTATAATAATAGATATTAACAATTGTAAAATATGGTGACAAACAACACTATAGTAAATAAAAATATATAGTAATCCATATTTAAGAAAAAATGTAAATAGCATAGCGAAAATTGTTAAAAACATCTATGTTAGGCAAAATCTAACACGATACCAATGGCTTGGATTTAAGAGACGATACCAATCGCGGGTTAATACGAATACAATATGCTGGAACAAAATGGCGCCCAATAAAAATGTTTGAAAAGTTACTACATAAGTGTTACTAGATATGTGCGAAACTAAATTGGGTCAAACTTTAATATTCCTTACGAAAGGAAATATTCATAAGCGTAAAGGATATTTATCGATTTTTTTTTATTATTGTTTTCTATAGCAAAATGTTACAACCAAGGCGTTTGTAATACGTATTAAATAATATTGGCTCGAAAATAATCATAACAGTGGACTCTTATATTCTAAGCATTTTCCCTCTCGGCCGAATCTACCGAGTAATCGAATTTTGTAGTCCCACTGCAGAAATTGATAATCCTGTATAAATACCGAAATAAATGACGTAACCCTAGTTGTAATTATCATTTAGTTGCTAAATAACCTTCACTTGTGTTTTGCACTTTTCTAAAAACAAAGAGTTCTTAAAAATAACGGGACTGGAATGCAAACACTTGCATGGAGGGTTTTCAGACTATCTATCAACGAATTCACCTGTTCAACACGAAAATAAACTCCACAAATTAATTTCAATGGGTCCCAAAAATAACATGAAGTTTTGAAGTTGAAGCCGACGGCGACGTTTGTTTGTATACTTTCGTGGCGCATTATTTTCGGATATTAATTTTCAGAGCACTTGAATGAGCTCTATTTTTAGAACGTTAACAGGAAATCGGGTTTTGGTCCTTTTTCTCAATGGTAATGTTTTTGGTAAGTATTGTGTTTAAGAGGAAATAAAAATATTATTATTACTAGCCATTGTTCTGGCTGGTCAGTAACAAAAAACGCCCTTTGTTCTAAAACAAGCTTAACAGCATTTTATAAGAAAACTATAACTACTCATAAAATGCTTATGTTTAGGAAACATTTAAGGTCCGTTGATGTTAAATGTGCACAATCCGTTTTTCAGATACAGTGTGGCCCACGTAAGATGACCCTGTACCCAAAGCCGGCCCGAAGGGCAGGCCAGCCGGGCCACGGCCATTTATAACAATGTTTATGAAATAAATTTTACTCATAAACTCATTTCGCATATTTTTATTCAGTTCTAATATAGTTCAACCAATTGATGAAATATTATGTTAAAACTTACTTATTTCCAAAAATTATATTATTTTTTATTGAGTCAATTAGGTAAAACCGAGGGCGTCAACTTTTTGTGGGCCTCAACTATCAGGGATATTTGAAAAAGTTAAATACAAAAGTTTCTTGGATTGAACTATTTTTTTATTTTTTTGTGTCATTTTGCGTGGGCTGGAGTAAACTTTTTATTTCAAATGCGACACTCTACATATTGATATAAATTTGAATAGGTCTCTCGGACAATTTAATGATGTATTATTGTATCAAAAAAGGTCTTTTATGTCAACAGGACAGTGCCCCCTACCATGCAGTGAGACCCTTTATTGATTTGGTAAATAGATGATTTTTAACACGGATAGGCCGATCTGGAACAATAACATAGCCAGCTAGGAGTCCCGACTTGACTCCACTGGATTTTTTTATGGGGAAATCTAAAGAATAAGGTCTATAAAAATAAAGTAAATAACTTAGAGGACTTGAGACAAAGAGAGAAGCAATTTATACAACTTGTCTAGCACAAGAAGGGGGTTATGTGCAAAACATAATTTAGTTATTTTTATTAGTATTGTGGCGACCGAATGTCTCCCACATTTGTCTGCCAAAGTTAAAATTTGCGCATATCACACTGTATATATTTGTTTTTCTTTTCATTGTTACTGCATAACATACTGTACATATTTATTTTATTTTACATTTACTTTTTTAATCTAGGCTAATTATCTATTGCTATTGAGAAATGTAACAATTTGTAGGTACTTAGTTTTCTGTACATAATTGTGGGAATTTCCATCGGCATTTAGTTTTAAGGTTCTTGTATGCTATCCGTTAATTTTTATTTTCACAACACTTCTTTGTACGATTTTATGTTGTCGCACGTTCGATAATAGTTTATTGCATTTAGGGTTTATGATAGGAAAATACCGAAACGACCCTTCTTAGTAAAGCTTTCTCCAAATTCCCATTTTACTATCTGTAATGAATGTTTTTATTTTGACCATGGGAAAGTTTACGAAGATAGAAAAAAAACCCTTTTGCCAAGGAATAGGACCAATCAAAGAGAGGAATTTTGGCACAGGGGGTGGAACTTTATGTTTCTTGAAATTTGTATTAATATTAGAGGAGGACTCTGTTTTTGGACTTGCAAGAAGTCGGATGTGAATTTTGTTGTTCTAGTTCAACAGACTTATTTTATTTCGTTTTAACAGTGTTTCAATAGACTCTCACAGTTCATATAAAAAAAGAATGTATTGGATATATAGCTAATCAAGCACACACATACGTTCCTAAAGTATATTTTTATTGTGTCGTTTTAATTTTTTATTTAAATAGTTTTATGTTGTGTTTAAATGTTATGTTTATGAGTTTATATGTTAAAATTTTCTTAAATAAACTTCTTTAGGATTAATCTTGATATTATCAAATATTTTTTGCTAATGTTGAATAATAATCATTGCAAACATATTTTCCCATATATTGAATCTCTTGTCGCCAGTAATTATTAATAATAATTCAATATTATAGTTGATCCTGAAGGTAATCCCCAATAAGTCCGAAACCGTGACTTATAGACCTATGTTGTGTAATATCGTTGAAATCGCCTTTCAATGCTCTTTTTGGTTTCGATATAATATACACGGGTTGCATTTAAAAAGTTGAGAAAATTGATGGTGTGGAAAATATGACAACACTAAGATTTTTTTCAATTCAAAAATATTGTTACAATAGGTTAAATTTATGTTTTTTTTATGCACACAAAAAAATTCTAAAAGTTTATAAATACCAGAGATATATAAAGTTGAAAGTATGTCAAAAATAGAAGACAATCGCCAATAAATCCAAAACGTTGCGTCATAGACCCATACTATTATGCACCATGGAATTGGTCTTTGAGATATCTATTCAAATCCATATCAATATGTAGGTTGTCGCATTTGAAATAAAAAAGTTTATACCAGCCCAAGTAAAATGACACGCCCTGTATATACAAAGATAAAACAAAAATGAAAAATATAATTCAATCCAAGAAACTTTTGTATTTAACTTTTTTAAATATCTGTGATAGTTTTTGAGATAAGGTACATGCATCTTACGTGCATGGGTACCCCTGAACAGTTTGCTTCTGGATTATAATGGTGGTGGATAGTGGTGGATTATAATGGTTAAATGCAGAGAGTAATACCGGAGCTAAATCGTTTTAACTAAATTAATTTTTACCACTAACGCTTTTTTAATACATATTGGAACGGTGTCACATATCCTGAGTTGACCATCCATACCTTTGAGATTAGAATTAAGTCAAAATTATTAAATAACTTGTAGTCTAATAACTAAGTAGAATACTTTTATATTATTACTATTATAAATGTTATTATGTTAAGTTATAGTACCTCTACCCACTAAAAATGTGTATCGAATCGAGGGTGCTCTAGTGGATCGTAATCTGTTTGTACCCCTACTTTGTAATGACAATAAATAAATAAAAAACCAAGCAGTTATGAATGAACACATGAGTAATTTGACGTTTTTGTAAAAATTGCCATTGACGTCGTAGTAAGAAATCGGGAGAATTAAAGTGGTTGCAAACCGAAAAAAAAATATCCTCTACATTTTTCTAAAAACTAAATTAGTCGATTTATTGACATTATTAAATTTAAATTAGTGTCAAAAACAAACTAAAAAAAATATTAACATTTTATTTATTCTCTTCTCCTTAACCTCCCGAAGTCTTAGACAATTAAATTACACGTTTTTATGCCTAAAAGAACCAATTTTCAACCTGCATTAGAACGTTGTACATAAAAAGGAAAATATTAATGTGCATAATAATAGCAAGTAAAATAAAATACATTATAAAATGTGAAGATAAAATTTAGAAAAATCATTCTACTCCTTCCACTCTAACGTGAATGAATAGATGTAACGTCATTAGCGTTCATGCTAACCAATATAAGCTATTTATATGTTTTTCGTCGAGAAGCTTGGTAGCGCAATGGTATGGGCTCCCAGCCCGAGCCGTATAGGTTGTGGGTTCGAATCCCGACAAAGGTGTAAATTTTTATTTTAGTTTTTTTTTAACAAAATTTATAATTAATAAAAATTTGGATTACTTATTTTCTTAAAGTTAGGTTAAGTTAGGATTGGTTTCGTTTGCTGTAAAGAAAGCGCGCGCCAACCGAATTCCGACTCTATATTAAAACAAGGATTTTTTTTAACAAAGTCTATACTGTTAAGTGAATCCTCCCGTTGATTAGTACAAGTTTGTCAAAAAAAAACCATTCACACGTTTTTCTTATTTAACGCGAATCGACTTTCCGACGACTCGTTAAGCGTGGAAAGAACAATGGCTTTAAAAAATATTAGTAAATACTATTAATATTAATACTATTTTATTTAAGTAAATAAACTAATCTAAAATTAATAGGTTAAGCAATTTAATAGCATAAAAAATGCAAATTTACAAAATGGCATAACTGCCAAATTCAGTATTAATCAGAAAAAAATCTAGGACTTTTTTGTGTAAGGGCCAAGCAACTAATTCGATTTTCGTGGTGATGACCCCTGAAAAAGACATAGTGTTTAAAATCAAAAAAAAATTAAGCCCAAAAATAATTATTTGGGAAACCAGGTTTTCCAAACAAAAATACCAACTGCATTTATAGCGAATCCGAAAAAATTAATAATAAAATTAATTATAAAAGCTTTCACCGTTGGAGTCAATTAAGTAATCATGGTTCTTGAGTTTAGACCGAGTCAAATTGGAATTATTTTCCGACGTTTCGCCTGCGAATGCACGTCATCTTCAGAAATATTCACTGAACAAGATCAAAAATGAGCTCCGATGAGCAGAGTTCTGGTATTTATACCCGATCTGTGCCTATCGACGCGTGACTCACTATGATGATTGGTTTCTACGCGTTATGTAGCACGTAGCCGGCTCCGGCGTGTCTATTGAAACTTTCAAGGTGTCTGTTGATTTCAATAGATTCTCTAATTTTCCGTTTACAACCCTTGATGATTGGTATCTTTAACATCAATACGTCTTGAATCAGTTGAGTGCTTGTGTTCAGCGACAGCGAATTTAACAATTTGTTTTTACTTCCCTCGTACAATGGAAGTATTATTGTAATCCTGAAAAATCACTCGCCAGGTTTTACAGATCTTCATGTTTCAGGATAGCTAAATGCCAAAAAATATATTTTCTCAATTTCGTCGGTCTGTCTCTAGGCATAACTAAGAAACTACATACACGATTGACTTTAAAATTTGGTAAAAAATTAAGGTTTATATGGGGATGACCTGGTGAAATTTTGATAAAAATCCATTATGGCTGGACAAAATGGCATCCTACTGAAAATTATTTCTAAAACACTACTTATCCAATTTACCTCAGATTTTGTCCAAAAATCAAGTATTACTTAGGTATAAATTGGTAAAATTTTGATAGAAATCCAAGATTGATTCAAAATGGTGACCAAATAAAATGTTCTTAATCGTGAAAAAATCACGCTTCCATGATTTTACAGATTTACACGTTTAAGGGTCCCTAGATGCCAAAAAAAATGTTTTCTTAATTCTGTCGGTGAGTCTGTCTGTTTGCAGCCTAGCTAAAAACTGATAACATTTTGATAAAAATTCAATATTACAAAACAAAACAACGATGAAGTGTTAAAAACTAATTATCCAATTTACCTCAAAAAAGCAAATGTTACGTACGAATCCAAATAGGATATTTAAAAAATATTTCTGAAAATCTACTTATTAGACTGATTTCAAATTTTGTAAAAGAATGTGAAGAAAAGAAAAAAAATTTTAAAGAAATAAACTGGTGAAATTCAAGATGGCGGAACAAAATGACTGTCAAATAAAATGTTTAAAATATCAACGTAAGAAAACCTTTCATTTGACTAGAAATTTTGCATACAAATTAAATGTGATATGGGGATGAAATGGTAAAATTTTGTACGAATTCAACATGACGAAACAAAATCGCGGTCTAAAATGAAATTTTTGAAAATCAGTGTACTAAACTACTTATTCATTTATTTTAAATTACGCCCAAAATGGGTCAAAACTGGTAAAATATTGGTACGAATGCAATATGATGGTGGACCAAAATGACACCAAATAGAAACGTTTGAAAATACAGTATATATGTGCGGAACTAAATTGGGTCACACTTCACTATTCCTAATAAAAGGAAATATTCATAACCATGTTTTATTTATACATCTTTCATGTTCCTTAAGACTCGAAAAAACAGATCCAGTTTCACTTATTTAAACTTTACGGCAGGAATAAGAAATATTATAAACTCTTTCTGATTGCAAACTTTTTATTTTTATTCAAGATTATACGAATGTTACGTTTCCGCATAGTTCTTGCAATTTCATCTGTGGTACCCTGCATAAAAAGGAAAACTGCTATAATACCTAATCCACCTAATATCTGTTTGATTTTAAAGCTTCGATTAGATAGGATTGTTTTTGTGATGGATGATGGTGAGGACTAAAATTTAAATATTTATTCGTATGTGTCGGATTCCTGTAAACAGTATATAACATCGACATATCTAAACCAACATTTGTCGCAGATTGCAAAGGATCAGAGCTTAAGGCAGTTTCCTCGAAAACCTCCATAAAGATGTTCACTACCAAAGGGGATAGCGGAGATTCCCATGGCGGCGCCCGGCGAGGTCTGCTCATAAAAATTCCATTCAAAATTAAATATACGGACGTTGAGCATTCTCTTATTAATTCAATTAAGATAGGATTGGCACATTTATATAAAAGACTTCAACATCAAAAATGACTAAAATATCACCGGTATCTAAAGTAAAATCTTTAAGCTTTTCTACAAAATGTTTTTTGTATAAGTTTTTTGATATAAGTATTAGATCGTCTTGTAAACGGGTTCAAGATAATTAAATATGTACGGAAGATGGCGAACCTATTGCACCGAGGATGGGTCGTAACAGTACAGGGTGTCCAAATTTCGATGCTTTTGCGGGGTATCTCTGCTATTTGAAAAGACAGAGACTTGCTGTTTTCGCAACACTGTGTTCGATTTTTGTGAAACTAAAGATGCCGTCAATAAAAATTTCCCAGCCCGCTTCGTTTCTGAGATACAGGGTGATTTTGAAAATACTGCATTTTGGGACCCCTCTCGTAGCTCACTTATTGTTTAAGATATCCAAAAGGTAAAAACTGCTTATTACGCAGTTTTTTACGTAGAATACAGTCGCGTGGTCAGTTTTTTTATCACCTACCATTTTTGAGTTATTTACCAATATTATGTTTTTTTAAATGGGATACCCTCTATATTGGTTGACAGTTCGATAGGGTTTTTTTTAGCTTTTTAAATATATAATTTGTAATATTTATCTGTATCCGTTGGCCTAAAATTTACATTTTTAAATATTTTTTCTAAAATATCCCAGATAGCCATAAAAACATTTGCTGTATCTATTCCACTACCTAGATCTATTTAGATAGATACCTTAAATTGGAGTTTCAATTAAGATTTTATACTAAATTTTTAAGTAATATAAATATATTACCAAACATCAATAACAGTTTTAAGAAAACATCAACAAGTAACAAATATATAACAATTCAATTCAACATTTCAAACATTTAAATTTAACAATTTCGACACTAACATTTCAACAATTTAACAATTTAAATTGAACAATTTTAGCATAACAACTCAACAATTTAACAATTCAACATAAAGTTTTTAAAATATAGCTTTAATAGCTTTAGCAAAACAAATACTTAATTGTTTAGTTTACTTCTTATTTATTATTTACAAGAATTGCTGAAAATGATTTCCGTTTTCTCTAACACATAATTCAGTTAGTTTTCAAATTCGATTAAGAGCATTCAATAATATGATTGATCGCCCTTGTAAATCTCGAAATGCCGTTTCGTTAGCTTCGCGCAGGTACCACCATTTGTTCGGTAGCGGGTTTTATAGACCTTATCTTGTATATAGCCCCATACGAAAAAATCCAGCACCGAAAGATCGGGAGACCGCGCTGGCCACCTTATTGGTCCATTAGTGGCTATCCATTTTTGAGGAAATTGATTTTCGAAAAACGGGCGTACTAAATTAGAATTATGTGCAGGTGCGCCATCTTGCTGAAAGAAGATATTATCTAAATGCGCCAGAGGAACGTTATCCAACAACTCCGGTATTACCTCCTGCAATATTTTTAGCTAACGAACTCCTGAGGGACCTTCTTCATATATTCGATAAACGAGTTGTGTCCAAAATGTAGCATGCACCACTAAAGCTAAATCGACCTTGTTGCTCCCGCTCAAATACTAAATGTTTATTTTCCTGATGCCAGTATCCAGTATTTTGTCGATTAGAAATACCAGCACTTGAGAAGTGTGCTTCATCAGACCATATAACCATCCTTGCAAAATTTACATTTTCTCTAACTTTTAATTGGAACCAATTGCAAAAATTTAATCGACGTTCGGCATCGCCAGGGTGCAAGTGCTGCACTATGTTTACTTTGTACGGAAAAAAATTGTATTTCTTTAAAATTGTCTGTGCTCTAGACTTAATAACACCGACTTCAGCTTCAATAGCTCTACATGAAACTGAAGGGTTCGCCTCGACATAGGCCACGACGTTGATTTCATCATTTTCGCGATTTTTTTTATTATATGATTTTGGTCGTGTCTGAATAAACGCTCCATAATCATTCAAATTTTTTTTCAGTCTTGAAAATATTGTGGCAAAAAGGCTGTCGTCGCTCAGGATACCTAAAATTATTTTCACCTTTTAGATCCTAATTGTTCTCTTAATAATTATCAGAAAAACGATAGTTAGGACAATGGGATCCGTGGAAAATAACACATACCCCTTCGAATAAATATACTTACCACGCTTTATTACTGATTAACTACTAGTTAACTAGATACCTACATACCTGTTATAATAAAGGGCTGCAGCCTCAACATTATTTTAATTTGACTGTATGTAACAAACTAACATATCATACTTTTCAAAATTTTCATAACTTCGCCTTTCAGCCATTTTTAGCAATAAAGAAAATATAAATGGGAAATAAATAAATGAGTAAATAAATATTAAAAAATATAAGATAACGAGGTAAAAACTCAACAATTAGATCAAAACTTGACAGGTAATAAACAATTCGTATACAATTGTTTATTTATTTGTTTATCCATGGCCACTTTGATTTTTGTTTAAATTTCCTTAAAATGCAAAAATTGGGGTTGTTTTATAAAATAAATACCACAAATTAAATATATCTGAAAAGCTAAAAAAACCCCTATGGAACTGTCAACCAATATACAGGGTATCCCATTTAAAAAAATATAATATTGGTAAATAACTCAAAAATGGTAGGTGATAAAAAAAAACTGACCACGCGCCTGGATTCTACGCAAAAAACGGCGTAATAAGCAATTTTTACCTTTTAGATATCTCAAACGGTAAGCGAGCTACGGGCGGGGTCCCAAAATGCAGTATTTTCAAAATCACCCTGTATCTCAGAAACGAAGCGGGCTGGGAAATTTTTGTTTAAGCCATCTTTAGTTTCACAAAAATCGAGCACAAGTCTCTATCTTTTCAAATAGCCGAGATACCCTGTAAAAGCATCGAAATTTGGACACCCTGTACATTGGCTTTATGTATTTTTGGAAGTCTGTAAAATTAAGGAACTCCAGTGCCTCCAAGGCACTCATAAGGCTGCGGATGGTCCCTTCAATATTCTTTGTCGTTAAGGCTATTTACAGCTATTCTTTTTGCGACTGATATGTTGGATTTTGGTAGTTTAGAGCTCCGTAGTTTCATATCGACACAGAAAAACTAACTGAAGTTTTAAAATCAAACGAATATTGCGTGAAGATATTAGGGCGTTCGATTAGGTATTATAATAATCCCAGACCTTAACCAGTATTGGATACTCAACCATCAAATAGTGATGTTTCACATTTTATCCTGGATACCACAGATCAAATATCAAAAATTCTGCGGAGATCTAACATTTTCACACTCTTTAATACACACAAAAAGATTGTGCAATGCTTAAGATCACCAAAACATGTAATCCTTTGCAATGAAGAGTTTATAAAATCCCTTGTTCCTATGGAAAAGTATGTACAGGTGAATCTGTCTTTTAGCTACTTTACTTGCTTGATTAAACTGTTTTTTTTTTCTTCCTCGTAACGAATAATTATTTAATGCTGGATAAACTAGACAACAAAATAACATATTTGCTGACAAATCAATATTCGGACGCTAATTTACATTAAAATCAAAATTATGCACGCACTTACTGATAAATCTAATGTGCGTGGGTCAAGAGCTGTCAGCTTAAGTTTTATCAGCCATGTTTACCTATAAATTCATAAGAAAATGACGCATGGTGTTGCAACGAATAAAAAAGTGCGAGAAATTATAATATTTCTATAGTGGAGAGGTAAATCAATGCAAAAAATTTCAAACAACTTAAATTTTTCAAAATTAACAGTGGGCGATATTATTAAAAAATATGGACAGACAGCTAGTGTCAATGTTCGTGGTAAAGTCCACGCCTGTCTCGTAGAATCACTGATAGAGAACGTCGTGTTCTGGTCAAAATTTGCAGAACTAACAGAAGGGAATACCTTACGAGAAATACAAGACCAATCACGAGGCAAAATTAAATATCTCCAGGGAATGCTATAAACTATGGCTGCATACGTGTGGTTACAATTTTTATAAGATAAATTTGTAATTTTTCGTGGTAAAACATAAAAATTATGTTCTTTTAATG
This sequence comes from Kuschelorhynchus macadamiae, assembly GCA_030620095.1. Taxonomy (NCBI): domain Eukaryota; kingdom Metazoa; phylum Arthropoda; class Insecta; order Coleoptera; family Curculionidae; genus Kuschelorhynchus; species Kuschelorhynchus macadamiae. The sequence continues at coordinate 466,585 of JAUTXW010003002.1, forward strand.
ATGATGTTTTTTTAAAAAGGGTGATTGGTACAAAAATCAGAAGCATTTTATAAAGAATGTCTAAAGCGTACAGTAAAATTTCCCCTGGGGGTTATGATATGGGGATATATGAGTAGTAAAGTAGTTGGTAAATATGAGTTCATTGATGGTACTGTAAATGCAGAAAAGTATCAACAAATTTATCACGAAGCTTGATTCCAACAGCAGAACAAAGATTTGGAAACGACAATTTCATATTTCAGCCTTACCACACTACGAAAACAATAAAAAAATTGTTTGGGGACCATAATTTTAACATTTTCTCGTGGCCATCGAGTAGCGTCAACTTGAACAGGGTTCTTGGCAGTTTTGAATTATCAAATTCCCTGACTTTTCCTGGTTTCTCCGACAATTTCACGGAAATTCCAGGATATACATATTTTGAGAATTTATATTTCTTACAAAAAAGCCAACACAATTAATGTAACTTAAATGTAAAATAGAATAAGAAATATAAAATATTAAAGAAAATGCTATAGTAATAGAGCTAGTAGGGTTACTTTAACTGAAAGAAGTATACATTTTAAAAAGATATTGTGTTCTATTTAAAATTAAGTAAAAAAAAACGCAGTTATATAAAGCATTTACAAACAAAAAATTAATATATACTTGCAACATGACGTTATTAAAAATTAAATTTAAAAGGCTCTTTTTTTTTAAGTTTTGTAAGTATGTTTAACATATACCCTAATTTTGTCGGAAATATTAACGTTTAATGCACCACCTATTTGATAAATTGCGTCATATACTTGTCTTTGGCAGATAATGGACTCCTCCAACAGATTTTTAACTAAAATATTTTTATTTATGGAAAACCCCGACTCAAACGGTGGCGTTTCCATGAGAAAGAATCAAAATTAACTTAATAACATGCTATAATTTTTAAAGTAGCCATTTTGTCCCAAGAAATTGTAGAAAAATGTATCAAATCGAATAGTTTGATTATAAGTTTTGCAAAAATTTTTAAATTCGGTATATATTAGATGCTGGCTATACCCTTGACCACTTTTTTCCGCAATTTCTGCGGAAATTATTTCTTTTTCGTACAAATACTTTAACATATTTTGGGCTCTTATATGTGAAACTCCTTGATAAACTTTTTAGGAACATTTAGGTCTTTTAATGCTCTTTTAGTGGCAAAACCAATTTTAGTCTTATTAGTTGGTAAAAGAATATCTTTATTATCAAAATTTAATTTTAAAATTTGTTGGAGACCTTTATCCGTAACTTGAGTTTTTAAGACTTTTTTGACTACAATTAATAGGGGTAACTTTGCCCATCCGGGTATCATTGGCCCGACAAGCAAATATTTGTTATAAAGGTTTCTCTTAATTTATTTTCATTCAAAGTTCCACATTTTTAGCTTTAAACAAAAATTTAATCTATGTGTTGCCATCTAGTATACAATAGATAAAACTAAGTTGGCCGCGTTCTGTCATTTACGTTTAGATTTGTGGGGATATTTTTGCGCGTTCAAAAAGCTCTTAATGTAATTTGATTTTTTGGTGACTTTATGCAGAAAAAACGGTAAGTAATAACGTAAATCATATACATAGATGTTTTTTTTAAATAGGTAATCCTTTTTTTCAACAAGACGTTGAGTTTTTATGTAAATAATGCTATATTTTAAAATGTTATCAACCTAGCTTAAATTTCTGGGTAACTCTGGCCCGGGCCAATGTTACCCTGGCTTGGGCCAATGTTACCCACTTTGAATTTTGATTTATTTTTCTGACATTCTAAGCATATAAATTTTTATTTTAGGTTGTATAATGCCTCGAAAAAAAGTTACCTGGAATACGTCGCTATGGTACCAAATCGAATTATACAGCCGAAAAGCTTCAAGAAGCCCTTGAAAAAATAAGAACTGGTGTTCTAGGTCAACGAGAGGCTGCAAAAGTTTATAACATACCACGATCCACTCTTAAAAACAAACTAAAACGAAGACACAAAAAAGAAGTAGGACGTCCAACCGCACTCACCAAGGAGGAAGAAGAAATAATTGTTAGCCACATTCTGGCCATCAGTCAGCAGGGTCTCGCATTTACTCTTTATGATGTCTGTTGTATAATAAGAAGTTACTTGGATGATACTGAGCGGAATATACCAACTTTTACCAATAACAAACCAGGATGGAAATGGGGAAAGTTGTTCCTTAAAAGACATCAAATAATTAAACAGACCTTTGCTGCCAATATTCCCGAAAACGAGCTCAAGTAGACGAAGCAAATATAAATAAATTTTTTAAAAACCTTGAGCAAGAATTGGTGGATGTACCCCCTGAAAATATAGTTAATTTTGATGAGTCTGGTTTTCACGATCAGCCTCAAAAGAACAAAGTTTTATTTCATCGGTCCTGCAGACATCCCGAAATAATAAGAAATTCCACAAAGTCGTGTTTCACAGTAATGTTTTGTGGTAGTGCATCAGGAGAATTGCTACCAACTTACATCATTTTGAAGGATAAAAATAAGGGGTCCGACTGGATGTACAAAGCTCCTCCAGGTTCCAGGCTTAATGTGTCAAAAAGTGGATGGATAGATGGAGAAATATTTGACGACTGGTTTGAGAATCACCTGTTACCCGTATTAAATAAAAAGGAAGGAAAAAAAGTTGTCATCGGAGATAACCTTAGTTCATATGTAACTACAAAAACCCTAAAATTATGTGAGCAAAACAATATTAGGTTTGTGTGTCTTATCTCGAATTCAGCCCATCTGCTCCAGCCGTTAGATGTGGCTTTCTTCTCGCCCCTTAAAGCTGCTTGGCGATCAGTTTTACTGCAGTGGAGATCATCACCTCAAGGAAAAAAGGCGGTTGCACTTCCAAACAATCGTTTTGTTGTTAAATGAGACCTTAAAACAGATAGAGCACAAAATATCAGATAATCTCATTGCTGGCTTTAAAGCAACTGGAATATTCCCACTCTCAAGAGAAGGGGTTTTACTAAAGCTTTCAAATTATACCAAGCCCCACAACCTTGAAGAATCTGTGGGTGAACAATTTAAAATGTATTTAGAAAAACTACGATCATCTGAACTGTCTACACCACAAAAAGTTAGAAAATTTCAACTTCCAGTCCTGCCTGGTAAGAGTGTATCGGCGGAAGAAATAGCAGAATATTTTAAGAACAAGGAAGAAGCAATGAGTAAAAAAGAAATAATTAAAAGAAAAAGTTACCTCTTGCAACCCAAAAAAATCCACCGAAAAAGAAAAGTTTCTAAAAAAAGCATTTTATGATCTTGATTCGGACAGTGGCACAAGTGTGGATTTATCTTTATCAAATAATTCTGATAGTATTCCTGAAATGCAGAATGTGGTAGAAGTCGAAACAAATGAGAAATAAAATTTGGAAATGTCTGTCATAATTGAACCTATGCCACTCGATGAAGCGGTGCCTTCGGGATCCATTGTAGAAGGATATGTTGTAGTGGAGACTGACTTACATCCAGTTCAAAACCCCAAGAAACAAAATATCAATTGAAGGACTATGTTATCGTAAAGTATGACAAGAAATACTATCCAGGAATTGTGACTGAGATAAATGAGAATGAAACTGGTGGCGTTACTTATAAAGTGAATGCAATGGAAAGACTTGGAAAGAAGTAGAAGTGGCCACAAAAAAAAGACTAGATATTTGTCATAAAAATAATTGAGAATCATGATATATCACCCCATACTAACAGAGGAACCTATAACGTAAAAGACGCCTTTCTTTTAGAAAAATGGGCTAATATATAAATTGTAGTTATAGGCTATAGTTGTATTTTTTATAGTGTTCGAGCTTGTTTCTTATTTTTGTATAATAAAACTTGATATATTTGGCAATTTTGTTTTATTTAATAACTACCCAAAAACCAAAAAAAAAGTTTTAAAAACCTTATTTAAAATTTAGGGAACCATTTATATCCATTATTACATAAGTAATAATATGGTATAAAATCTTAAATTTTATAGGAAATAAATCGTTTTATTTAACTTATATATTTTCACTATCACTCAGTAGTGGAACAAAGTTATCCTAATAACAAAATCATCTAAAATATACTGGTTTTAATCGATTTTTAAAGTGTGGGACAATGTTACCCGATCTTACGGTGTAACTTTGGCCCACCCTTAAAAAAATAAAAAAAGTCCTTTACAGATGAAATGTATGTATATCATGTTTGAAATTTAGTTTACTTGGTTATTTCCTACCACTATTTAATTTAAAAATGCAGCCTAAATTAACTACAAAATAAACTAAAATACGTGCTTAGTGGTCCAAAGATACCCCGAATGACTGTAATTCGTTTAGTAGTTGTAATAGATCACCATACAAAAAAGAAACCATAGATTTATCGTTCGGGAAAAAATGTGAGTCTTGGTCTTAAAAATGTATTTTTAATGCCTTTTTTGTCTCAGTAACTGAAACATTTGATGGAAGTTCGTGGAAGTTAGTGGTTTTATCTTCCATCCAAATTTTAAGGGCAGATAAAATTTTCAAAGCACTTTCACATACTCGGACATTTTTTACCCATCTAATTTGACAAAATGTATAGGGGAACTTGTCACAATTTGCAAGAGCTGTAAAACTAGCTCTCCTGGCAGGTGAATCTATTAAAACATAATATGCTCCCACTAGGAAGTCTCACTACTTAAGCCGATTTTCTAGTCGTCACGCACAGTGTTCCTAGTATATGGGAGTTTGGGACAAAAATAATATCTCTGAAACGCCTTAATATATTTTGACGAATCTTTCACAGGACAAAATGGTAGACCAAGTTTGTCATGTCGTAATGTATATTGGAACCTAGGGGAATAAAACTAGGTAGTTCGGTCCGAAGGTTTTGAAGCTAACTAAATAAGATAATAATTTATATTTATTATTCAATTAATTAATTATCCTTTCATTTGAATGAAAACTTATACATGGTTTAATTTTTTAATGAAATTAAGTTATTATAAGAGTATAATAAAAACTAAACTATTTCTTAATACGAAAAGAAAAATACAACTTATTAATAAAAAAAGATATTAATAATTCCCTTTTACCAAGTTAGACTTTAGAAACACTCGTCACTTTCGTCACTTTCGTCAGATGCAGAAAGTGACAGTTTAGTAACATTTTGTAAAAAATGGGGCGTTGTAGTTGATAAATCTAAATCGTCGCTAATAATTACGTAAACCTCGATGCCACTTAGTTCTGCAAAGTAATTCTTCTTAAAGACGCTAAATACGGGTCGGAAGTTATTAGCAGTTGTGTCATTAAATCTTTATTTGAATTGATCCTTGATGATTTTCTAGTGTGGTTGAGTTTGTTTTTTCTAATTTCTTTATGTCTGGCTTCTAAAGCGTCCTCTGACAGCTGCCCTATTGGTAGGTCAAAATTTTTGATGACGTCATTGCCATGAACAAGTAATCTGTGGACACTACTCAGCATATAATACCTGGCATAAGGATTTAGATAGATATTTCGTGTTTTTTTTAACAGCAGTTCAAAATGTTTTAAGTTAATTTGTTTTCCACTAGATATCGTTGGCAAGATAATGAGAAACGACTTATTATTTTAGAAGTTATTGAAGAGGATAATTCCGGATTTCTAAAAAAAGTTCTTGGCGCATTACCATCATTTGTGGATCCGGAGCCCGCTTTGGGTTTATCTACTAACAGTCCCATTTTATTTTTGAATTCCGATTGTATATATCTTTTTCGCGTTTCAAAAATTTCCTTATTCTTTGGGCCTTTTACTTGCCAACATTTAAGTGGGACGTCCAAAATTTAGATTTTCTGAACGAACAGGTTTTTCGTCAATCAAAGATGAATTTATTTCTTTAGGAATAGCTCCATAAATAAAACATGTCTGTGAACTGTTCGTTTCTGACAACGTATTAATCGTAGATCCATCTAACATTGTTAGAAACATTTCGTAAGAAACTAACATTTTTTCCAAAAACGCATGTGTCAAAAGTTTGAAGACTGTTTACATCAGATTTAATTTTATTGTGTTCCTCGATAACCAGTGTTGACGTTTCTTTCGCAAATAAAAATTTAATTGGACGACAAAATAAAGTTGATGAAGTCCGAGGGTTAGACCATAATACTTTTTTCGTTTCACTATGGCTTAATTTTAAAGGACACATAGCAATAAAAAAAACGAATTCATCGGTCATATTCCGGTCCTGAAATTATTGTTTATAAAGACTATGGCCGGAACTGCCATCAAAACCATATTTACAAGATATTTAAAGAGACGTCTGCACATGTTTTCAATATGTTATTTGCAGTCAAATTTAGTAATTCTTGCAAGTTCACTGCCGCTGCAGATTCAGTAACATCGATATTTTTACGAAGAAGTGATAAGCTAGGAAAACAATCCTTATGAAGTAAGTTCACGACGGTTCTTAAAATTTTGTATTTCCGATGTGATAAATCTAAATCATAATACAAACTCAAAGCTTGCTCAGGAGATAATCTAGTTACTACTTGAGACCTGTTTTCTAAAACGGAAAGTCGACCCGATTCCTAAGCCGCAAAAGACAGTTCTTCAAAACTATGATTGGAAACTAATCCCTCCACACGCCTTGGCTTTGTTTTTATGCTACATTCTTCAAACGCAAGAAAAGGGCGACCCGTCCGGAGGAACTGGGGCGGTTAGAGCTTGTTCTAGGTCTTAGAGAGTCCATTAAATAAATTTCAGTCTCAAGCCACTTTTTATTTTCTCTAAGAAAAATGTCCCGCTTTCGATGCGATTTCTTCCACTTCTCTTCAATTTTTAAACAAAAAACCTTAGCAGCCTTTTTGAAATTCTTTTGCTCAACATCAAAAATACTCTCCATATTTAGAAGAGACTGTAATTTCTTATAGATTTCAACATGCATTTCAGATTTGTTGCAGGAAATCCAAGTATTGAAAAGATCTTCATTTTTAATGGAATGAGGTTTTTCTAAAAAACAATAATACTCCATCTTATAGCACTTTTTCGCACTTTCTTATAATTATTAAAATGAAAGCCACATTCAAAACTTTAACAAAACATAAAATCCAAAATGGGCCTTCTTGGGCTATTTGAGAAAATTACTTTCAAATTCAAGAAATTAGCAATTGTTAAGAAAATGTACTCCGTTATTGTAAAATAAAAAATTTGAACTATTCTTTGTAACTTGAACTTTTTATAAATATAAATTTAAAAGTACTTACTAGGAATATTATCAGCCATTTCAAGAAATATTTATATATTATATTATTCACCAGCAAATCGACTGTGATTTACAAGCATAAACATCGATCTAAATTGAATACTTTTAAAATAACTAAACTGGTGAGTTGCGATAAGGTTTATTTACCTATTAAAAAAAAATCGTTCAATACACTTTACAAAAAAATGCAATTGATTTTATTTTTAACGCATCAAGCAAACAGGGGGAAAATATTAATCTTATTTTTCAGGTTTAGTATAAAATCCTCTGACTTTCTATTATTTTTTGTAAATTCCCTGATTTTTAATCGGATTTCTGAATTACCTGACTTCCAGGTTTTCCAGGTCGCTAAGAACCCTGTTGAATATCATTGATACTTTATGGATTCAGATGAAGGAAGACTTTGCGTAACGATGTCCACCGTACATGGTGGCCATTTTATGGTGATACAGTACCTTATCTAGAAAACGGTAATAGTTACGACAAAAAGTTAAATACAAAAGTTGTTTGGATTCAATTAAATTTTTATTTTATTTCACTTTTGTTTATACAGGGTGTTTCGTTTTGACGTGACACATGTCAACTTTCTTAATTTAAATAGAACATCCTATATATTATTACATGTTTCGATTCTACTGTTAATTTGCGAAAGTTTTTATAATTACATCTATATTTGAATTCTTTATCGTTTTTGAGTAAATTGAGTTTTTAGAATTTTTTTTTAAAAACATATTTTTAAAAAAAAAAAATTTTTTACCTATAAAACTTTAATGGAACTGACTAATATCCTAAACATACATTACTAAGGGTTCAATTCCACGAGTTTCCATGCTGGTCTTACCAATTAACATACAGGGTGTTAAAAATGGAGAGCAAAACAAACAGAACTTTAAATGTAAAAATCTCCTGTTTTTCAAATAGAACACCCTGTATATTTTTATTTCATCTGATTCAGCTTTCAATTACCTATCATTACTCATATATATGTCCTATACCTAAAATGAACAGTTTCGATTTTATTAGCCGTTTTCTGATTTATCCCGGAATTTTGCCAGTAAATGAGATCAGAAACTAAAAAAATCAAGATAGGCTTAGGAAATAACCTAATGCCATTGTTGACTTGAGTTGGCATTTACTCTGTTTGTCGTTTTTGTCAAATTTTTGCTGCGAAATTTGTTAAAAAATTACTTTATATAGTTTAGATGAACGTTTGAAATTATACAACTGTTTCATAAAAAATAATAAAAGTGCAGGGTTAGCCCTTAGAGAATATTCGAGGGAATATCCTAATAATCGAGTTCCCTCCAGGTCTATATTTTTTCGAATTGTGCGTGATTTGGAAAATGGTATCCTTAAAAACTCTAAGAAAAATCGTCCCAATTTTATCCTCACTGAGGAAAAACAACTGGAGATTTTACTTTATTTCGAGGAAGATGATGAAAGATCCCAAAGAGATGCTGACAGAGACATTGCAGTTGTCAGTAGGGGAAGTATTCAAAAAACACTGCAGGTGAATGGTTATCATCCTTATTAATTTCTTCCAACTCAATTATTATCACAATTAGACTTTAATGAAAGATTGCCTTTTTGTTGTGATATTATGGACCGGCAGTGCGAAAATGTGTGTTTTTCAAAAGTGCTTTGGACTGATGAGGTCTCATTTAATACGGCGGGTATTTTTAATCGGAAAAACACTCATTACTGGTCTCAAACTAATAAACATCTAATAAAAGCAATTAAAAAAAACAAGGCCGTCAAACCGTAAATGTGTGGTGCGGAATTATTTGCGACAGTATTATCGGACCAATATTTTTTGACAGGTTGTTAAATTGCGAAAGATACTTGGAGCTGCTTAGGAATGAAATCATGCCCCTTATCAACGACTTGCCAGCAAATATTCGAGAAAACATCATTTTTCAGCAGGATAGCGCCCCTTACCACACGGTTGCTCCGGTAGTAAATTTCCTTAATCAACATTTTCCATTGTGGATAGGAAGACATGGTTTAATATCCTGGCCACCACGAAGCCCTGGTTTAAGCCCTTTAGACTTATTTTTGTGGGGTGCACTAAAAAATAAAGTTTATAAAAACGAAATGAGTTAAAAATAAAAATCAGGGAAGAGATCAATAATTTTAATGCATCTAATTCGGTAAGGAACGCTATTCGAAAAATGTAGGCTATGTACACTTCATGTATCGCAATGGACGGTGGCCATATTGAAAATTTTTTATAATCTGTTTTAATCATGTTTAATACTCAGTTAGTTATTAGTTATAGCGTGTGGCACAAGATATTTTTTTGTCTCTCGCTTATTTTCGTAAACATTAAATAATAAGAACATAAATTACATAATATTTCACTTTTATTTGTATTTTCTAACATTATTTATAGTCGCTATCTGTGTTAAGGAAATGAGAGTAGGCTTAGTTTACGACATTTTTATTTTAGCCCACTTCATCTGTTTACTTATATTAAAAAAAAGTCAAATCAGAAAATTAAAGTTCTGTTTGTTTTGCTCTCCATTTTTAACACCCTGTATTAATTGGTAAGACCAGCATGGAAACTCGTTGAATTGAACCCTTAGTAATGTATGTTTAGGATATTAGTCAGTTCCATTAAAGTTTTATAGATAAAAAAAATTTTTTTAAATAAATATGTTTTTTAAAAAAAAATTCTAAAAACTCAATTTACTTAAAAACGATAGAGAATTCAAATATAGGTGTTATTATAAAAACTTTCGCAAATTAACAGTAAAATCGAAATATGTAATAATATATAGGGTGTCTTATATAAATTAACAAAGTTGACATGTGTCACGTCAAAACGAAATACTCTGTATAAGCAAAAGTGAAATAAAATAAAAATTTAATTGAATCCAAACAACTTTTGTACTTAACTTTTTGTCGTAACTATTACCGATTTCTAGATAAGGTACTGTATCACCATAAAATGGCCACCCTGTACATTTTTCGCATTAATGGCACTTAAATTTGGGACTCTTTCACTTCCGAGTATTGCAAGACTAGTAGATTCCATGCCAAAACGCATACAAGCCGTTATTGCCGCAAAAGGTGATGTTACCTCTTATTAATGTTCGATTTAAAATATAAGATTCAAGTGTGTCCGAATATTTATTTGTCAGAAAATTTGCTGTGTTTTTGATATTTTGTTATCTAGTTCATACAAAATAAAATAATTATTATTTACGATTTGACTTTATGTATGTGACTTGATCTTTCAGTCAAAAAGACAAAAAAAAACAGTTAAATCAAATATACATATGTTTTTTAACATTTCGTATATCTTCCGAACATATAGTTGTTAGGGTTCGTATAAGTAAAAAACAAATTTTTCAATCGCCTATCGCTGGACACAAGCACTTAACAGGACACATGATAAATGTAAAATATACTAACGACCTTTCCTCAGTCTCGGGTTATTATAAACGGAAAATTAGATAATCAGTTCAAATCATCAAGCATCTTGAAAAATTTCAAAAGATGCTACGTGCTACAATAATACTCACAGTGAAGATGACTAGTGCAATCGCAGGCGAAACGTCGGAAAGTAATTCCAATTTGACACGGGTTAAACCCAAGAACCACGACCTCTTAATAATAAAATATAAACAAAATAAAAACTACGCATAGGCTACCTACTATAATCTTATTTTAGCTTAAGTGTTAAATTAGAAATGCCAAATGCTAAAACGCAAAAGAACTAATCGTGTTTAAATGCAAACAATGTTATCAACGTAACAAAAAACAGGGGCGCAAGCCATTAGTCATATAAAAAGTCATGAATAAGTCAAATACACTAGCGTGCACAGGCGGAAATGGCGGTTAAATATAGGGAGGCTCAAAACTGCAACTTACTCCATCGATTCGAGGGGGGACACCTGGGAAACAGGGGCACCTGGTTCAAAGTCGGACCGAAGCTGGAGAACTGAAGGTCGAATATACTAAACTCGTCGATGTCTGCAAGAACTCTGTTGTTAGTACACTAAGTATTATTAATTCTAAGCACTAACTAACATATAGCGGACTCAAATGAATAGTGGGATCACAACGGCGAAAGGGAATGTTTTTTGTATTGCACAATAACCGCCATATTTTTTTACTTTTGTATAAAAATTTTGTTTTTAACATTTTTTTTTAAAGACATAAGTATAGCAGCTTCTATTGATCCGAACCGAAAAAAAAGTAATTTCCTCGTTTTCATATTTATAACAAAACTATGTTTGTTTTAGACGTCTATATCTATAAGCTCTATGATAAATAATTTTAGATTTTTTTTTCATAATTTTACCTATGTTTAACGAATTTTTGATAAAAACTTCTAAAAAAACTTAATTAAAAAATAATAAATTTGAAAAAAAAATGTTTTTTATGCTTTCAATATTTATTTTGATAATGAATTAAAAAGAAGAAACAGATTATATTCAAAGAAAAACTTGTTTCATATCGGTATAAGAGGTGGTACAATATACAATTGGTTCCAAAATTATGTATTGGAAAGAAAGCAGTGTTCAGATTGGCAAAAATAATAATAATAATAATAATAATAAGATATCAAAAAATTGTATGTGCCTCAAAGATCTATTTTTGCCCAATTTTATTTTTAATATATATATATATATATATATATATATATATATATATATATATATATATATATATATATATATATATATATATAGTAAAAAGTTACTTTTCTTGAACACATAAGCTATATTCTTATTTAAACATTTTCTTGGGAATGGTGTTAAAATTATAACATATCATTGATGTTAAATGATTTTATTTTAAAAGGTTTTTCGTCAATATTAAAACGTTTCGACCACTTTATGGCCTTCATCAGTCATCTAAAACGAAATAAATTACTGCCCTAAGAGTTTACAGTTTTTTTTAAATATTCAATTTTTAAATTCTTACAAGTTTACTTAAGTTACAATGTCTAAAATAGTAAAAATAATTTTCTTCGGCTTACTTCAATATATTCAAGACGATCCACACATTAAAAATATTTATATACATTTAAAATTCAAAACGAGGATCAGAACGAATATTACAGATACGAAATTCCATGCACCGATTGCCCAAGTGTTTATATTGGTCAGACATCACAGTATTTGCAAAACCGTTTAAATGGACATAAGTTTGACAAAAAGAATACCTTAAGTAAACATGAATGTCAAACTAAACACACCTTCAATTTTTCGGAAACCAAAATATTGCAAACAGAGCATAATCAGAGGAAACGGGAATTTCTTGAGATGGTCTATATATCCAAGGCCGAAAACTCTATCAACGACAAAACAGATATTAAAAATCTTAGCAAAATTTATTTTAACATCCTAAATAATTAATATTCGGATTATTTGAACCCATTCACGAAACATTGTTTACCACTGCCAACCCTAATAAAAAGACAAAAACAAACGTAAACAACTTTGCATTGTCGATAAAATAATAGGTAGTCACTGTCGTTTTACATGTATAGCAATAAGTATGTGTCGTGTTGTGTCTGATCCTCGTTTTGAATTTTAAATGTATATAAATATTTTTAATGTGTGGATCGTCTTGAATATATTGAAGTAAGCCGAAGAAAATTATTTTTACTATTTTAGACATGTAACTTAAGTAAACTTGTAAGAATTTAAAAATTGAATATTTAAAAAAAAACTGTAAACTCTTAGGGCAGTAATTTATTTCGTTTTAGATGACTGATGAAGGCCATAAAGTGGTCGAAACGTTTTAATATTGACGAAAAACCTTTTAAAATAAAATCATTTAACATCAATGATATGTTATAATTCGAACACCATTCCCAAGAAAATGTTTAAATGTATATATATATATATATATATATATATATATATATATATATATATATATATATATATATATTCTGTAAAATAGTTTTCTTCGGTATTTTGGTCCTAATTTTTTATATATAAAACGAAGACTTAGTTTGTATGTAGCATTTTTATTTACAAACGTTTCGGCAAGTTTTTGCCTTCATCAGTGTTTCTAAAACAGTATTTTTATTTTAGTAAAGATTTTTAAAAAATATATAATAAATATGATCGAAAGAAAATTACAAATTTAATTTAGTTCTGAACTCACCTAAGAAGGTAATCTCCGGCATCATAATAAAATATCAACAAACAAAACATTCATAAACAAACTTTCTGGCACACTATACAACATTTAGTTTTGAAACATCACATACATTAAAACATTCAAAAGTTAAAATTCTACTGACTTGGATTAGATAATTATATCAGATGTTTAATATTATCAATAGATGTTCGGTTGTTTTTTTTTTGGATTTGATTATAAAAAATGTAAAATTCATTGTTCTGCATTTTAGGCATAATTGGCTAATTTCAAAAACCATAAAATGCCAAAAATGCAGAACAATAAACTTTACATTTTTTCATCAAATAGAAAAAAAAAACAACAGAACACCTACTGATAATATTAAACATCTGATTATTATAAAGGCCTAAATTAAATTTTCCGAAATCCTCTTTCTTGTACCTATATATCGAATATAATTCAAAATACAAATATTCCACCAATATCTTTTTGGCAGCCACACGTAGAATATTTAAAAATACAAATTTTTCCAATAAGTGGAATTTTGTTTAAAATGCGTAATTATATTTCTCTTAATTTGTTAAAAATATATATTTTGCTTTTCATTTATTTCAAATTGCAGAACCTAATATCAACGCGGGTCGCTGCATGTAAAAAAACAATAAAATCATTAAAAAAATTACAAAATAACTCAATAAAATGTATTTACCGTTTACCATATCTGACGCCCATCTATAAAGGCCTAAAATACTTTTGAACATTTCTATGATGTACAACACTAAAAAATTGTATTTTTATTAATTCAATAGCTAAAAGTATAAAAAACACGAATTTAAATGTTATTAGAAATAATAATATTCGTGACCATAATACAAGACATACAACACTAAAAAATGTATTTTTATTAATTCAACAGCTAAAAGTATTAAAAACACGAATCAGAAATAATAATATTCGTGACCATAATACAAGACAAAGTGATTGTTTTTGCACCATAAAATTTAAAAGTAATTTTGGGAAACAACGTATATTACACAGTGGGGGTAATTATTACAATAATCTACCAACACGATTACAAAATATTTTTAAAAAATTATATTTTTAAAGAACAATTAAAGAAATATTTTTACAGAATTAATATCTTTCACTTTTGATATATTTTTTTAATTTATTTGTAATTTATAATATTGTTTATACGTTATATGTTTTATATTAATTGTTAATTAGTTCCCAACTATAAACAATTTGTTTCTCGGGAATAAATCATTAATTAATAACAAAAATTAAATTAAAATAAATTAATTTTGCTTCATATTTAAACAATTAGTAATAATCTGTTTTATTAAACAAATATTATTTAAAAATATAATATTCATTAAATATTATATATTTTATCAATATTAAGCTTTTGTAGCTAGTTGGCTTTCCTTCGCTTTTTTCTTTATAGATAATTATAAAAATAAATAAAAAAACAAATTTTCAATTTTTTAATAATTTTAAGTTAAGATATAGAAATTCTTATGTAATAGATTCAATTTGGCCGTTTTCAGAAAAACTACAGACAATTCAATTTTTAAAATTCATTGTAGTTTTTAATCGTTTTTATTACATGTAAAGACCTCAAATTTGATATGCTTATTAATGATCACTAGAAGAATCTTTTTAAGTTAGCAAAATTCACACAAGTAAAATTATGAAAAAAATTCGCAAAGTCAAAAAATAAATGGCTTCCGGTCGTTATGCAGGGCAAAAACTAAGGATTCCCTTCCAATGACATCAAACCAGTATGTTTATATAAAAAAAAACAAGAGAGGAAGAACAGTTCCTTTTTCCTCCACTACTACTAAAATGATATTTATTACATCAAATATGGAGTTTATCAGGACATATATTTCTAGACCGCTCTGTATCTAAAAATAATGGTGGTTATGTAAAGCAGGTGCAATATTTCGCCTTATTTTCAACGGCAATTTGTATAGGACATATCCGCAGTAGACGGAACTTATTCATGCTTGGTTGGTGTAAAAACCACACGGCTCTGAAAACTGAAGGTCATAGACACAACATTTACAATTCAATCAAAAATATATTTTTATATCGCCAGTTGACATTTTTAACCCTTAACCGTCCACATGGTCTATGACAGATTACTGGACAAATTAATTATGCTATATTTCCATATAAAGGGCCTCGACATTTCGATACTGATTATAGCAAATCAATATGATTTCCCTCGATTAACAGTTAAATACATTTTCAGTTAGATAATTATTATATATTACATTGTTTTAAATGAAAATGATTGGTTTAAACAGTTTATAGTATTAAAATATATTCACTGCAATCTCGCCAAAGATGTTTAAACATATTTAAGGGGTTATTTATTACATGTATTAATTTTTACACTGTAGATCCGAGTGTAGATCGTTATCTCACCATGACTGTAAACTGTTAAGTTTTGAAAAATTAATTTTCTGAAAAAGTCATTCAAAAAACGTTATAAATAACCCTAAAAAAAGAATTTGCAAATTTAGATCATTCTAAAAGCAAAATTAAGAGTTGTTTGTCCTTTTTATTCACCCTTTACCTATCGAAAAGAGTAAATTGCCACCCAGTACTCAAAATTCGAAACTAGAAAATCGAAAAAGAAATTAAATATACATTTTCAATAGCTGAAAATCAGATAGCCTCATAAGGAAGTCTGCATCATGTCATTCTATATTTTTTTAACTCATGTTAATATTTATAAAAAATTACGATGACGACAACCTGGCACTTACAATATCAGTATTACCTATACCGATTTTTTTAAGTAGTAAAAGTTACAACTAACAATTATAATACTATGTTTCTTAACTACTAAAAAATCTTTACATAGGCTATAATTTCAAATATATCTCGTTTAACTTGTACCTCAGAGGATCAAACTGTTCACATGAACACATTATTCTAATTATAATAAAACATAAACTTTAGGGAAACGTAATATACCGAATATACATAAAAATAACAGAGTACTGCTTTACAACAACGTATACAACATTTAAAAAAGTAAAAATATTATCATTAATATTAATATGTAATAATTATACATACATGCAAAAGTTTTGCATCACCCACTAATTTATTAAAAGAGCAACGCGGTGATTTAAAAAAAAATGTTAAGAATAAACTTGTGTACGATTACTTTATTATAACCAGAATATAAACCTGTAAACAATCAGTGTTGCCAACTTGGTAGATTTTCAACTAGATCTAGTGGTTTTAATAATCATTTAGTGGCCTGATGTCATCAAAATCCACTACGGTGGAAATTCTAGTGGGAATGACATTTTTTTTATTTATATATGCATATATGGTATGAAGTTGCCAATTCTAAGGATGCAACTGCCAATGATGACAATCCATTTCAAAGAATAGCCTCCTTTGCCTTGGAACTTTTAGACTTTGGTATTGCCTCGGTCAAATGCTGAGGTTGAAAGGTTATTTAACCAACTTAACCTAGTTAAAAACAAAATTAGAAATCGACTAAATTTTGATACTTCAGTTTCTTCGATTTACATAAGGTGTGGCCTTAAAAGCATACAATAGTGCAGTGATAGCTATGTAATACCAAATGTTATTCAAAAAATAAAAACAAATGAGACTTATCGACCCTGTGATATGGTTCCTAAAAATAATTACATAACGATGTAGATTTATTAAACATATTTAAGTTGTTTCTGCAGTTCGGTTTTAGTAGTTTAGTTAATTTAATGCGTTATGTAAATCATGTTTGTTATATCTAAGAATCATTAGTTCCTTGTTTTGTTTCGAAAATTTTCTTATGTTTTCTGTTTTCATATTTTTTATGTTTTTTACATTTACTTACGTATGTATTTAAAAAGACTGTTTTGCTTGGCTATAACTAGCATTTAATTTGAGTTTTATTTAATTTGTTTTAGTTTCATAACATTAATTTATTTCTAGTGCAATACCTAATGACGTTAAAATGACCGATTTTTCTTAATTTTGTTTCTTTATCCCGCCGGCAATTTTGAAAATGTTTTGCAAAGTCCACTCTATACCATACAGATGGCGCTGACAATTTAAAACGGAAAAATGAATGATACTACAGTTTCCTGATAGTAAAATATTTTTAGCGGAATTTAGTGATATTTTAGATTTCTTTTTAGTGGATTTCTAGTGGGATTTGACAGGGTTTCTGGTGGAATGTCTTCTAACAAAGTTGGCAACGCTGTAACCAATACTATCTACAAAATATTAAGAATTTGTGTAGTCCGAACTTATATTCGACTATCAATAAAGCTCTACTACATAAATTCTTACTACTCTGGATAGATGATGAGTTACAATATTATATTTTAGATACTTTTCCTTTTCAGACTTTAATGCAAGGGGTGCCACAGGGCAGCATTCTAGGAGCGTTGCTTTTTTCTATATATAATTTTGTCCTTGAGATTTCTATTAAGAAGGAAGTGACCGCAGTATTATGGATCATTTGCAAGCCTTCCGCCGCTGCAATATTTTGTTAAAACTATAAGAGATATGTATTAGCTTCAATGTGATTTTAATAGGGAAATATGTATAGTTGGGCGCTAACTTTTATGAAAAAATCAAATCTAGAATTATAAAATAGAAGTAGATTTGTCCATTTTCGACCATTTTTTGACCACTTTTTGACGCAAATGCCGTCGCATTTAATTTTTTTTCCCCAAAATGGCTCTTTACCGCCTTGCATTGATCCTTTGTCTACGTAACTGCAAAATTTGAAATGGTAAATCGTACTCATGTCTTTGTATTTCTGCAGCGCGTGAACCCTTTTGAACCCATTTTTAAACGAAATGTAATTTAAATTGCCTATATATAATAACACATTTTTTTGAGGTTGGACGTGCAGGAGGTTTCCTCTAATACGTAGGTACCTTTTCATCTTACTTTGAACTTGACTAGACCGCTGGTTTTTCACTTTTTGCGTGCAGTTCTCCCTTAAATCCTGTTCAGTATATCAATATACCATGATACTCTATTGAATACAATAAGGATATAAAGTCCGTCGCCCTCCGCCTACTTTTAAAGCCCTCATTATATTGCAACGAAATTTGGAAGGATAATATATAAACAAATTCTCCATTTTTTTAAGAAAAAAATGACAGCTTCAAATGTCAAGAAGGCAGCTGGGCGCAGTTTCGAAAGTGCGTTTTAAAGGTCTTTTATTCTTAATTCAACTACTAATTTTGAAAACATTTGATTCAGCAATTCTCAAATGATAACCAATAACAATCTTAAATTTGATTTTCTCATACGTGGTTTAATTCTGCACTTTTTTCCACCAACTGCAATAATTAATTGTCGTTGCATTGGTTTTCTAATATTTGACATTTTGAAACGTTCGTTCGTTAGAAGATAAAATCGAAGCAGTTATTATCCTTTGCGCAGCTAACCGGAATTATCATGCTGAAGTTCGCATCTTCAATGAACGCTTTCCAGAACGAGCAATGTGCAGGAAATCCTTGAGAATCTATTGTCAAAATTTCAAGTAAGAGGGAAGGTAAAAGTTTCCTCAAAATCTGGGAGGCCCAATATTAGCGAAAACGTGACAGAAAGGATCACAGCAAACCCCAATAATCTGCGTCATATTTGTTTTAGTGATTAGAGTACATTTTTCCTGAATATAAAAGTCAAAACATTCAAAATTATAGATATGGAATGAATTGGTCACCGAGGTCCGACAAAGTGGCCAGCTCGTTCGCCAGATTTTACACCCTTGACTATTTTATACGGCTATGTGAAATCTCAAGTTCTCAAAATGCAGGAATAAACCTTGAAACCCTCCCTCGAACAGGATGTTTATTTGTCAAGAGGTGCAAGGCAGCAGATATACATCTTTTAAAATGAAAATTTGATGTTTTTATTTTTCAGCTTGTTTCAGTTTTTTATTATTTGCTAAACTGTTTTCATAAAATATTTACTGTTTCATTTTCGTGCTTCACATAGTATTGACATTCGTAACCTCAAAAAAATATCCCCAAAGTATAATAATGATTCCATTACGAAACATTGTTATTGGTCATCATTTGAGAACTTTTTCGAAATTGGAGGTGAAATTCAGAACAAAAAGACCTTTAAAACGATATATGACTCAACTCGCCCCCCTCCTCCTCCTATAAAAAAAGTGTCTAAACTGCACTCAGCTATCTTCTTGACATTTAAAGCTGTCATTTTTTTAATGGAGAATTTGTTCATATATTATTGTTGCAATATACAGAGTGGTTCAAAAGTTACACGGCGGGCGACGGACTTTAGGACCTTACTATATGTCAATCAACCATAGAAATGAAAAGTGTAGTTAAAGAGAAAATTTGTACTCGTAAAAATCGAAAAATGCATACTTTTTCAATTTTTGAGTCTAATTTTCTCTTTAACTAAACTAGGTATAAAAAACTTTCCTTAACTTTTATTTATAACTTTTTGTGTCCTATAACTCTGCTGAAGTGAATTTATAATTTTACGAATCTTGAAGTCTAATTTTTAAATTTTTTGAACACCTTGTACATCCAACCTGAAATAATCGATTTGAAGAATATTGTATAAGAAATTGTAGAAATGTACAGCGGCGATGAACTTGTCAAATATACAAAATTTATTTCAAATTTGCTTATGTTTAAATTAAAAAAGAGAAAAATTTTAAGTCAATGGCTAGCGTTGAAATTTGGTATAAAAATATAAAATCAAAAAAGAAACAACTTTTTCCTTTACCGTTTTTCAAAGTTTTTGGGGAAAAAGTGCTTATTTAAATAAGTTTATTTGATTTGTTTTTATTTAAATGATTTTTTATATAAAAAATAATTTAAAATTTCAAATTAATTTAAAATAGTTAAGTTTGATTTAAATCCTGACTTTAATTAAAAGAATACTTCCTTTTTACCAAGTAAGTAAAAACGAACTGACTTAAATCAGGCCATCCCTGAAATAAAGTATTTTCTTTTCTCATATATGCTCTATTTGCCGTGACATTTAAAAACCGAATAAATATCCGGGATATTGTGATCTTTCTGGCGTAGAACTTACATCAATTAATTTAACAGTAAAAACGACGTCGAAAAAAAAAACAAACGTCTAGCTCATCTAGCCTCATTAAATTTATCAATTAACAATTATAATTATTATTGCTTCCACGATGCTTCGACAAATACATCCAAATTAAAACAAATTATGCGGAATAATAAGTGACACAAACTGCGCATCTGAATTCCGTCAGACAGCTCAATTTTTTCCGATAAAAACCATGCCAAAGATAAACTCTTATTGATATTACATACGGGTGTGCGATATTTGATAGTCATTCGATTTTAAAATGCTATAATTTCAATGCTATTTAAATAAGGAAAAGCCTTGAATGAGATCATCAAAGATCATATTTTCTATAAATATTCCAAAATAAGTGAGAGATTTCGGGTTCTGATTAATCGACAAAACCATGCTAATACTTACCATTTGACGTATTATTACTATTTGCATTGTATACTTGGTTGTGCTCGAAATCTGCGAAACTATTTTGTGACGATCCCGTGCTAGAAGTTGACGTATTACTGAAACAAAAAAAATGGTAAATTTCCTTTACCCGGAACTTCCCTTTTTTTAGGAATAGTGAAAAGTAACCCAATATAGTTTCGCACATAGTAATTTATTAACATATAAACTGTATTTTCACACATTTTTATTGGACGGCATTTTGTTCCACCATACTAATAATAATAATAATAATAATAAATAGCCTTTATTTAATAAATTCATATAAAAAATGAACAATAATTATTATAACATGACTGGCGAGATCTAGCAAAGCTACTCATCTAACCACCCTATGGAGAGAAAAATTTAGCAAGTATTTAAATAACCTATTACTAAAATTAGTTTTACAAAATTAGATACAGTATCAATATATAATATAAAATACATACAAAGGATTATGTAACTAGAAAAAAAGCATATTCTACAAAAAGTACGAAGGAGTTGCGATAAATTTACGTTAATATTAAGAATAATAATGCAAAATTAAAAAAAACTCAATTAGTTAGACTAGGATTTAAATTTACATTTAAATGTTTCAACACTTGAACATTTTTTTATATCAGTGGGAATGGAATTAAAATGTATTACAGCATTGTAGCTAAATGAACGCCGAAATAAAACGGACTTGTGATTTGTCTATCATGAACATCGGAGTTCTTAACAAGTTTTTCAAAGGGATATTTAGGTTGTTGCGTTTTATTTGTTTTATAAACTAGTGGACACAAATGCAAACTAAATCTTTGTTCAAGCCTTAGCCAGCGAAATTCTTGGTAAGTTGAGTAAGACTCAGATACTTTTACTTTTACATTGTTTATAAAACGGATTTGTGCCATATAATAAAGCTGTGTTTTAGACTGATTTAATAAGAGTTTATGTGATGCTGATATTTTATTAATAATATCAAGATCATATACAGGGTAAGTCAACGATTGGAAAAAATAAATACGTCGAACAGGTAAAATCTGGAAACAAACTGATTATGCTGTGGGATATATATCTAAGTAAAATATTTTAAATTATACGGGGTGCGTCAAAAAAGTAGGGCAACTAAAAGTTGTATTTTTTTAAATGGGACACCCTATATTTGACTTGATTTTTGAATTCTACATAAAATTCTAACACTTTTTTGTAAAACATGTTATATGGCTAAAATTGATAATTTCTTAAATATTTAACTTTAAACACAGAAAAATGAAATTTGATGCACATCTATGATTAGCAATATAACGCCTAGTGCCACTAAAAATAAAATATTTTGCTTCTGCAGAAAATAAGCATGGAATAAAAGACTGTTTTCGTAATATTCGAAGTTATCACATACATGGCGTCCAAATTTAAATGCCCAATTTTAACATTTTCAAACCAATTTATTTCAGTTTTTCTTGTGAGGTTATACAAGTTTTTCAAAGAAATATTTAGGTTGTTGCGTTTTATTTGTTTTATAAACTAGTGAACACAAATACAAACTAAATCTTTGTTCAAGCCTTAGCCAGCCAGATTGTTGGTAAGCTTGAGTAAGACTCAGACACATTTACTTTTACGTTATTTATCTTAATATCAAGGCGTTCTGAGAGAACAGATTTAGATTTGCCATATAATAATAGCTGTGTTTTAGACTGATTTAATAAGAGTTTATGTGATGATGATATTTTATTAGTAATATCAAGATCATGTACAATATGGTTTTCGGCTCTCCTTACATCAACGAAAAAGAGCTATAATATAACTAAAAATCGTCAGCATACTGGTGTGATTTTAGATATTTTAAGAAAGTAGCAAAATCCGAAGTATATAATGAAAATAGCAAAGGGCCTAACATGCTGCCTTGAGGCACACCACAACTTAAAGTTAAGGTATCAGAGACAGAACTACCCAACATTACTTTTTGTCGCTAATTTAGAAGAAAGTTTTTAAGATAATTAACAGCAGTTATATCCAAACCATAATAATGATGTTTACTACATAAAATACCATGATCTAATGTATCAACAGCCTTACTGAAGTCTAGTAAGAGCAGACAAGTTTCTTTTTGATCATCAGTAGCTCTGATGATGTCATCAGTGACTTTTAAGAGGGCAGTGTTGTACTATGTTGTGCACGGAAACCAGACTGAGTTGAAGGAATAATGTTATTATGGAAAGCATAATCATTTAACTGTTCGTATATAATTTTTTCTAAAATTTTAGAGAAGACAGGTAATAAACTAATAGGCCTGAAATGAGACAATTCTGACGGATTATTATTTTTGGCAACAGTTAAAACATTCGCCATTTTCCACTGCGTAGGAAATTTGCCACTTGTGATTGACAGATTTATAATATGAGTTATATGAGGCAAAAAATGGTGTATAATTAATGAGATATTTTTGCGATCTAAGCCATCATCGCCATGCGCATTAGAGCGCAACTCAGATATATTTTTTTCAACCTTACCAGGGTTTACTTCGGAGAATTTAAAACTGGCAGGAGCGTTATTGAAAGTTGAACTTTTGTAACGACCAAGAAAAATGTCATAGTGAGGTAGAGAATTAACTTGAGGTATACTCCGTAACAAGTAGTTATTAAAGACATTTGGAGTGCCAGTCTCTCTGGCATCAGTATTAGTAGCAGGATTTATATTTAATTATCCTAAAGTCCGCCAAAAAATTTTAGGGTCTAACCCAAATTGATGATTTACATAAGCTTTTTTTTTCATTACGTAAAGACATAGTGACAAAATTTCTTAGTTGCTTGTATTCCCTCCAACTCTCATCAGTTTTGACCCTTTCATATTTACTGTAAGCCTTGTTTCTTAAGCGCATCATATACTTGATATTAGAGGTAATCCAAGGTGCAGGAGGTTTTGTCAAACGTGAAGTTTTGTAAGGTGCATGTCTGTTACATAATCCATTAACTGCCCCAGTAAAAAAGCTGATCATTTCCTCAATGTCATCAAGTGAGTACAAAAGATCCCAGTAAAAAGCTGAATAAAATCAGTAATGAAAATGTAATAATTAAATTGAGAATAATCACGATACGTTTTGAACTTTATAGAACCAGATACCTTTTCACATCTCATGCTGCATTTAACTAAACAATGAACCGATGTGTCATCCCTCCGGATCACGAACAGAATGAAGCGAAGAAGTAACAATAATATCTAAAACTGAGCTACCATTTCTAGCAATGCGAGTGGGACGAGTAATAACCTGATGCAACCCATACTTGGTTAACAAATTATTTAATACAAAACTACCGTAATTTGGCAAGCAACCCACATTCAAGTCGCCACCAAAAACGATAAAGTCATAACACAGTAATTGTAAGTAATAAACAACATTGTAGATAACCAAGATGGTCCGAATACCCAAGAGCAAAAATAAAATGAAACAAAAAAGCACAAATACAGTGAATTTCATGCATAGCACGACCAACGCTATAAAAGTGCAGGCTGACCAAAAAGTATTAAACCTCATTTTCACCCGCTATCATCACTTTTTTGTTATTTTTGCTTGGATACGTATCAATAACACAGACCAACACACATTGTTTTGGTTCCTGCGATTTTTTAACTGTTCCTGGGTAATTTTTGGATGCAGAATGTAAAAAAGCTCTCAGATTTTGTCTATCAGATCTAGTTAAAAAAAATTGTATATATATTTTACGTTATAACTGTTATAATATATAATATTACTATTGCCAGTTAAAAAAACGAAGACACATGGATTTAAATATTTATTGCAAAAACTTAATTTACATAATTACATTAGTCACTAATCACACAAAAATTCTCTTTTATACGACTTTTTAGAATGGAGTTTACTAGGGCAGTCTCGCTGAAAGCTCCAGCAGTAGTCCGTCATCATGTGGTGGCTGTGGAGGTAGTGAACTTTTATACTCATGTTACAGCCGAGAATATTAAAATGTGAAAGCATAGTTTCCACTAATTCTACGTAATTCTATGCTTTATGATTTCTAAGAAAATTATGTACTACTTGAACAAATGAACACCAAGCGTTAGATTCAGTTTCGTTCATTGATGTGGTGAGTTGTGGATCTTTAACAAGTTGCCTTATTTGAGGACCATCAAATATACCAGCTTTTAGTTTTTCCGTGCCAATGCCAGGAAATTTACGTGATAAGTACCCAAAACAATTTCCATCTCGATTTAAAGCCTTCACAAATTGCTTCATTAGGCCTAGCTTGATATGCAAGGGCGGAAGTAAGATTTTTTCTCTTGAAACCAAAGGTTAGTTGATCACGTTTTGTTTTCCTTGAATCATGACATCTCTTGAAGGCCAATTTTTGTTAACCCAGTGCTCATTTTTAGCTCTGTTGTCCCAAAGGCACAAAAAACAAGGATATTTTGTATAACCACTCTTCTGTCCAAGGAGGAAGTTAATATTTGTTAGCGTTCTGTAAAAGAACACATTTTAAACTACGTTTTGAACTGTCAATAAAAAGGCCGCCAATCATCTGGAGTGTATTCAGGCAAACCCATTTTTTCTAAGATCCCTTTTATATTGTTACAGAATACCAAGTCATTTTTCTGAGCGAAAAAAGGCAGCAGATCCTTATCTCTTTTACGATAAAATGTAATATTAGTACCTGGACAAAGTAGATTTTTTTCTTTTAATCTGGATGCAAGTAATTCAGCGGATTCCTTTGAGAGATTCAGGTCTCTTATAAGATCGTTTAGTTCTTCTTGATTGAAACACTGCGGAGTTGCTAAATCTGCTTCAAATTCGCTGTCGTTTTCTGATTGAATTCTTTGAGCTTCGTAAGACGTTGATGTTTCTGTATCACCTTCTGTCAGTTCGGGTAGACTGCTGAATGATGGAACGGGTATTTCTTCCGAATGCGCTACAAGCCTTCTTGCAGAATCTAGATCAGGATATGTCCATTTGTGTCTATTATTTCTGCTATTTATGCCTTTAATATTAACGAGACAAAAATAGCAGTCGTCATGATGGTTTCGCGGTTCTCTCCAAACCATTGGTATACCAAACTTCAGGCACTTCCTCTTTCCAGTTGTCCACTGTCGCAAATGTTCAACACATGTTTTACATATGAAATGTGGGGCCCAAGATTTATTTTGATCTCCTAAATGAACGCCAAAATTGGCAAGATAAGCTCTTTTCACAAAGTCAGAAATCGTTTTTCTGCTCTCTTTCAAAGTGTATTCACCACACACAACAAAAAACATCGGGATGATAATTTACACAGGTACGTCTGCTTGTGGATGCCATTGTTTCAGTTTAGTGTCTTGATACTACAAAACGACCAAAATTTACACAAAATAATAGCACAACTTTACTTGGGAAAACTCAGTAATATACTAAATCGAGTACAGCCAAGCAGGTATAGAATGATCAGGTCATTGGCAATTACAGGTATAAAAGTAATTAAGAGCAGGGTATTGAGTAGTTCCTAGTATAGGAACATTGGGTCAGGGACAATTCCAGGTATCCATTTGGTTAATTAGATTCTGGGAAATTTCTATTTTGACGATTAAGTACATATTTATCTCTTTATTTGTTGTCCTTTATCAGAAAAAAATATCAATTAACCTGCAACCTGTATCTCAAGAACTAGAGCTGATAGAAAAAATCTGGTGGCATTTTTGGAATCAGTACATTAAAAACAGCTAAAATCAGATTTTAGATTTCCGGCACCAAATTTTTGATTTCATTTTATTACCCTGTGTAATTTACCGGTTTCTACCTATGCGCTACTCTTGATTTTTGGGCATAATTTAGTTAATTAGTTTTTTTACAATCATTTGTGTTTACATTTCATTCATATTAAAAATGTACCAGTTTATCGCTATATCATATATTATTTTTGTAATCTAAAGACAACTGAAACAGAAGCTTTTTACGTTGATTTAAAAAAAAATTATTTTGCCACCATTTTGTTCCAATATCTAGAAGTCGTACCACATTTTGCCAGCTTATCTCCATATCACACTTAATTCTTGCACAAAATTTGAAATCAATCTAACAGCTGTTTTTTCATGCTGATCTTTTAAAATAATTTATTAGACTTATACCAAAATGTTAAAAAATTACCAGTTCATTCCTATGTAACACTTGATTTGTATGAAAAATTTGAGGTAAATTGAACAATTAGTTTTTAACTAATACTTTTTTAACATTTTACTAGGCCGGCATTTTGTTCCGCCATACTGGATTTTTACCAAAATGTTACCAGATCATCCTCATATAACCAAATTTTGAAGTTAACTGTGAAAGTGATTTTTAGCTATGCCGCAAACTGACAGTCAAACAGACCGAACGACAGACGCACCAACCGAATATGAAAACATATTTTTTTCGGCAACTAGGGACACTAAAAAACGAGGATCTGTAATACCCTGGGAGGGTATTTACAATAATTAACATTTTATAACATCCTTGGCTTGAAAATTCCTCATCTCTCATGATTTCAAGTTACATTGTGCGAAATACTATTTATCATAGTCTATTGTGGCGCCGCACGGTAGTCACCAGCTGAACTAGTATAGAATGGAAGCTTTTACGGCTTTGATCGATTAAGAAATCATAGTTCTTGGGATTAGACCGTGTCACATTGGAATTACTATCCGACGTTTCGTCTTCGATTGCCCGAAGCATCTTCAGAGATCTTGACTTCACACCATCTGAATGTTCAGAGCGAAGTGTAAAGTGAACATCCCCGAAGAGGCCCCGACCAATCAAAGGCGAAACGTCGGATAGTAATTCCAATTTGACACGATCTAATCCCAACCATGAATTCTCAGCTGAACTAGTAATAAATCACGACTGGTTAAGCTGTTGGCTTCAGTATAGAGCCACGATAGATTGTGACACGATCTAATCCCAACCATGAATTCTCAGCTGAACTAGTAATAAATCACGACTGGTTAAGCTGTTGGCTACAGTATAGAGCCACGATAGATTGTGAGAAATAATATTTTATTCTTGTACTCCTTTCCTTATATGGGGTGTTGCCAGTCATCAGAAAAAAATATCAATTTCAAAAATTTCCTATGCAGTCATAGTGTGAAACACTTACGAACAGCAGATTTCATATCAGTTTCAGCACTTGTTGCAAAATATATTATTCTTCACTCTTGCGTAGATGTAACCACATCGGAAATCCGTACCATTAAGACAAAAAGTAAAAGTGTGACATGGACCTGTAAGAGCTGTCTTCAGGTAGGATAAGATATTATTGAGCTTAAGGCCGCAATAGTAAGAGTTAGGAGAATGAAATCGCTCAAATAAAATCATCGCAAAAACAACCACTGGATGGAGAATGGAATTCACGATCAACAAAAAGTTGCTGAAATATTTGGTTATCTGTCTGTTCAATGTATTACTAGCAGCATTCAGATATTGTGCAAACTAGATCTCACGAAGTTTACAGGAAAGCCTATGAAAGCTGTTCTCTAGAATGATAATGTTGTTCATGATTGTTATTAAAAATAATGCTATGAAAAAGTGTTAAAAATCAATTAAACTACTGGTGCCCAACAGTAAATGTAGTGATTTTGTTTATCTATGAGAAGACCGAAGGCCTAAGTACAAGGTACCGTGGTTGCTTTCAATAAAGACAGGGAAAGTCTATTGATACGGAATTTAAAGACTAGCAGATTAAGAGAAAAAGGAAAGGCATCTGTTGGCAACACATTCCATAATCGGAACACTCTGGGAACAAAGAAGCGAACGAAGTGGGAGGTCCTTGGTCGTTGCATCTGGACCATGAAGGGATGCATGTGGGTCGATGCTCGTGTCTCCCTGGCAAGGATGATAATTTATCAGAACAGAATCCGTGGCAGTATTTGTAAAACAGAGACAGATCGCCCACAATTCGACAATACTCTAGTGTTACAAGCTTCCTTGTTCCTTGGCTTCAAGCATTTGATTATTCATCTGAATGGTGTGAGTAGTGGGAGATAATTTGTGGGAAAGTAGACAAGATTATGCCTTAGAGGCGTTAAACTGGACAATGTTCTTTGCTCCCCATTCTATCTATATCATAACAATGACACTTTGATTCTGGTCTGGAACATGTCCTGTAATGTGACAGGTGCAATGATCTATTTTAGTCAATGACGATTGCGATCATCAGGCCGCCATAGTGAGCCCCGTGCAAGGCAAAGGCACAAAATGGAATCACAGAAACAACTCAACTCTGCTGGCTAATATCACGACTGGCATTGAATTACACTGTTGACTATTGACTTTCGTTGGAATTATGTCTATATATTTCATTTCACGTTACATCAACGTTTATAACGGTCTGATGAACTCTCAAAAGAGTGAAATCGCCATCGCCGCTCATTCAAATTAAAATTGCTCTTGCGGCATTGCAGGATATGTTCCAGACAAGGATGATAGCAACCTTGTTATGACGTTTGTATAAATTAAAATAAAATAAATTGACAGACCTTGATCTTTTAACTTTTACCAATTAACAATAAGAATTTGCAACGCCCCTGTCAAAAATAACGAGAATAAGAGATATAGATTAAGAACTTAGATTAACCCGGCTTTATACGGCACAAACTATAAATACAAAGAAGAGCATACTGATGTCTGAATGTTTCCATCACCTTGATATATTGTGAACTATAATATTTTTGTTATGAATAAAGACACTTTGTATTTTATTGTACTGCAAATATCAGTTATCAAATGAATACAAGCAAAGACAGATAATAATTTGAAGAGACGATGCATCCAATGTAAAATAAAGTACCCCTAAATGGATCCCAACTTTGTATTATATTCCGTATAGTTGGGATCCATTGAGAGATGGCTCGCTGTTGGACTTGCACAAGTCCAGAGTTGCCAATCTGCGACGTATTGAATCCGATCAGCTGATTCAATTCACTCATCGATAAGAATAATTTTTGCATTTTATTTAAAAAAAAAACAAGACGCTTCTGGCAACATCGAACCACATATTGTTGCATGCGTTCTAATTAAACTGTGGTATGAACAGCTGAAGTTGTTAATTTATTTGTATCTGATGAACTTAAAGAACATTCTTACCTGAAAATATCTGCTTTATCAAAATCTACAGCAAAACTATTTCCTAAATTGTTATTGATTCCGTTCTGGTGACTGTTCTTGACTTCAGGCCGGCTTCTAGTGGTGCCATTAGTTATAATACCATTAGAAATTGTA
The DNA here is from genome assembly GCA_030620095.1 of Kuschelorhynchus macadamiae. Lineage (NCBI taxonomy): Eukaryota > Metazoa > Arthropoda > Insecta > Coleoptera > Curculionidae > Kuschelorhynchus > Kuschelorhynchus macadamiae. The sequence goes on from JAUTXW010003002.1 coordinate 496,636, forward strand.
CCATTGGATGTATTGTTGTTGGTGCTCTTGATAAAACCATTTTTGGTTCCATTTGGAAGCTTCGGATTGCTACCGTTTACCGACGCGGTTGTCGGCCTCGTGTTTGGTACTTCTGGCATGGTGAATCCAAATTTTTCGAAATTGTACCTGTAAAAATAAAACACACCTATAGGAAAACTGAGTACTTTGACCAAGCATAAAGTGAACACCCGTTTTTTTAGCTTAAGGGAACATTTATAAAAGAATAATGTTTTATTTAAATCATCTTGACTTTTAGTAAATGCGCTGCGATAGAAAAGTGTTTTTTTAAATGGAACATTTAAATAAATAAGCAAGTTTTCCAATTAAATAAATAATCGTCAAGAGTAAAGAAAAGACTAGCTATATATATATATATATATATATATATATATATATATATTCATTAAAGAGGTTTAAATTTAGACCAGGTCTAACTTGACAGTTATAGGTATAAGATGACATTTTTAACAAGTGAACAAACAATTTTTCTAAATGTCGGTTTGTCTGTCTGTAAAGGGCATAGCTTCAAATTTTGATCAAAAATCGTAAGACTCATAAGGAGATGTGGTAAAAATCCAATATAGGGGCCACGCATAATGTAAAAAAACATTATTTAGAAACTTATTGTTGGTAAAATTTAAAATAGCTGAACAAAATAACAACCTAGTGAAATGTTAAAAAAAAATATTATTCAGTTTACTTCAAATTTTGCACAAAAATCAAGTATTACATAGGAATGAACCTCGGAACGAACTGTTAATATTTTGGTACAATCCAAGGTCACGGCTTAATAAAATATTTAAATGAGATATAGAGATAAACTGGTAAAGCTGTGGTCCGAATTTAAAATGGCAGTCAAATGCTGGTGTGATGGTTTCTGTTTATCTGGATATCTATCAGCAAATATCTGGCATGTTCTTGTTAAAACTCTGTTAGATTCCCCATAGATAATAAACAAATTCAAATAATCCTCGTGTGTGTAATTTAATTGCCTCTGCATGATTATTAGTTTAATAATTATTATTATAATTACTATAATAAATAAATAATATTTTAGTAGGTAATTGTCAAACGACAATAAATATTACGTTTCTACAGTAACCAATTGATTTTGTTCTCGCCAGGCCTCCATATTAGGCCAACTAACAAGAAAACTTAGAAGCCGTCTGGCATTATTAAAATAAAAAATGTTAAATCGTCAATAACTCAAAAACTACAAATTTTTGGAATAGACAACTTTATACAAAGTCACCCTTATTTTAAGTGTTAAATAAGATAAAATTATAAAAATTGGGGCTTACCATTTGAAAAAAAAGTAACTTTTAACGATTTTTTAAAGTATATTTATAATGTCAGTTTTTGATCACCCTATATTTATTTGTTAGAAAAATATCAGCACAGGCCACTAAAGTGGATGCTTTTGGACAAGGAAGCCACCCGCAAATAAATAATAGAGACTTCGATAAGCAGATATGTATAGTTATGTCTAGACCTGCAAACGTCATTTTTTACATAAACTTCAAAATATCTCAAAAACAGTTCAACTTAGGTATAGGATATTATACACGAAATATACCTAGAATTTTTAGAGGAATCAAAAAATTCGATAATATACAGGGTGTTCTATTAAAAAAAAGAAAGTTGATGTCTACTTCCGGTATAACCGGAAGTGCCGCCATCTTGAAAATATTTTGCGAATTGCCGCCATCGACATCGACAAAATTTCAAATTTTTTCAAAGCCTACTTTCTGAGAAATCGATCGCCGCAGTTCGTCGTGGGACACCCTGTATAAAAGTAGATAGTGGTTGTCCCCCCAGTGCCCACTTCCAACTAACAAAAAAAACACTTTCAGTTGGACTATCATTTTTAGACCACGTGTAATTGGTTAACGGGAAAACAAATAACATTAATGTTGGTGGTCAAGGGTCTGCCTGAGTTCGTTAAGAATAATGAATTGCACGTCCATTGTTGTCTTGGAACGGCAAAAATTACACAAACGATACAAAGGTAAGAGGTCATAAGTTCATAATATAAAAACAGTATCAAATAAAAAGACAATTCCTGACTCAAAATTAAAACTGCAAGAGAACGCCTACAACCAGGATCTTTTACACGTTTTCTACCTATTTTTTTATCCATATAGTCATTTAGTAAGCACATAATATGTAAGTTGGGATATCTTTTACTTTTTTAGACAAAAGGATGAAATCCTTATGAGGAAACTTCAGAGTAATTGAATACAACTAATCTGTAAATGAACTTGAACGAGGGAAATTCCGGATAAATGAAATTTACGATTTTTCTGGGTAAAGTCCCAAAATGCGGATTTTAAATTAATTTTCCAAAACATAGTTTAAAGTATTAAGTACACTATTTAAAATATATTTTCTTTATCTTAAGCTCATCTAATTCCTATTAAAATTTAATAATCTAAATGCTGTTCTAAATTAAGTTGTAATATATCCGATTATCGGGGATTTTTGAAAAAAAAGTCTGTATTGTTTCCCAGAAAATTGGCATAAAATACCTTAACTTACGGGACACATCTTTACCCTTAAGACTGGAGCTATGTTTTAACAAAATCAGTATTACCCGAACTTTTTTCCATATGGTTCAAGTTTGATAAGCAATTTTGTAACGAATTTTTCGAAATCTTAATATCAATTTTATAGGCTTTTTCTTATCCAAAATATTCATTTTTTTAAAAGTTATTTTGACACACAGTTTTTCCTTCCCCAAAAGGAGACACCCCATCCTCCCTTAAGGAAACTATCTACATTCAGCACTGGATTTCATATTAAAAAAAACATCCAAGTTGTTCTCTAATAAGTGATAATATACATTAACTTTATTTAGTAACACAAATACCAGTTAATGATCACGCACAATGGAACCAATATTGGAAAAACCGAGAAAAAAATTCCAGCATACAAAGCCAGACAGATATATCTCAATTATTATGCAAGTTGAATATTGATTTATCAGGGAGAGCTTCTAAGCTAATCAAAATCGTTTTGTTTGTCGGCATTTATTAGTAATTAGACTCTTTATGGCTTTTATGAAATGATTCTATTAAAGGTCACAGTTTTTTCGTAATTCTTCAAATTAATACGGATTTTCTCAAAAAAATGAAATGGCATGATATGTGACTTTTTTGTTAGAATTTAATTTAAGGTAGTTAAAGATATAGCAAACATATTAATAAAATAAAACAATAACATTAAGTAACTAATTTAATTTTGTTTATCAATATTTGTTATCAGTTTTTTGATCCTGTCGTATTTGTAACAACGTAAACAAATTTCCGGGTCTCGATAGGTAAAATTACTCAAAGTAAAATTTTAAAAAATAGTTGCCGAAACCCGGGATCGAACCAGGGACCTTTAGATCTTCAGTCTAACGCTCTCCCAACTGAGCTATTTCGGCGATAACAACATTTGTAGATAAGTAAATGTATTGCTGAGGTATTGATATATTTTATCTCAATATTTTATAAATAATCTGCCAAAGTTTAATACCTATCAATACAATAGAAGTGGGTAGAGAAAACTTTTGGCCAAATGGATTCCGAGATAATTAAAATTGATCTGCCGCCTTTTGGAAGAAGATTCCTTGAACTTCTTTGATCGGCTTTATTTATTTATTTTACAAAAACAGAGGTATTGTCTAGGATCTTAATGCGTAAAAAAATCTAGATATAGAACCTAAAACGCTTTCTATGAACGAAACAAACGGTGGTCCGTCACTATGATCCAGAGGCTATGAAAAGAAATCTTTCTGATCTTTCACGACCCAAAAACTCCACGCTCAAAAATTAGCTGGCACGATTCTTTCTTCTGAATTCTAACATATTATTTTGCAACAAGGAAAACTACCATGTGGCAAGATCGTACTGAGATTGCTAACTAATTTAATTTAATAGTTGCTAACAAAATGTTGTAAAAACACACACACAAGCTTTCTTGCTTGAAATGTCGTCTGTTTGCAAGACAACGCTCCTGCTCAAATGTCTCTCGATGCAATGTACAAAACTGATAAAATTCGTTTTGAATAGGTTGAGCACCTACCCTATTTCCCGGATTTATCAACGTCAGACCAGTATTTGTTAGCAAAATTAAAAAAAAAATTCGACAGGTATTTTGATAAAAAAAAGAAGCCATATGCGCCGTTGAGGGTTAAGACCTTCCTTAGAATAAGAATTAAACTAGAGATCACATCTCATTCATAAATCACGTTAGGGGTATGCGCCAACATGGTTCCCCTATTTTTCACATTTTATCGACCAATGTTTACAATAAAATAAGAAGTGGGGATGGCCCATGCCCAAACCGTGACCATTTGTTGACGAATGCCAGTGACAGCGTGAGTTTTCACTTCCCGCATAAGGAAATATCATTAATCTTGAAAAAATTATCATTCCGGGTTTTTACAGATCCTCATGTTTTTCCATTACTGTCGGTCGGTCGGTCTGTTCCGGTATAGCTATAGTCATCAATCAATCAATCAATCTAATAAGTACTTTTTTCAGATATTTTTAAACATTTAATTAGGCCACCGTTTTGTTCCCCATTTTGAATTTGTCTCAACATTTTTACCAATTCATCCCTATATAATATTTGATTTTTGAACAAAATTTGAACGTAATCGATGTAGTACTTTTCAACATTTTATTAGGCCGCCATTTTGGATTTGTAGTAAAACTTATCAGTTGATGGTCATGTCACACCTAATTTTTCTGCAAAATTTGGATAAAATGGATAAGCAGTTTTTAAGGAATAGATAATTTTTTAACATTTCAATAGGACGCCATTTTGTTCTGCCATATCGGATTTTTACCAAAATGATACTATGTCATCATCATATGACTTTTAATTTTTAACCAAAACTTGAAGAAAATAGAACTAGCAGTTCTTAAGCTTTGTCGCGGACAGACATACAGACTAACCGACGGAACTTGCAACTAGAATACTTTCCCGTTGCGACGAAAGTAAGAAAAAGCGAGCGCTATAAGATAAAAATAGAATAGCCAATAGTCACATTGTTATTCCGTGTTAATAGCTAAATTTAAAAATAAAACGTTTTTTTTTTTAATTTTCAATATCCTAAATCTTAAATTCTAACCTGTTTAGAACATGTTTACGAACAGATTTTTACTTTTTATTACCCAAAGAATCACCATTTAAATTCCTTTACCTCATAACACAACATAAAAAATTGGCCCAACTCAAGTGGAAATTAAAAAAAGGGCCGATATCATCCGAAACCTTATTATTTCCCCAGATTTCATCCAAAATCTAGTGAATTTCGAAATCGCAATACATTTTTTCAAGCGTCAGACGCCCTTTGACTATTTTAATTCTCTGGTAGGAAAAATTATTGTAATCGTCAAAATAATCACCTGAGTTTTTCTTGTATCATTATGGTTCTGAGGATTCTCACATGACCCCCGACGAAATAAACATTTTATTGTACTGAACCAGATTGGTATATACGTCATGTGACTCAAAATAAGTGATAAAGGTATCTTCCATTAGACATAACAAGTCCCCTGGAAAAGGAAATCTAGCTGTTTACTTAATGATTAAGACAATTCCAAACCTAACCGGCCATTTTTTTACAAACTCACATTGCCGCACCATATTTAGGTCAACTAAAGCTCCTAGTTTCGCAATGTCCAAAATAAAGTAAATAAAACTTACTTATTAAATATATAAAAAATCAATGTTCTTCTAAAGTCACTGCACCTTTAGAACGCTGCTTTTTGAAGTAAGGCAATATATAATTAGAAGATTTAGAGTAAATTAATTTCTTTAATGTTAAAGTTTATTGTAGTTCCACGACCCGCTATTGGTTTTTATGCCACGCCGGTCACGTGACCCTGTAACAATATTTACTGTAGCATATTATACTTTTTTACTACAAGGATCCCTTGTGAATGAAAGTGGGATGGTCTAATACGTGGAGTTGTCGTTCGGGGTTGCCATATCTAACTAAAACTCTTGTTACTGGTGCAATCTGATCTAAGGCTTTGGGTATTTTAACTTGTATTTTACTATTTTGCAATAAAAGTAGTTTCTTTATACTGCTTAGAAACTAATACTGGAAAAACATTACTATTTTTTGTATGAAAATTTTATTGCATCATGTTTAAACATATTCACCGTAATATAAATTGGTATAAACATTGGAGTTCCTGGCTAGGCTTGACATCGTCGTACGATCGACCTTATACTGTGAGGTAATCTTGGCAGTGGCTAAATATGTAAATAATGAACTCAATTTTTATTCTTACTCCAAGGTTAAGACTTCCTTTTTGAACATTCTGTTAAAATATGTAAATCTCAAAGGAGATTAAAACAGTATTTATATAAAGTTGATACCATTTACACATTAATAAGCAAATATATTAATAAAATAATAAGTAACTAATCTAATTTTGTTTGTCAATATTTGTTTTAAGTTTCTCGATCCGAGCTTACTTGTAACAATGCAATCAAATTTCTGTTTAAGGTCGAAAGCCAAAATTATCTAAAGTAAAATAAAAAAAATATATTTGCCGAAACCCGGGATCGAACCAGGGACCTTTAGATCTTCAGTCTAACGCTCTCCCAACTGAGCTATTTCGGCGATAAGAATATTTGTAGATAAATATATTTTATAAATAATCTGCCAAAGTTTAATATCAATCAATAAAATAGAAATGTGTAGAGAAAACTTTTGGCCAAATGGATTACGAGATGATTAAAGTTGATCAGTTCTTTCGAGTGACAGCGTCGAAGGAAATCTGCCGCCTTTAGGAAGAAGATTCCTTAAACTTCTTTGATCGGCTTTATTTATTTTTTTTACAGATTTTTTAAAGATCAAATGTTATTCTACACGGTATAATACCATAGATGTTACTACACTTTTACTATTATGTTATTTTGAACATCAATGTATTTTGCTATAATCAATGAAATCATATTTATTTTAATTCACCTCTTGTTTTAATACTCCCTATAGACAAGTTCTTAAAAAAGAAAATAAAAAAAGTTATCTCAAAAAAAGCAAGTTATCGAAAATCTGAGTTCCTCTTTCAAAAATATGTTAGGTAATCAAAATACAGGGTATCCATCTATAAAGTATCACATTTCACCAAGTTATGACTGAAAAACGAGATATTAAGATGCTGTTTTCACTGAATTTCCTAGAATTGCTTAAAGTTAAAATACATGTCTGGGCTTATTTTCATTAAAAGATCAAATGTTATTCTACACGGTATAATACTTGCTTACGTTGCCAAGTGTCGATAATTTTCTGAAAATAGCGAACAAAAGTTTTTTTCTAGGGCAGAATAAGGGCTTATTTTAAATGGAACACCCTGTATCTCCAACATTCATTTAGAAGCCCGATCCTTCCCCTTTCTAAAAACGTATAATTTGTTATAACCTTTCAGAACAAAAAACAACAGAAGCAACAAATACAACTAATCTACATCAATCTTATTAGAAACAGCAGAACAAACGCATTAATTAAATTAATAAACTAATACATTAACTGCTCAATATGACCCCCTTTTTGTTCAGTACATGTACGTAGGCGAAAATCAAAAAGAAAAAAAAATCAAAAAGCATTTCTCCGGTAATTGTATTGAAAATGTTAATTACGTTATTTCTGAGTTCATTTAAATTTGCAGGAGTAGGGCTATAGAACCTTAATATACCCCCCATATAAAAAAATCGGGTATTGTTAAATCAGGAAAATAGGAAGTCCATTCGATGGGGCCAGCTCGACCAATCCAGTTGCTTCCCAAAGTTGTGTTTAATGAATTCCTTGCTACTACAGAAAAGTGAAGTTGGGCACCATCTTGTTAGAAATATACATTATATACATCAACTCCTTCTTGTTCCAGTTGAGAGTACAAAAAAATTTCTAACATATCTGCAAAATTGTTTCCAGTTACAGTTGTCTCTTGGAAAAAGAAGGGTCCATACATTTTTTGTTTTTGACGCACCACACCATACATGTAACTTAGGGGCATTTCTTTCAAACTCGTTGTAAGCTCTAGGATTTTTATCAAATCCTGCAGTTATGTTGTTTACTCTTCCACTTAGGTGAAACGTTGTTTCATTTGATATTATTAGAATTGAATCCGGTTGATTTCTAAACAGATCTAATATTGTCTCACACATGATATATCTCTTTTCAATTGCATGATTTTCAATTTTTTGATACGATCGTATCTTATACGCTTTAAAGCGAATTACTTTTATAAGATTATATACCTTACTCTTTGACATGTTTGACACTTGGGTGATTTTTCTAACAGATATTTTATTATTGTTTACTGTTAAAACTTCTTTCACCCATAAAATGTCATTTAAAAGGTTGTTTTCAGAGTCTTCTGTCTTTCTTTCTTTCCATTGTCCCAGTTTCTGAAAATTTCTTAACCAGCTTAGGATTGATTTTCGAGTAGGCGGATTTCTTTCAAAAACTGTTCTGAATCTTCTTGTTATTGTAATTGAATTAGTATTAATGTAGAGCAAAAGGGACTGCGCCTTTTCTCTTTGGGTCAACATTTTTGAATCACGTAAATAATTAATAACATCTGACACTTTTGTCAAAACATTTCGGGTGAAGCAACCTTTTACCTGTAAATTTTGGGTGACAAAAAACCTAGAGATTACCAAGAGTTTAAAAGAGATGCCCCTAAGTTAAATGTAAGGTGTGGTGCGTCAAAAGAAAAATTTAAGAACGTATTTTCAAAAAATTATTAAGACTTGGCAACAAAGTAGGCAAAAACATGAATCAATTCTAAGAAATTCAATCGATTTTGACTTATAACCTGTTAAAATGTGATACTTGATACATGGACATCCTGTTGGGGTGTTGAAACCTGATATTAATTGATATTGGGAGAAAATCATACCTTCCTACATAATATTATGACTTTTGATTTAAAAAAATTATACCATTATTTTGGTTATTGTTTCATACACAAAATTTTAAAAAACACTAGTATAAGCCAATCGGAAAAAATATGGGGGGCTGATCTGAGAATATCGAAGTATCAATAATCAAAATAGGCAAATATTTCCAAAATTCAGCAGGCAATAACTAAACTACAGCAATATAAGGCACTATTGTCGACAGTTGTTAGTTGGGTCGATTAGAAAAACTTGAGGTCTAATTTTCAAATAAAGATAAGCGAATATTTACAAAAATACGAATGAACCAACGAAATTAATCGAAGCACCAAATGGCACTTACGAACGACGTCTAGTTTGGGTCAATCAGAAAGACTTTAGACCTTGAAACAAAATAAACGACTATTTCCAAAAATTAAGAAAGCAATAACGAAACTATTTGAAGTACTAAAAGGCACTAACGAATGCCACCTAGTTTGAGTTGATCAGTAAAACTTTGGGGGCTGACCAAAATAAACCAATATTTCCAGAATTAAGCAAGCAATAACGAAACTACTCGACGCAATAACAAACGCCCAGGGAACTGACCTTGAAATAAAAAAAAAACAATATTTGCGAAACTAAGAAAGCCCTAACGAAACCAAATAAAGCACTAAGAAGCCTTAACGAATTAGACGCAATTTGGGAGCTAACTTCACGGACTATAGCTGCCGTCAAATTTCGACGGGGTCTTACTCGCATATTTTTAAAATTTACACTTGAAAAAGACACTAAATCTACAAAAATTGTGTGAATGTAAAGATTTACTAATTAATTCAATTTAATTTATTTGACTCACGATTCAAATTGCGTTTATAAGTTTATTCTGTTTCTTAATTGCTCTCTATAAAATATTCGTTTAAAAAACAAATTTGCCGAACAACACCAAACAAACTACTGATTTTTCTGAGCGCTTAATCACATATATATCGCTTTCAATTCAAAATAAAATCCATAATTAAACGGTAATCAAATATGGGGGAATTTAAATTATACGTCGATAAAACATCATTATGAGAAATATAAAATTTTCTAAAATCGGACTACGTCACTCGAAATAGCAAACTGGCCACGCGACATAAACATTGCAAACGCCATTCGGAATTCTACAGCCGGCTTTATCAGTATCGTATGTGGGATGTAAAATATTTTCGATAAAGTTATAACCTTTTTTTTTAGGATTATTGATAATGTCACATACAATATGAGCTTGCTTTAATTTTAAGCTTGGTGGGGACTCGATAAAATTTTACACGATAACACAACAATCTAAAATTTGTGGAACTTGCATTATAATGTGTTAACATATTAACGTATGTTCACAAGTTTGGGCACCAGATTTAGGGGGGCGAAGCTACGTCATAATGATAAAATTTTTAAGTTGGCTTTGGAAAACTTTATTTTGACAGTTCTAAATTGTAGAAATCAATTGCATTGAAATATCGCACAAATCAGATCTGTCAAAAATAATTTATAATATGGTTGGGCCAGATGCCGAAAGACAAAATAATTCCCATGTTCGAAAATCAATAAATCCTTTCAAATAGTAAATACAAATATTTCAAATACAAATAATTTCTAGTTTTCTCAAGAAATTTAGTAATACAAAATACCTAGTCAATTTAAGCAAATATATGCTAAAAAATCTACCGGGTGGTCCTTTTAAAGTGTTTAACGGTGAAATGGAAAGGTGCAGTTTTTTTTCCAGATTCGTAATCTCCAGAAAAAACGACATTATAATCAATGAATAATTTAATGTCAATGTCGCTACGCTAAATTCAACAAAATGAAAAAGAAAATCAACAGAAGAAAAAACTGATATTAGGTACATGATTTTATTTTATCAGATGTTCAAAATGAGGGCCATTTTGTTCTAAACATTTATCAACTCTCTTTCGAAAAGAATTCCGCACTCTGAATAACATATCTGGGGTGATTTTAAGAACTGCACGCGTAATCCTTTCTCTCATGTCTTCGGCTGTAGTTGGAGCAGTCACCACTTTTTAGGGGTGGGGGGTAATTTTTAAATGTTAAATGGAAAGGTGCAGTTTTCTTTCCAGATTCCTAATCTCTAAAACTACGTTATAATCAATGAATAATTTAATGACAAAAATTAAAAAAAAGAAATTCAACAGAAGAAAAAACTTATATTGGGTACATGATTTTATTATAATAGGTGTTCGAAATGACAACCATTTTGTTCAGAAACATTGTCGTTGTTTTTTCTACATCCTCCGAGAATTACCATGTCAACTGGGTAAAAAAATACGGTATTTTGGTTAGATTATGTAGTTAATTATTTTTCTCCTGATTTTTTTGGGAGGTCTGCAGCACTGCAGCGATGATTCACCAGCCCCCACTATTGCAGTTATCATGACAACGAACAACTTGACAAGTTATGATATTGCCAGTAATTTTCTTACATTATCTTCAAGTTTAAAGTCTTTAGTTTAAGCGCCTTGTTAAACTAAGTGTTCATTGTGTTCGTTTATTGTTTTTTTTTTAAGTTTTAATAATCTTAGTTGAGATTTTAACTACCTATCCTTAAAATGAATGAATTCGACTGCCAAGTTGACATGTTATTAATTCTCGGAGAATGTAGAAAAAACTATCGCAATGCTTCTGAACTCTGGGCGGTAAGATTTCCCCACTTACCACCAAACCTCACATGGCGTTCAAACGATTAGAGACTAGGGTCGCCAGACCGGCCAACTCTCATCCAGAAAACGCAGCAGAAGGAAAACCAAAACGAACGACGACATGGCGGGCAGGGGCGGTCCTGGGACACCTCGATGGCATCTTGACCACCGATCGGTCCCAGGAGCTCTTCGGCTCACCTGCCTGCAAGAAGTGTTTACCTGTCACTTTTGTGCACCTGTCTTTTGCGTGACACCTGGTTTGCACAGGTAGGTGTGATTTTTGAAAAAAACTTCCAAGAAGCGAGCTTCGCGTCATCACAAGAGCCGAGCCTCGCCTCGCCGAATTCCCAGAATTGTTTTTCTGTTAATTAAAATGAATATGTTCGACGTAAGACTAGAGGTCAGGTTCGCAGATAAGAAAAGGTCGAGTACCGAGAATTGTTTTTCTGTTAATGTTCGACGTAAGACTAGAGGTCAGGTTCGCAGATAAGAAAAGGTCGAGGATGTAGATAAGGAGATGTTTGTGTAGTATTGAGATGAGCAATGTTTGAATAAATACGTAAAATATTAGTTTTTGGAAAAATAGCGAGAATATGTTTTAATTTTCGAACGTAAGACTAGAGGTCAGGTTCGCAGATAAGAAAAGGTCGAGGATGTAGATAAGGAGATGTTTGTGTAGTATTGAGATGAGCAATGTTTGAATAAATACGTAAAATATTAGTTTTTGGAAAAATAGCGAGAATAGCTTGTTTTAATTTTCGACGACGTAAGACTAGAGGTCAGGTTCGCAGATAAGAAAAGGTCGAGGATGTAGATAAGGAGATCTTTGTGTAGTATTGAGATGATCAATAATAATGTTGTTATAATAAATAATATTTGTTTCGAATAATAGCTTATACCAGGGGATAAAAAACGTATAGCACTTAAAGTAATTAATATATATGTAAAATACAGAGGATTTAATAGCAGTCGATCACGAACCAGACTGGTGGTAATATATGCCTGTTCCAGTCAACAGAACGTGTCAAGAGTGTAAAGGGAACTCAATATCTCCAAACATCTGTGCATTTTGCCGCTGTGAAAAAATTCACAAAGAGGTTAACGGACAAAAGAGTATTAATAGATATACCGTTTTGTATTATTTAAAAGAAGAGTACGAAAGAAGGAGAAGGCTGCAAAATAATGAGTAAATTTGTTTTACTTTTCTATGGTATTCTTTTCAATTATTGTGTCCTAACTAATAGTCAACCAACGACGGCGACGACGACGACAAAGAAATATTATCCAGAAGAGCGCAGTTATAATTTTGTTTTAATTAATAATAGACGATATTATATTTTGAGAAATGTTGGTTTAAGAACATTTCAAGACACTGGTTATAATGTATGGTTTCACATACATTATGATTTAATAAAACCTGATGAAAATGTAAAGCCAAACGATAAAATATTTAATTTGGCTAATCAGCAAATAGGTCTAGTGCCTCACTTAAAAGACAGTGTATCAAACTTAACATATGTTCCTGTGAATATTAATGAACCTGCAGATATATATTGTAACTGGTATACTGCCAGATATTTTCGAAATAAAAATATTTATCTTGATTGTAAGCCTGTAGAACTAAAAGACATTTTTAGTGCACATTCCACTGTTTACAGCACTGGTCAGACAGAATTAGGAGAAATTTTTAGTGTAAATTCTACTGTTTACAGTACATGTCAAATTATATATTTATTATAATAAGACCCTGTACGTTACACAAAATGGATTTTGAAAGAATACAATTTTTATGTCAAATATGTAATTGTTTAGTTGAAAAAAATATTAATAAACACTTAAAACATAGAGTAAAGTTATTAAAATTTTGTGATACTTGTTTAGTGAATTATGTATTTGGTGTAAATAGTATTAGGTCTATGATTTTAATGTCAAAATAGAACAGTACAAAAATATTGAAATTAAAATGTAAAAAAACTACTATGGTTTATTTTATTTGTTTTTAGTTTTATTTAGTGGGTGTGATGTAAATTCACGTGATTTTTACTCACCAATAGAATAATAATTAAAAAAAAGTGGTAGAGTTTTATTTATAAAAGAAAGTAGATTGAACTAGGCGTCAATAGTGTCTCGTAACTCGAACTATGGCAGGAGAAAATTCAATTTTGTGTCTTGATATCCAGGGATTTAATTGTACCTCTGGATTTATTCCAAAAGAACTAGCTGTGTATGATGGAACACGTTGTTCAAATTTTCTTTTCAAACCACCATATAACAAAAGCATGTTAAAAGGCCAGGATTTAAAAACGATATCTTATCTCGAAAACTCATATCATGGTCTAATATGGGAGTCTGGTTTAGTAGACTTGAACGAAATAGCAAATGTCTTAGAACATGTGATGAAAAGATATCATGCCCCAAAAATATACGTCAAAGGAGATGAAAAGGTGAATTTTCTAAGAAAATTTATAAGTGCAGAAAAAATTTTTAAAATACCTCTGGAGAGTGAACCGAAGCTAAGCAAGTTTAAGAAAGTTCCCGAATGTCACTTTCACAAGGATCCATATGGCACTACTTGGCATTGTGCATTATCAAACGCCAAGTTGTTATATAATTATAAATATTGTTTTTCTGTTTGAAGATAAATAAATTATTTGTAGAAAACATGTAAATAATATATAATAAATAAAACGTACATGAAACAAAATTATTTTATTAAGTCACTCTACATTATTTTTATCTATCCAACTATTATGCTTATTACTGAAACCTAACCATTTTACAAATACTTTATTATTTTTACGTTTTAACACTTGTACCACTAAATAAATGTCTGGATATTTAACTTTTTGCAATTGAAGTTCATAGAATCCTCCTTTAATGTCTTGTTTTTCTGCATCTTGAAGTAGGTATGTCACTGGATTTGTAAGTTGAACTTTTTTTACGCTAAAAATTTCTGTTGACCAATTTGGTTGGTATTGTTTATCAAAAACTCCTCTAAATTTGGAAATTCTTACATGGTCACCTATCTCGAATTTTGGTTTCGATGTCATTTTAATTTGATTATAAACTGTGTTTAATAGCAGTTTTTCATGCTTTTTTGAAATTTCAGCCGGTTTTAAACCTATGGTAGTGTGTACTCGATTATTATAGGAATAAACGATTTGTTTTAATATATCAAACCACTTGTATGATCCTTGAAGACTAAATTCTTTCCACATCATTCCTTTAAGGGTTCGATTTACACGTTCAACAATAGATGCTTTTTTCTCACTGTAAACTAAATAATGTTTGACATTGTATTTTTTCATTAAAATCATCATTTCTTTTCCAGTAAATTCACCACCGGCGTCTGTACAGAGATGTATAGGTGTCTGTTCTTTGAATACATTTTCCATCGCTTTAGATACCTCTTTGGCAGTTTTTGTTTTTAACGGATAAGCCCAAACGTATTTAGAAAAACAGTTAATTACGACGAGTATATATTTGTATCCTTTGTTTTCTTGTACGTATTCTTTCATATCAACCAAATCAGCTTGCATTAAGTCCAATAGAGATTTGATAATAACCTTCCTCCTTTTAAAATTTACTCTTGATGGTTTATGGAGTTCTTCAACAATATCTTTTTTTACTTTGGTTACAAATTTAGACATATTTTTATTCTATTATATTGGCTTCTCGTAATTCTTCAATAATGGCATTAATCTCGTTAACGTGATTTGTATTACCAGCAGCCTGAGACGCAACTAGTAGCTCCAATCTCTCAACCAATTCATTAGGATCATCCCAAAAAACGTAATCAATAGGATTGTTTGAAAGTTTCATAGACATTCCCTCCCCCTGTTTCAAAACATCATCATCAGTTGGACTGGTATAATTACTCTCAGTTTTATTTATTATTGGTTCAATAAATTTTCTAAATTTCTTATTTTTACTTGATTTTACATTTTTGATAGCATTTGTTTTAAATAATATGTGAGTATAGTTTTTTGCGTCATCATTTGTATAGATGGTGGGAACATTCTGATTAAATAACAAGCCATATAATCCATTAGTGCCTTTATATTTTTTTCCTGCAATTATCAAATCAGCTCCATCGAAATCTATCGTTTTGTTACCGATAGAAAACCGTTCGATATCCTTATCAAACTTTACTTGGAATTTTCCATCAGAATTACTACTATTTGGATCCTTTACAAACTTTTTGATGTACTTTAAAGGTAAACTATGATATTGATCAGAATAATCGGAAAATGATTTTTCTCTTATAGTTTGATTTAGTGCTTTTTCATATTCCCTTTGTTTCCTAATTTCCTCTTCTTCGATTTCATCCTGCACGTTTTTTATTATTAATTTTCTAAGATTATATGGTTTCCGTGACGACGACGACGACGACGACGATGATTTTGTTGTGGAAGAAAATAATTTTCTTTTCATTTTTGGTGCAGTTTGATATGCATGTGTGATTTTGTTTCCTGTAGGAGTATCCTTAAACTCTAATGGGATAGAAGTGGAGGGTATAGGTTCCGATTTCACTGACTCATTTTCCCCTTCACTATTATGGTCCCCAAAAAGTTTCTCCTCGTCATCTTTATCATCATCATCATCATAGTTATCGTCATCAGAAAATTGTTCCCTTCTTTTAAGTTCCGATATCAAACTTTCAGGAGTGTGCTTCTTTCGATCCAATTTGTTCTCAATCACCTCCAAATGTTTTGTTATAGGCTGAAATACATTCTCGTGGGCTATTTGTCCATGTTTTAAGATATCTAGTTTATTCTTTATATCTTTTCTCTTTGAAATTATTTTTTTCTTAACTGATTGATCTTTAGTTTTTTCCTTTTTATTTTTCGCGGTACGAGCAGGAGCCATGATGATAATGATGATGAACTTTCAACGTTCAACTATGTAATAATTTATAAAAGTGATACTACAGATATATATATTTATCAAAACATAACCGATATCGACCTTCATCAATTTTATTATCCTTAAATATAGATAGAAAACCAAATGGTTCTTTCCAACAGAATGAACATATGGTTTTAAAGCTGTCAAATGACATATCAGTACCAATATGATCAGAGTATACATGATGTAAATTTAAGTCATCCTGTTTAAATAATATTAAGACGTTAGCATTGTCTCTTATCAAATGTTTGGGTATTTTTGCATATGTTTGACACAAGTAAAAACAGTCTATATTATTGTGACGTCCCATACTAAAATATTCTCTGATAACATCCTGTTTATCACACGCGACGTCATCAAATATGAAAATTGAATTTGCTTTAGCGTCAGATGGAGATAATATTTGTTCACTATTATCGAATGCATAGTAACCGATTCCTTTTATTGGTTTTAATAATTTCTCTAAATACATATATTTAGGTTGATACAGAGACTTTGAATAGACGTAGACATTTTCAAATTTCAATCCATTGGGATGTTCAAGAAGGCTTAGCATGATATTGGTTTTTCCACAGTTTGAAGGTCCCGATATGATGCATCGTACAGTAGATGGTAATAATATACTGTGTTTAATATTTTTGTTTTTTTTCACATCATGATTATTTACTGTTAAAGATGTTCTTTGTTTCACAATTTTGATATGTTTCTTCTTTTTCTCCTCCATGTTAAATATCCGATGTAAAACTAATTATAAAGCCATAAGACGCTGTTATTTATATTCAGTCTTTATTTACTTCTTTTAAAATGAGGTATTATTCGATTGATCGACAACAACAACAACAACGAACGATTAATGGGGAAGGTTTGTTAAACTCAATGATAAACAAACTTCCATTTGAATTACATCTTCCAGGGTATAACTATTGTGGTCCAGGAACTAAATTAGAGAAACGTTTACGACGTGGTGATAAAGGAATTAACCCGTTAGATGAAGCATGTAAAAATCATGATATTGCCTATTCACAATATAAAAACATATCAGATCGTAATGCGGCAGATAAAATTTTACTTAAACACGCTTTAAGCAGAATAAATTCATCGAATGCATCCTGGAAAGAAAAATTAGCCGCTGCAGGTATTTCAGCTGCAATGCAAACTAAAATAAAGCTAGGTATGGGTACTACCAGTGGGGATATAAGTTTGAGTAATAACCCCAATTTAAATCAGTCATACAATAGAGTCCATGATAAGAAGTATCTTAAAACAATAATGGAACACAGTGTGAAGGCTATGCGTGATTATGTGAAAAAGATGGAGATTTTGCTAAACAAACTCGAAAAAGTAAAAGGTCAAACTGGAAAGGTGTATCGAAAACAAGTCAAAAAGGGAACAAAAATTAAACAACAAAAATATGATAATTATCATGAGAAGAAAATAAAGGAAAAAATGAAATACCCTTCTAATTTTATTGAGAATGATGATGATGATAGGAAACGAAAGAACTTAGAGAACGAGATTGAACAAGATTTGCAACAACAACAACATCAAAATAGGGCACTCAAACGAAAGATAGATAACTCTGATGATAATATAATGGATAGGAAAAAATTAAAATTTGAAATAAATTCGGCAAACTTATCCAATAAGCGGAAATTAAACGATGATGACGACGACGATAATTTTCATGAGGAATTTGCTAGTGGTCCATTGAAAAAAAAAGTTAAAAAATAGTATATATTTTCATTTATCTGGCTTCAACGTTTAGTGTATTAAAAACTTTTCCAACAGAAAGTAGTAAACATGGCAGCAATTAAAAAAAGTAAACCTCGGAAGCAGAAAAGCAAAAAGGCAAAAAGACCAAAAGTTAGCGGGAAAAAAAGAAGCAGTACAAAATTAAAAAGTTTTCAATCAGTTATGAAAAAGATTAAAGGTACTATTTTAAATCAAAAACCATCCAATATTTACGATGCTGTTAAGATAGCTATGAAAGCAGTTAATAATACCAAAATCAGACGGCCAAGAATAATTAAAATTCCAAAAACTGGAGGTTTTCTTCCTTTGATCCCTATTTTTGCGGGACTGAGTGCATTAGGTGCGTTAAGTGGAGGAGCTGCCGGCATCGCAAAGGCCGTATCTGATGCTCGTGCTGCCAAACAACAATTGCAAGAAAGCGAACGCCACAACAAGACGATGGAATCCATTGCATTGGGAAAAGGTCTCTTTTTAAAACCATACAAAACAGGTTTAGGCCTTTTTTTAGGAAATCATCTCAGGAAAAAAAATACCGATAATCTTACCTAACCGTGCCTTAAGTAACTTTGATATTGAAAAGTATACTAAACTACTCAAAATACCCTATTTTCGAGGAGTGTTTATGAAGGATCGATTACCGAAGAAAATTTACCAAAACGAATCTGGTATTATCAATTTAGACAATTTTTCTGGACCGGGAACTCATTGGACTGCTTATTGGAAACATAGAAATAATGTTTATTATTTTGATAGTTTTGGAAATTTAAAACCTCCTCTGGAAGTGTGTAAATATTTTAACTCTAATGGTATTTGTAACATATTTTATAATCATCGTTGTTACCAACCTTATGACTCGTTTATATGTGGTCACTTATGTCTGAAATTTTTGTATCATTCTGTAGATTTAGAATAAATACCAATATAACTATAGTTTTTGTTTTATTTAATGTAAATACTTTGATCCGAAAAGTAGTTAAACATGTCTTATACGTTTACCTTATCGGGAACGGAGTCTGTACTTTCAACCAAAATTTATCCACCCATTGTTTTGAATGAAAACGAAAATTATGTTTTGGGTTTAATAAATTTTGAAAGTTACAACTCAATTCCTAACATTGATAGTAGCAATAACAATTTTCATTGTGGAGATGAGCACGTTGTTATACCTGAAGGATCCTACGAAATTAGCGATATTCAAAAATATTTGACGACGTATCTGAGATTTCATTCAAAAGAAAAGGATCCAATCACACTCCGTTTGGAAGCGAACCATAACACTTTACAGTGTGAAATCAAATGTAACCGTAAAATTGATTTCAGCAAAGAAAATTCAATTGGCAGTTTACTGGGATTCGGTAGCAAGCAACTCGAGCTCAATAAAAGACACATTTCCGATAATCCTGTAAATATATTTAAAGTGAATTCAATATGTATAGAATGTAATCTAGTGACAAATTCCTATAATAACGGAGATTTAGTTCATATTATCCATTTGTTTTATCCAACAGTGCCACCAGGTTTCAAAAATAGTCGAGAAGCCATCGAATGTTATTTATCTACCAATCAGCACACGATATATCGATGAAATATAATCCTTAAATAACTGATCAGGATAAGAAATTAGTCAATTTCAGAAACTCGAGCTAGAGAACGATAAGGTTACATTTGAAGTGATTTTTAAAATGGTTTTTCTGTATAATCATAATTCTTTAAATATACCAAAGGAAACCGTTTGAAAATTGTCATAAAACCACATTATATTAACAGTCAAATATTAGTTCCACCAGAACGTTTAAGGAGTTAACATCTAAAAACAAACGTGTACTCAACTCTCACTGGGATTCAAGTTCACAGGAGGACGAGAAGAAGAAAAATCAAAATTAAAAATTGGAACATTAGAAAACATTTGGTGTAGTTTTAAATTACGGATCACTAACAAGTTTGGAAAGAATTTTATCATATTAGTTTGCAAGTGTAGATATAGGCACAAAGACAATGAGTTATAACATGTTAAAAGTGGGAGAAAATGTGCTAAATGATGACTCAATCATACATTATTAATACCATACACATCAACCTTATTCCTCAACAACTCTAAACAGATGATAAATTATATAATCATACAAACACAAGATTTATACAAGCAATGAAATCTAACCAAGTAACTTACATAACATAACA